>JACDJE010000410.1:523467-586416 GCA_016647715.1 Pavo muticus | reverse complement strand
CCCCCCCAACTCTTTCCTGAGTATGTAATCTTCTTGGGAAATGCATAACCTAAAAAATTCAGGGTGTAAGCTGTTCACCAATTATGAAGGCTTATGAAGAAAGGAGTAGCTTCTGTCTAAGCATGTTCTATTCATAATGGAATGGGGATTTGTTTGTGTTAGGGTTTGTTTGTTTAACAACTGTCCCAGAAGAATGTCAGTGCAGGAATGCCAGGATGACAATCATTGTGGATGGACAGAGAATGCCCATGATCCTTTTCCATAATGTGTGAGAAAAGAGATATGGGCAAAGGTAGAAGAAAGCAAAACAACTGTTCTGTGCACAGAGCGTGAGTGTTCCTTTATCACGTCAAGCAGAGGAGCCTGAGAAGAACTGTGTTCTGCAGGGAGTTGTCAGTGTTCTGTTCATTCCAATTCTAGTACAGAGAAAACGCTCAAGGCTATGGATTATCAAAATCAAATCTCACTGTAACTTGAACACATCAGAAAATTTCCCTTGATACTCAGTGTGATTTTTTTTCCTTTTTTATTCCAATATTTTCCCATTTTACACCTTTAGTATTTGAGAAGTCCAAAAATATAGGAAAAAGTAACTCTTAGGTTATTTTTATTTTCAACTGTGTGTGTCAGATAGCTTTAGAACAAGCTAACAGTACTATGGTTGAGGTGTGTGCAACTGGTACAGTTCAGTAGTACATAAACAACTAAAACAAATGCACCATAGAACTTAAATTACCAAAAATAAACGATATTAAACTATATTGAGCAGTAGGTAAAAACAATTACTTTTACGTCTTGCACACTAGAAGAAAAACATCTACTTCTGATTGAAATTATGAATTTCTACTACGTTTTACTGATACAACACTACAAAGAAAAAGAAACTTGATTGAGGTGTCACATTTTGGTTTTGTTCCAGTGATGCACAGTCACATGAAACCTTACATCAGTTTTCCATGAAATGAACATCTGGTTACTTTAAGTACAATATTTCTTGAGTTAATTTTTTTTCTCCCCTCTTAAGTTTTGGAAAACTTGCAAGTAAAAACGGTTGAAGTAAAATAATGTTGCATGTTGTTTACATATTCCTCAGGGATTACAGGAGTAAGAGCAGTCAGGAAGCTGCAGTGTTTTTAACATTGGTAAACAAATACTGGATTAAAGTGCAACAGTCCTTCTGACAGCACACCTGCTCTGTGCTGGAAAGAAACCTCTTCCTCTCCGCAGAGAAGCAAGGAAAGATTTCAGTGTCAGGCATGTTTCTGTCGAAAGTCAGTAATGGCCTTCCAGAGTGTGCACAGCATTCCTCCCCTGTAAAGAAAAAAAGAAACCAGAGATGATTGGGTACAAGAATACTCTCTAGCCTGACAGTATTCCAATTCAAGTGAATTCTGATTTTCTTGTTCTAGTTTTGACTAATAAAGTTCTATGACTGAGTAGGAAGGCTGATCAAAGGTGAAATCCAACACGTATTCAAACAGAGAGCAGAGTCCTTTTTTGATTACAGTACAGGACAAACTTTTCACTTTCCAGTTCCCTGCTTTTCTGGAATTCAGACTTCTGGACCTGCATAACCCACAGCGGGCTGCCAACGTTATGAAGGAACCACCTGCCAAAGTTTTACTACTTAAAAAAAAAAAATATTTTAAAACTGGGAACCCTCAGTGCTTGCTAACTTCCATTGTTTCTGCACAAGCTGGTCCTGCTGTGGCAGACACACCTGGCATGACTTGCTGGAATCTAGCATTAGCTGTAGGCCACGTGCATTTCTGCAGCTTTGTGATAATGGTGAACTGCAGCAAGTTTTGCAATCTCAACCTTTTAAAGTAAAAGCAGAGCTCCAGTGGGATTCCCAGGGTATCCAAGTGCAAGGCAAAAGCTTTACTTAAAAAAATTCCTTTTGCTTGGCTATAAAAGAAAAGCTTGTTTTTAACATGTAAGCGCTACCAGCTGCTTATCAGGACTACATAGAGAGATACAAGAAATACTGGAAAGTGTTACTTCTATTAAAACAGTGCAGCACAATCCAAGAAACAGGGGTTTAGTATCAGTTATTTGCTCATGTAACAAAACCTGCTGCAGCTCCATGCAGTTCACACTTAACTGTGCAGCCTTACCTCAGTCTCAAACACTTCAGGTCATCTCGTGTAACATAGCAGAGAACATCCATTAAGGTATAGTCTTCAGCCAAGAACTACAAAAAGAAGTTAAATATCAATATTTTGTCAGAAATACTATCTAGCCTTATATACTGTCTACCCTTAGAAACAGAAGCTTGGAAGAAATCTAGAATTGGTCTAACGTGCTGCATCTAAGAGACAAATCCATATTGTATCTATGTGAAACACAGTGAAACTACATATTTTTTGTGTAGCATACTGCACACACTGAGATACCACGCGTTACTCTAAATGCAGTGCTTTTGCAGCTTCTCAAAACTTTTGTCAATTGGCATTTCATTGTTACCACTGGTATCTCAGAATCTAGACTTCAGTGAATGTAAATTGAGGCGTAATTAATACCACATAAGAAAATGGAAAAAAAAAAAAGCTAAGATTCACATTTTCTAAAGTGGCATCTAAATTTGATGTACTTGAATTTCCAAGAAGCCTCTGAACTACAGGAAGGTTTTCTTAAGTCAGCTGAAATGGAGGTGCTCAGCACCTCTAAAATTATCTATCCTTTGCCGCAGAATCTTGATGAGATTTCACTTAACACAGTTAGCTAAGGGTGAACGTGTTCTCTCTATCCAGGGCATAATCAGCAGGAACTGCTACCATCTGGGAGGATGCTGAAAAACTGTGAGCCAAAGCAATACTGCCTCTTTACAAGGCCAATTTATTCTTACTCCTCGTCAGTTACACAATTTTTTTTTTTTTTCTTCAATTGCAGCCTTCACATTTGTGGCTTTTTCTTTTCCTCTGAAAAGAGATTCATTTTCATTACTTCACACATTTTGAGAGACTATTTGCTTTCTTCTTGTGCTCAGTCACAAAACAGTACCGCATTTGTGTCACAAAGCGATCAGAAAGCACCGTTCTCACCTTGTTTATTGTGGCCTCATCAGCTCCTTGAACGCTCAGCCAGTTTATGAGATCAGGATCTTCAGTCCCTGTGCCAGTGGAATGACGATGACAGACAGATAATCCAGGAATATCTACAACAAGCATTTTTTTTTTTTAGAAGGTTGCATGTTGCCAAAGCAACACCTCCTATCATTTTTTTAATTGCTGAAGCACCAACTTCAATGACTTTTCCCTCCAAGCTTAGGATAGCTGTACCCCCACAGATAAACATCAGTTCCTGCAGCCTACAGCCAGTTGCAGTCTATGGACAGTTCACATCAATTATTGTACTTGGTTATGGTCAGTTACTTTACTCAGTGTGAATTTGGGCCTGGGCCTGAATCTGAAGGCAGTTAAAGCAGCGTGAACATCTGATACAGACACTTTCCTCTTCAGAGGATGACTCAGATAGAAAATCAGTATCATTGTAACTGCATCTACACTGAGTTTCTTACACAAATTATATATTCAGTGTAATTCATACAACTGGTGCGTAGGCAATGCTTTACAGTGAGGATCAGCTGCTTTTGCAAAGTGGCACTTATTTGAAGCACACTACATTGAAGTATCAAACTGCATTAGCACTTCTACCCTCTTTGAGGTAGATACAGATCACAGTCAGCTTCACTCAGTGAGCTTTAAGTTGTATTTCTGTCTCACCATTTAGAGCCTCTTGAATATCCAATGTAACAACTGCCATTAAAAATATTTAAGTCGTGCTATTACTTTTACTGTGATTAACAAATTCATTAATTTGTTTCTTCAGCGTGCACTCCAAAGCACATTGTGTCAAAAGCAAAATAATAAAACAGGTTTCCTGAGGCTGGCTCAATAAAAACAACAAATTTATCTGCTACTGTAGCTAGTGTGAAATTTTTCTCTGAAATTGCTTCTCACCTATTGGCTGTGACCTAAGCCGGAGGTTTTTGATCTCCTGATCTTTTTCTTCGATAGCTTGATGTAAAAGGACTTGAAATTCTCTCTCCTTTTGAACCAGCTCCTCCAATAACCTGAGAAGCAAGAGGAAGAAAACGCACATTTTTTTTAAGTGGTTTCAAATGTTCAGGAAAACACACCCTACTGAACTTAAACTGGAAACCTTATTGACAGAGATATGGACAGATTTCTTCTCTTGTCTTAGGAATATCCTATCGCTATAAACTTTTATGACTTACATGAAGATAGAAGCATCTACTCTTCTGGTTTAAGAGCTGTAGCTTTAGGAACAACAAACAAAGCAAATACTCTGCCTTCATAGACACATACACATGCTGAACAGAACAGGTAGTACGACACAAAATTTCAGTGAAGTTTATACAGCCAGCATTCTGTTATAAACAAAACCGTATTTCTTCTTCTCAATTATCAAAGCATTTCATAAACCAAGTGCTAAACTTTGTCACTTTATCTTGTGTGTGGCAAAATGCCAATTCATATCCCTCCAGCAGATATTTTCAAAAGTACGGCAGGGACGGAGCAGTGATGAAAAAAGTGGTGACAGCTTATGGTTCTGTTTCTTGAATGGGGAAGATATGCTGTAATCTACATGAGGTCTCTCCTCACATAATAGAGGGTTTATACCTACCCTCCCATGCTATATGAATGTCAGAAAAGGCAAAATACCTTTGGTGCTCTCCTAAGCAATTACTTTTGAGAATGACAAGAAGAAACAAACCAGAACCTATGTCTGAATCCCTCATAACACAACGTCAGATGGAACCCTTAGAAGTTTGGTGGCCAGCACCATTCAAATTGATCAAGGGTAAAGAATCAGGATACAATAGAAAATGTGCATGTGAAACTCACTGCTGTAACTTCTTGCTTTATATTTTCATTTCTTTATTTAGTGTTGTAAAAAGGAAGAATTGTGATCCAAACACACTCAGAAACCTGGCTAAAGAAATTGCAGATTGAGAACATACACTCACGTTATAGCTCATAAATGTATCGGTGACTTTCCAGTCTTAGGAAGTTCTACTGTGAAAGAATCACAGCATCTTCATCCCTTCCTTGGAGTCTTTGTCAGCCTGAGAACTACACAGCATCTGTTCCATTTTAGTGCAGCTTTTGTTTTGTTTTTACGTTAGTTAAGCACAGCAACTTTTCTTCTGGGACACCAAGAGATAAGGGCATTGTGGAATCCAGCTGGAGGACGTGCAAGAGAAGCACTCTGTCTTTGCACAGAAATGAACTGCTTCTTATACGATTGCTACTTTTAGGGATGCATAGAACATGTTGGCCTACCAACAGCACAGCTGCGTTTGAGCACTTCCACACTAGAGCTGAAAAGTCCACCCCCCCATGCTATCAGCACTGCTTTGTCTCTCTACACACACCCACACCTTGGTTACTCTTGATGCAGATTAATATTCTGCACAGAGGTGCACAGCCTGAAGCTTTAACTGAAGCTTTCAGTTAATGTATTCCTTCTCTATCCATTCTGGTGGAAAAAAGGGCCTTTGGGGCCAATAAAGCATTTTCTCTTGGTAGCTACTTGCTGCGAATGCCAATAAAGCTTTAATTAATTCTTTAATTAAACAACTCTCCATATTATTTACCTCAAAATTTGAGTGTATGACAGGATGTGATTATTTGGCCAAAGGCTTTGCATTCAAGAAGTTTACAGAAGTAAGGTTCTAGAAAGCAATACCTCATCCAATAGGACGCTATTCCTGAGCATAAACTTGAGAAGTCAAGTGAGACAGTCTACATCATGTTTGTGTTGTTGCTTTTAAGTATATCAATAAGGTAAATCAAAATATTTCTCAGTGTTCACCACAAACATAAATAGTGAATTGTAAAATGAGAACTCAAGAGTCCTTACTGTATCAAAAATAGTACAGTATAATGAATTACTCTAATTATGGCAAAGTTCCTGGAAACACTTACAAGTAAAGTGCAGTTTAACATTTTAATTTAATTTGGGTCAATTGCTACATAGAATGTTCTCGCAGCATAACAACTGTACTGAAGATATATTCTCCTTCTGTGAAGGTCACATTAAAAATTTACTGAGGTCAGTGGGAAATCCAGCGTCACATAAAGATAAAATATCTGCTCTAAACAGACTATTTGGTACATGTTAATGAAAAAAACAAGATTATATAGAAAAATAACGGGAGTCAGAGATTGGCGTTTTTAGTTAAGAAAATAATATCTTAGTAAAAGTAGAATATATATACGCTCTGAAAAAATATCCAAGACACAAGTTTCTGGATCATTTCTTACTTAAAAAATGCACACATTTTTCCATCTCCGATCCATAGCTTTTTAAAAATAAAATAAAATGTAACGCTTGCTTGTAAACACAGATCCTGCTGCAGTGAATTCTGCACACAAAACAACTCTAGAAGTTTCCTTTGTCAGTTCATGTGTGGCTGTCGACTCGCTTTTGTTTGTTCCCCAGGAATAACTACAGAAAAGAACAGTGTGTTCTGCCTTAATGGAAACAAAACATAACACCATTCATCAGCTATATACAGCATATGAAGGAGAGAAAAAGCAGAAACTTGGCAGCAAAATAAACATTTTCAGATCTTCCTTGAAAGGGCGCCTGAAACCAAGACCAACCTTAACTTGTGTCATTATTGTACTGAAACCAATAAAACTAATACATGTGATCAGTCACAACTATACAATGACTATCATTTAAAGGATAAGTTGCATTACTATAGAATTTTGATACTGTCAGTACTATTCTAGCATGTATATTTAAAAATATAAACCAACATACAGAGTCACAAGAAGGCTAGTGTGTCCTGATGACCAGACTTACCTATTAGTCTCTAATTTTAGCCTGCCCAGCTGGACACTCAGTGTTCTCTGAGCAGCCTGTGAGTCATGGGATACTGTAGAGCTGAGTGTGCTCACACCTGAGGTAGCTACTGCATCTTCCATGACAATGCAAGGCTGTTGGATAGTTTGATTCTGAGGCTGCTCATCTTGATCTTCTTCAACTTCTATATCATCTTGATCTGCTGCATCACTTTCAGATGCAAGACTAAAATGTGGCCTCAATTCTATTAGAAAGATTAAAATATAAGGGAAAAAAAAAAACCAAAAACACTATTTAGTGATCATCCTGCAGCTTTGATTAAACCAGACTGGAAATTTCTGGAGCAAAAGAACAGATTATATCATCTAGGGGTTTAAGACCCCTCAGACCATAGAGTAACAGCTTAGCACATTCTGATTCAGCCTACAGAAAGTTCAAAATCCTTAAGAAACAGAAATCTGGCTTAGTAAGATTTCAAATTTGGCTAGCATCTGATGTCAAACTGCACAGAAATCTTACCGTTCACTCTATATAGGGTCACAAAGAACAAACAGTACGGCACTCAGTTCAAACTTGCAGTGTGAATGTTATCTGCTTTCTAGTGCCAGGATTGATTGAGGGCTTGCTGAATTACCAACTACTACTCTTCTCTTATTATTTTTTGTGTGTGAATGACTGCTACTGCCTCCAGTAGTTGAGGACAGAGCTATCATATTAATACCACTTCCTATTAAAACCTATTAAATGCTGATTAAAGCAGTTTTAACACCACTTCTGCATTAGATTTAGGCTACAGCTACCAAGAAGTATAACTGTATGCCTTGTAAATGATAACTGCAGCTAAACACAAGATTGAAAACTTAAGAGATTTGGATATCTAAAGGTCTAAATATCTGAGATATTTAGCATTCTCTCATTAAAAGAATAACATGCTTACCAAAAACTGTATCCAAACATACAGAGAGAAAATAACAAACAGATCCCTTTCCCAACAGTTAAAGTAGCACACTTCCCTTCTACTTGTCAGAGTAAACACTGCCTACTTTGTAGTGATATACACTCACAAAATCATGGACATAAAGCTGTAAGAATACACTGTTTTCTGTTATTCCCTGTTTAAACTATCTATCAGATACCAGGTATGCAAGACACATACACAAGATCTTATATTCCTACAAAATTTGTTATTGCATCAACATCTGTTAATCTCAGCCATTTTATGTAAATCTTCCTTCCTTCCTTCAATTGTGGCTCCTTATGGCTGAGTACTCCCTTTAGCCTCCACTTCAAAACATGCTTTTTTTTTTTTGGCTAGGTTCTTTTTTTCCTTTATGCTCAAGAATCTACAAGTAAACTTCTTTTCAAAAGGGACATTCATGCCTCAATCCAATTAACCTCTTAATTTCAATGCCACTTGCTTTAGAGCCAAACATACTAAGACCAACAGCTGCCCTTACCTTAAATAAAACAAAGCAGATTTATCACACAGCAGCTCCCCAGATGTTTTTATATTAGGGATATATGTCTGTATTTGTTTTCCTTTTTTTTTTTTTTTGTAAATCACACTACTAGGAACACAAGTTCATTTTGCCATTGTAGAGCAACCATCAGCAAGTGTAAATATACATTTTCCAAAAATTAGCACTTGCTGGGTGATTTGTCCATCCTTTGGATTGCAAGAGCAGCATCATGCACCTCAAAAAAGGCAGCCTCAGAGCACCTTTGCCTGCTAATGCTCACTGGGTTGCGGAACTGTTTATATTTCACATCTTGGAAAGTGCTTTCTAAAGTAACACGGACAATGCACTTATCAGTGTTAGAGTTGCAAAACAGACAGTGAACAGGAAGAAGGTCTCTTCTAGTTTCAAAATCTTAAGTGAAGCACTATAATGACAGCTCTAAAGCACATTTAAAGAGATCAGGTAACAAATATTTGCTGAGTAGTATGAACTAACTTACCTGGGACCAGAATAGTAATAGCTGTCTGCACAGCTTTTCTAATTATGTTGTCCAATGCAAACATCCAGTGTGGCTTGATGTTATGATTTCGGAGAACTTTATTGACCTAGTAACATAGAATCCGAGTCAGCCATCGTAGCCTCCACAAATTAATGATACTATGATATATGTCAGAATTGCGTAAAACGTTTGAACTCATAAATGCTGCATCAAAACAAGTGATGTAAACCATTTTGTGTTGACATTGAATGAAGAAATTGTTAACAAAATAGTGGAAGTTGGCAATGCCATATGTCAGACAGTATTTTGTAGTTTTTTTCTAAATGAAGTGCCAGTTCCTGTATTAGGTGTTTTCAGATGGCTGATACTGAAGCTTATTTAACCTTCACAGTCATAGACTGACTGAAAAAAATGCGAGCCCCAAGACAAATAGCAAGGACCATATTATGGAAGCTTTGTGACTTAGGCTTATCAACCTTGTTGCTTTTCTTGGTATGGTTTTCTCTGCTTGCTCTGAGCAGTACTTCACTATTCTAAAGAATAACCGTATGAACTATCAAAGAATTAATGTAATGCTGCTCCCTCCTGATTCAGAAAATATTTAATTAACATTAGTTTAGATAGTCAGAGGACTTAATTCTGATGCCATTACCTCTTTCCTTCCACTGTTAACTTCATACAATGAGACAGTTGCACTTGAGAAAACTTTTATGCATGTTTGGAAGGCAATAAAGTGTTATTAATCATATTATCACTGCCCTAAAGCAACAGTGTTCAGTAAGGCAGGAATTGACGTAGGTGCCTGTACCAGGTTGGCTGGCATAGAATTCATTTTCTTCATAGCAGCCCACAAGGTGCTGTGTTTTGGCCTGGTGACAAAACCAGGGCTGATATTTATATATTTATTTACAGCTGAGCAGGGCTTGCAAAGCATCAAGGTCTTTTCCGTTTCTCATGTTGCCCTGCCACTGAGTAGGTTAGGGGTGCACAAGAAGCTGGGAGAAGACACAGCCAGGACAGCTGACTCAACCAGCCAAATGGATATTCCCCATCACAGTGTCATGCTTGGCAAGAAAAACAAATGCACTTTTTCCAAAGGAGCTATTGCTTAGGGACGAGCTAGGCATCGCTCAGCTGGCGGGCAGCGACTGCTTTTGCACTACGTGGTCCCTCCACCTCCTTTGCTTCAACAGTTCCCATCCCGACCCACAAGTTTTCTCTCACCCAGCAGCTGGGTGGGGGCTCATCTGCTAGCCCACCGCAGCACCTCTGTCTCCTCAGTTCTGTCCCCAGCGGCCACAAGATGGCAGTTGGACACTGCGCATAAGTGCACAGGGCCCTGTGCTGCCCACAGCTTCCCCCAGGCCGGCCCACGGCCCGCTGAGGCAGCGTACCTCCTGCTAACTCCTACCCACAGCAGTGCCTTTAGCTAAACCTATCTATTTAACTACTAAAGAAGCACAATGCATTTTTGTCAAGAACAACAATAAAAAATCCACAGGAATGTCTTTTAGCTTTTCAGACTGTAGCACAAAACTACTTTTCTTCATGATTGCTCTGATGAGGACATCTTGGATATTAACAGAGTAATCCCAGGTTGCAAAGTTAAAAGTCCCGAGAACAAGGGAAATGATTTCCCTCACTTTTAGCAATATTTCCGCCTGTGCAGTACCTGAGATGGATACACATCTGGATTTCAGAGTTCTATTAAAATTGTCACATCAAAAAATTAAGGCTGGCTAGTTACAAAGCAATCTTTTTTCTTTGACCTTTGTGTAGTTCTCTTAGCTAAATAACAGTAGGGGGAGATAAATGTGTAACAAAAATAGCAGCTTACAACAATGAAGATAGCAGAAGAAGATTAAATATTTATAGAGAAGAGCATGAACTGTCTGTTGTCACAAAACAGCTGATGCCCAACAACATCTGTCAGAAACCCAACACAGATATTTGTACTCTTTCTCCCCATCAATTGGTTTTCTGATCTTTGTACATGTATATTTCTTCCAGCTGTCCAAACAGAAGTGATGTGAAGCTAAAGAGAGCGGAGAGCTGAAGAGTATTCAGAGTGAAGTCTTCTTTCCTTTGAGGAAAGCTCTCTTCTACAGATTCATTTTGCATATTAGCTTTTTTTGGTAGGCAGTCTACTTCTTTGTCAGTATGGTGTATGCAACAAACAGTTTAAATGCTGTACAATCTTTCCTGACACCTCTGTTCTTTCTCAAAGTACACAAGGTCAAAATGCTGACAAGAATGATCCACGTGCCTACTTGGACTGTCATTTCACTTTTCACATCAGAACTTCAGCCTGCATAGGGACGCCCAGAACAGCTGTTTCCTCCCATGTAAATTATTCATCTTAAGCTTTAAGCATAATTGTTTGTGAACTAACATTTAAATACATAGCTGGAAACAAACAAAACCAATTTGCTTTTGGTACACTAGCTATTTAAAATGGTATTTATATGTCTATTTGGTTGCTGCTCATTGTTGGTTATCACAAGCTTCGAATTAATTGCTGTCACAGAGGAAGCCTATTTTTCTTTCTTCTTATTCTATTTATTATAGATTGATAAGAAAAGCTTCTAACTTTGGTTAACAGCTAATTCTGATGCTAACCAAAAATTCTAGATTTAGAATTCAGATCAAATTTATAATTTAGGTAGAATATTATGACAGACCATGGAAGTACTTATTGCCTTAGTTTATAAAGGAAGCCAAGTTCAAGAGATCTTATTTACGCAAGACATGCTTGACAGTCAGTGTTGATCTTATTTACCAGAAATTCCTATAAAATGAGATTTTTTTAAAAAGGTTTTTCTGCTTTGGTATTGTGACAAAGCTTACGCTACTGTGCTGAATGAAGGTTCTTTAATCAACAAAAACTCAACAGCTATGTTCAGGATTTGCGTCCTGCCAACAGTCCCACAGCAACCAAACCCAATCATGGCTGTAGGTTGTTTTTCTCATTATTACAAGATCAAAGTTCTCACATATTACTGTTTCAGAAATTCTGGAGGGAAGTTAACAAAGTTTCATTCACTTCTGTTTTCTAGATTTTTGCAGTTTTCCCATGCAAAATACTTAGTAAAAATGACAACTTACAGCATCTTGAAAACCAAACAGTACAAGCTGCACTTGACTGATACCATGGCTGTCAAAGTCTAACTCCAGTTTCAGTTTTGAAAGGGTGGTTGCAATGATTTTACGATCAGTGGACCGTACAAACTCTCTGAGGCTGGAAACAAGCGTTGTAATATGTTCCCATTTTAGCTTAGGCTCTTCGGCTCCCTGGAAGAAGAATAAAGAGGAAAGGAAATAGTTTTTATAACCATCTTTTGAAATGTACACCCAGAGGGCCTTCAGCCAATAATGTTAGTTGGCAATATGGTTTTTGAAAACTGATGCTATAGTTAAGGCAAAGGTGCAACTGCAGGTCAGATTACAGTAGCTGTGTAAACACAACTGTACCACTGAGATCTCTGCTAATGCAGATTACTGTCCAGAAAGTAGCTGACTTTATTTTACAGTAGTTGCTGAAGTATATAGCATATACACATACGTAGTATGCACATATGTGTATACTACTCTCTGAATTGCAATAAAAAAACAACAACCATGCACTTTTCAGAATGCCTCTGAAAGACAATGTGCAAAATCCGACAGCTGCATTTAAAAGAAGGAATTAGTCAAGGTTACAGAGGAGGTCTGGAAAAATACTAATTCCTTTCTACATAATTTCCTCTTGTACAGCACTTTCACACTTACCTGTTTATTAAAGCAAATCTATAAATCTCTCCCTTCTTTATTACAAATTCTAGTGCCTATCTTTGAAAGTTTCTGTGTTTTTGCATAAGCTACAAAAATAGCAAAAAAGCTCAAAAGCATTCATCAGAATAAAGACCATGAATAACTAGGAAACAGAAGATTTTATTTACTCTCCAATATAATATAATATAGAATATAAATTTCATTTCCATACTTTAAAATTAAGTCAGAGATAGAAAACCTCACTACTTGTTCAGCCTGTAGCATTAAACACCTTTTCTAAAGGAAATAAAGTACTTACAAAGACTAAAGATTTCTCACATTGATTTCTATAACAGAAGGACATTTCTGTGTTTGGTTCCCTTATGTTTGTCAGTTTTATGCCATGAATGTTACAGCTGACTATGTCAAGAACTCTGTTTGCCTAATTTGTTAACTAGTCTTTGACTGTTTGACTGTTAATTAATTCTGATCTGGATGAAATCAAGATCATTTGGCTGGCGGGGAAAGGTAAAAAACAAAAAAGCTCTACAGCAATTAAACATCTCACTGACTAAAGCACCCCATCTCTGAGAAAAAAATCTACCTTCTGATTTTGATTTGCTTTGATTTGGAAAATTCACCTGACTACTATACTGAAATGGACTCCTCCCTCTGTCCTGCAGTAGTTGGTATCCTTTTCCTGGAAATAATTAACAGCCATTAGGGTAGATAGGTGGACACAGAACACACTGCAGCCCTTGAACTAGAAGGTTCCAAGTCCATCAACAGCACCTTGGGGACATGGTAACCAGTATGGCACTCTAATAAGAAACAGAGGTTTACTTTGGGAAGGGTCATTCTCCTGCCCTAGACCTCACCCACAGTGACTGTTTTGTTGAAATTATTCTTACAAAAACTTCTCATGAAGGGAGAAGTACTATCAAAGCCTAAATCCTGATGAGGCCTAACAAGCAGGTCAGGCTTCCATCTATTGGTACTTTCTTGCTTTTAAGCAAGGTATAACAGGAATCCAGATCAGCTTCCCCTTAACTGCAGTTACCACTGCTTTCTGGTGGTGTAAGTTTTCTGCTCTTTGACAAGGCACAAAACTGTGACAGAAAACTGTGTTTGGGAGTCAAAGTTCTGCATCCTTCTGAAGTGCTGATGGTCCCACCCAGCTGGGCTCTGAACTCTGACACTGCAACTCCACATTCCCTGGCTCCTATCTTGGGCTGTTCCAGTTCCACTTGAGGAACACTGTTATTCCCCCATCAATGTTTGGTGGGAACTACAGGAGAAGATATATGAAATAAGCACCTTCTTTGGATTTTGTGGTTGTTTCAGCTTCTCACAATCTCTTTGATTATTACTTTCATACGTGTGCTAACAATTGTGTTGTGTTACAGCAGCTATCCTGCATAGCATGGATCGCTAGCATCTCTCTTGTTGCCTCTTATTTTAACACTTTGTATAGCGTATAGTTACCAGGACAACTGCTGTGATTTCCCCCACCTTCACTTCCCTCCATGAGTTAGAAGATTTTTTTCTGTAAAGTAACAATTTCCAATTACATTAGCTGTGCTACATGCATAAAAATCGTATTAGTTTGCATTGGTTTCTCTAGCAGTACTATCTTTAAAAGATGACTTGTCACATTTTACACAAACATGTTTTAGACTAGCAATACTCAGCCTTGAAAATGAAGTGAGTCAATTAACTACTAACATACACATTACAAAAAGAACAAAAAAACCTGTCATCCAACTTCTGTGTTGCACATCTAACAGCGTGGTGATGGCCTGTAATTTATTTGGTGTCATCCTGAACTGATACATCATAATGAATCATTGTCACAAAGCAGCACCAAAAGGTCATTCTGCAATTATTCTGCTGTATCTCCCACTACTCTACTCCATCCTCCCTCCCCTCCTTATGTGGCTCCAACCACTGTGAGGAAGAGGCAGTTTATTTTCTGACTACTTCTGTCTTTCTCCTTTTATGGCTCTTGGCTGGAAGACAACGGTGTATCAATAAGCGTACTCTTTTCTACACAGTAACCTAAGACCAGAGCAGATGAAAAGATCTAACTCTTTCTCCATCAAACTCGACAGCTAGAAGATGGAACTCTACAAAAACAAGTATCCAGGTGTTCAAATCATATTTATGAACAGCAGAAAAGGCATATCTAATGTAGGATAAACATAACATCAGAGCCTGTTTTTATTAGCTTCAATAAAGCAATAAGCTGTGAAACCATACACTGTATATGCTTTCTAGTTTAATCAAGTGGTTTTTTTAATTATTATTACGTGTAGATTTGAGATTTTCAGGTAATTGTAGTCTTCAAACTCCATCTTTTTTTTTTTTTTTTTTTTTTTTTTTCTGCCATTTGAAATTACTTTACCTGAGCCAAAGCTTCCATCAAGTTCCTCACCACCTTCTCTTGGTCCTCAGTCAATATCCTGTGAAGGGTGGCTCTCCTCTCACTATCCTTCTTCAGCATGAAAAATCCAGAATCTTTCTCTTCAGGCGAAGGAGGTGCACTGTGATCCTCAAAATTTTCATCTGGGATGCTGAAGAAAAGGCACTCAGTGAAAAGAAACTTTATAAAATACAGTCACAATGCAGTAGTTCCTAATCTACTATGTAACATCAATGCTGGATAGCAGTACTTTACCTCAGAAAAAGGGACCGGATTCCCTTCCCATCTTTTTCTCCACAGGATTTTGCTCTTGTTTTGAAAGAGAATGGATCAATTTTTAACTCCGTATCAGGTGAGACAGAACCATATTCACTGCTGCTACTTGTATCTTCCACTAGAACAGGAACAGGTAAGGATATACTCCGAAGATACTCTATTAAAGGATATTTAGAAATTGAAATTTAATAACACCAACACAGTCCTGAAGCAAAGAAGGTTATTCTTTCAGAAAAACAGAAATTCTGACTGCCTTCCCCCACACCAATACAAAATATTAAAAAAAAAAAAAAACCCAACCAAATAACAGCAAAAAAAGAATAAAAAAAAAACAGCAGAAGACTTCTAAAGCTTGTTCCTCTGGAATAGAATTATCTTCAGCTACATTTTTATTGAAAATGTTATTGAGATATGGAAACACCGGGCTCTTCACAAACTCATTTCCAGAACACTGACATTGGAGTGAATGTCCATCACATACCATTAGTATGCTCTCTGATCAGCAACAAAGTGTTTTTATAGGTTAAGCCATATACCCACATTCCAGTAATTTAAATTCTACATATCCTTCTCCACAAACCTTGGCTCTACTAAAACAAATCAGCCCTTTTGTTTCCTGTTCAGATTTCCACTAAGGGATCCTATAACAACCCTGTTCTTCAAGCCCACATCATCCACCAGCCTAGACAATTCAGCCAAGGCAGCATCCCAGACAGTGTTTTTAATTTGCACATTGAATTAGTTTCCTAACAGAGAAAGGTCAATTATTTTCATAATTGTGCCCACCTCTCTTTGCAAGGATTTCGTGTGACAAATTATACCAGAACGAGCGATAACCACAGTATCTACATATTTATGCTTTGATTAAAAAGTATGTTATAACTCACCATTTGTGTTAGCTGACAGAACTGTGGGAGAAAGGCAAAGAAAAAAAGTTTTACATGCTAAAATAACACAGAAAAAAAAAGCACTCACTTCTAATTTTTATGGACTGGATGCTCCTAGCTGCGATTCTTACTTTAAAAGTATGATTTATTGCCATTTAACATGAATTTGAATTAAAAAAAAAAACCAAAAAAAACCAAGCATGTGAAAAATCCTCACCCAATACCATTTCCTTTACATGGTATTTTTTCTTCTTTTTGGTGTCATGCTCAAATTATACAGAGGATATTTTTCATATATGCAAACATAAAATACAGAGTTCAAATTCTTAAAGCTCCTTAGTTACATTCCATAACTTAGAACACTGCAGGGAATGAGTGTAGGAAAAAAAAATAATGCAGATTGCTATGGACAAAGATAATTTTGCTCATGTAGAACACTCCTGAGGCTCAGTATCACACTATAACATAATATAAAATGCACTCTATGGAAACATTCTTTCAATGAAGACATACACAGATTTTTAATAAATAAATAAAATAAACAAACAGATAAAAACTTTTAGGGGTAGTGAAGAGGGAACTGCTCATCTTTCCTCCTTGGTATCAAGTGACAAGATACGTGGCAATGGCTCAAAGTTGTATCATGGAACGCTCACACTAGACATTAGCAAAAGCTTCTTTACCAGTGAGGTAGTTAGACATTGGAACAGGCTTCCTAGAGAAGAAGGAGGAGTTGACACCCCATGTCTATCAGTGTTCAAAGAGCATTATCAAAATGACTCTTAACGACATGCTTCAGGTCAGTCTCCAAATAGTTTAACAGCTGGACTCAATCTCTTGTAGGTCCCTTTCAAATGAAACTATTCTAATTTTACTCTTAAACCTTATTAGAAATACTTATATAAATCACCTCTGACAACACACTAGCAGAATTCTGCTATAACAGTCTTTCTGCAGCTGGAACAAAAGGTTACAATCGATCATTCACCTGGGATGGAGATCTTCCGTCTTCATATTAAAGACTGAAACATCAGTTTTAGGGAACAATACCATTTATGAGATAGAAATTCCTCACCTGAGAGTTTTGATGGGGATTTTCTTTTCTTGCTTGAAACCTTCAAGAATTCATCCACAAGGAGCTCATGAGCAAAAGCTCGTTTATCAGGATCTGGTTCAAAGCAACGCAGTATGAATGACTTGGCTTCTGCAGACATGGACTCAGGAATCTCCGGGTGGATTTTAAACATTCCCACCTGGCATAAATAAAGGGGGAGAAAAAACCAATAATGGCTTGTGTTCTTATTTCCTCTAATACTAAATAACACCAAGAGGGTTTTCAGAAGCTGGAACAGGTTGCCCAGTGAGGTTGTGAATGCTGCCTCCCTGGAAGCATTCAAGGCCAGGCTGGATGGGGCTTTGAGCAACCTGGTCCAGAGGGAGGTGTCCCTGCCTATAGCAGGGGAGTTGGAACTAGATGATCTTAAAGGTCCCTTCCAACCCAAACCATTCTATGATTTTATGATCAAAATGTTTTTAGATGGTAAAAATGGTATATTGAGTTTTGATATTATCTTTGTGTAAGTACTTGATTAATTCAAGGAACAAAATTATTACAAACTATGTGATTATCCAGTTACATTAAAAAATACAGTTCCTAAGAGAGGCTTTTGCAAAGCAGGGAACTTGGAACTGCTTTTCTCAGCCTTTTTTTTTTTTTTTTTGTGAATAGCTGTTACTGCTCCATTACTGTCTTCAAAACTACCCAGCACTCGCTCTCAGATGAATCAGCTCATTCTTCTTAGCATCCTCACTGCCCAAGTATTTCCTTTATCTTCTTTTCCTTCCAATTCCAGTCTTTCCAAAACAGTCACAAGATTTCCTGTGTTTATAAAAACCAGTGTGAGATGTACAAGGAAGACGTCTGACCTTAAACATAGCTGCTTGCGGTTCTCCCAGTTCATAAAATGGGGGTTTCCCTGTAGCCATCTCAATGATAGTGCATCCCAAAGACCAGATGTCTGCAGCCTTTCCATAACCGCGTGGCCCTTTGTCAATTATTTCTGGTGCCATATACTGAAGGGTACCTGTTTAAAACACATCCGTCTTTGTTATTTAGATGCATGAAAAATACAAATATCTACATAAGACAAGCAAAATAAGAGGGCAGTGAATGATATCAGGAGAGTTAACAAAAGTACTCTATTATTCAAAATAAGAATTAAAAGTTTCCAAACGCATTCAACATGAAACTTAAAATACTATTCAAAATATTTCTTGTGCTAAAAACATCTGATATCATGTACTGATCTGACAATATCTCTTTTCAATGTCCACAAAGATGACTGGAGGTTTCAATGATACATGGATTATACATACATACATATGTATATATATGTATGTATATGTGTATATATCTATATGTATATTATTTATTTGTTTATTCTGTTATATACATAGATTAAGAGTAAAATAAGGAAGATTACTCTGAATTGAGTAGTAGGGAATTGAGCATGCGTTATGAACACTTTTTCTGAAAGGAATCATCCTGACAGCATTCTGCATTCTGTTCCATTTAGAACAGAAATTTAAGAAGGAAAAGAATTAAAATAATGGTCATTTTTCATCTGGAGCAACCATTTCAATCCTGCAGTGGCACAACAGTAAATCCAAATTGAATTATCAAGCAGAAAGAGGATTAAGTTAATGACAGCCCTTGTACTAGATGCCAGGATATCCAACCCAGCAATAGAAGGAAAAAAAAATGTTAGCCCTAGGTCAGCATAAGAAGCCATGTCCACAGAAGAGACACTCAAATAAGACATAGGAAAGACAGTGCTCTTCTGTTGTAGAGGAATTCTGTGTCTCAAACTGAACTTTTAAAACAGTATTCTCTCTGAACAGTGCACAGCTCACAATTAAGTATACCTAAATGAGCATATTCTTGCAGTGACCTTTCATATTGATCTTAAGTCAATGAATGTTAAGTGGCTATGGAATCTGACCCTGTGCTCACAGTTGGAGTGAGGAAAGAATCTCTTCTGGGAACATACCAGTGAAAGTTTCAGTACAAGGGTTGATTCCTGCAAGTCTCTTTGAAGTTCCAAAGTCTGAAATTTTTAACACTCCACTGTAAGTGTTGATAAGCACGTTATCACCCTGAGGAACAAAACATTCAGAGTAATTATTTTTTTCTATTCGTCTCAAGACTTCTTGCATCACCTATTTCTAGAATACACTCTTTTGTAAGCAACAATTACTTCCTCAGGCTCTTTAGCATATGATGAATGAGTAATCAATTGCGATCCTGCCTTATGTAATGCCATTATCAGAAACTTCATTGCAAAGTGAACCTCTCCATCTACAGGAATCCGTTTAAGTAGTACTATGACAAACATCTTAAAAAGAAAAAAACACCTTTAAAAATCTAGACTCTCCTCGGAAAATAAGCTGCTGATATCCCCACTCACAGTCTTTCTGATATGTTTGTATGAAAGCTCAATCATATCACTGAAAACAGAAGAAAAAATACCCACTTTCTCACATTTGATGTGGCTCTGTCAATTTTCCTGAACAAAATAAAACACTTTGTTCGTGCAGATTTGAATTACAACAACTCACTTAACTAATCCATGGAATAGCAGAGAAGGTCTGTGACAATGAATAGCTTTCAGGAAAAAGCTTTTAAATTACAGAACAAATAAATAGGTTATGTAGTTACAACACCAGGCTTAATCTCAGCAAATTCTTACCTTTATGTCTCGATGCACTATTTGATTATCATGGAGGTATTTTAATCCTTCGAGAATCTGCTTAGTGTAAAAGCCAATTGTCTGCTCATTATTTTTTAATGGTCCCCATTTTGATCGTAGAAGAGCAGAAAGACTGCCTATAATTTTGGAGAGGGAAAAAACGAGAGTAAAACCAAATTAAACCCTACTTTTTTCCCCAAAGGAAAAACAAAGCAACAACAACAAGCAATCCCAAAAAAAGCGTAGGTACCTCTTCTGTAAACAAAGGCCTCTCCTGGAAATACTTTCTTGCATCATCACCTGCCTCACTAATTAAAAAGAGAGTAAGTATCTCCACAGGTCTTGGCTGCAGCACAGAAATACATACTCTCTCAAGCAGACAGACTGGAAACTGTGTAATGAACACGCTCATCTCTCTCTCATGCCTGGGAGAAGTTGCTCAAGAGGTATGTCATGAAACAGTGAAAAAGGGCTGGCGTTCACATGCACACCTTTTTACATACACAAAATCCACAGCTTCTCAAAAAGCCAAACCTAGTAAAAGAGGTTTTTATTATGTTTGGCTGCTGTAAGTTCCTCCTTACAAACAAAAGAAACAATCACTAGCCACAATCCTCTTGTGTTCCATACCTGAAGTGGGCCCAGCTATCTAAGACTAACTACTGTATTCCTAAAAGGATGGCTGCTGATCACCTGCCACAGCAATGATCTGAGCTGTATCTGAAGCATGTCTTACCTAAATCCTGATCAAGAGGATTCAAATGCTTTGAAAACCCTTACAGTTTTTTTTTCTCATTAATTCAAGAAAGAGATACTAAAGGACGTTTCATGCAAATGTGGTGTATCATATTGCAGCATGATAGTTCTTCTATTTTTAAAATCTTAAGAAACAAACCAGGTACCAAGCCAGTCTCCACAACTTACCACCAGGCACCTGCTCCATGAATATCTTAATGAAACCATTCTCGCTAAGAGACCCCAAATACTGGACAATGTTCTTGTGTTTGAGGTGCTTATGCAAAGCTATTTCTTCATGCAGAGGTTGGGAGTATCTAGAAAGAAATGAAACAATTTATACAATAACGAGCTTCAGGAAGAAAGTCTTGAGTTTAACATAGCTGTTTAGTTCTGTTTTAGGTCCCGGGAAACGCATTTACTCTGATGTACTATGAATACAGTATTACCTGTTAAACACATTTGACGTTGGTGGTTATAATCACCACAGAGTAAAAAAAAAAAAATTCACTGCAGTTTTTTTGTAAAGTCAGTTCCATTTGAAAAAAGAAATCATGTTGTGGAAATTATATATTCAAAAAAGCCACACACAATGAACTTCAAGATATACAAGTGCAATGGGGATCACACATCTGGCCTTTACACGGTAACTTTTATAAATGAGGTGGGTTATTATACATACAAGGTCACTGTGTTACCAAGCGTGGGCAAAAAGATCATTCCACATGTTTGATTCTAGTGTTAAGGGGCTTTCTAACAAAACGTGCATGAACAGCAAAAGAAAATGCCTTTATCAACAATTCAGGACCAAAGTTTTAAAGAATTCTGCCAATTATGAAATTCAAAAGTTCTTTTATAAGAACATGCTTATACACATAAAGAAGATGGGGCTTTCATAAGGTATTTGAGCGAGGTTCTGTTTTACAACATTTCTTTTGGAAAGAAAAAAAAATGTTATAAACCACACATGCCAAAACCAGAAAACAAATTCTCAGTTGTTGCAATCATAAACCATTCCACAATTTGGATATGTCTACTTAGAGAGGTAGGGAATATCATTTCATACCACAATTTATTGGCAGCATTGTAGATGAGATACTTCTTGATCAGCAAACTGATTCACTCAATTGCTTAATGAGAGCACATAATGCACAAAATTTGGAATGAGACTCAGTTACTATACCTGCTATCTCTCTCTGGGATTTCTTTAATAGCAATTCTGACTTGATTGCTCAAATCTCGTCCTGCATACACGATGCCATAAGTTCCTTTCCCCAGAACGACTCGCTCGCCATTTTCATCATATTCATAGTCATACTGAAAACAAAACAAACGCCTCAATTAAATGAAACAGAGGGATAAGATTTAATTAATCTGACTCTATACACAACAAAGGCATCTAGCATACTAGTTCCTTTCTGTGGACCATGGATGGCAATTTGGATACCGTACCAACGTGCTTATGTCTCTCCACTGAATTTATGGAAAGCCTCGGCTTCTAAGGCAGCCATTCCAGGTAAGTGTGAAAAGCTGAGCTAGTTGTTATCTGTTCTGCATAGTTACATTCGCATCTTTTAATAGCACCTGCAGTTCTGCTGGCAGGCCATGAAAAGGCAACAGAAGACGACAGAGGGCACTCTGCACCCAGCTGAGAACTTCAGCTTCCACAGACACACAAAGCAAGGCAGGACACAATTTATCCCAGACGCTCTCCTGACCTGACCACATCTTCCAAAAACAACAAAACCAACCTGGCCAGTGCCAGGTCAGACAGCAAAGTGTGCCAATGAAGGTTAGTCAGGATTGCAGTGCATAGTTACACGGTTTCAGCTGAATTAAAATTTCAAAGAGTTTAAGGACAATCCAGAAATAGTCATTAGATTATCTCATCTGTCCTCTTGTGTAACACAGACATAATTTCACTTCCTTGCTCTCACGCTTAGCCCAGGAGCTTATGCTGAGATACAGAGAATCCATTACTTCTTTTAGTAATGTTTGAACAGCTAATTACTCTCAGGATGAAGTCATGACTCTAATTCTAACTTATTTCTTTATTTCATTATATTTTTCTTTACTAAAGAGCCTATTAGCATTCAGTAGTTTTCCTTGTAAGGATACTTACACCCTGTAAACATGTGACTCTCTGCTTTTTTTCTTGCTAAAATAAACCTATTAGGTACCCACAGTTTCTCATTTTGGGGTATTTTTCTATTCCACAACCCTCTCTAGAGATTTCTGTTTGTCCCATCTCCAATTTCAGATGTATTATGAAAACACCAACATGAAAACTAGGACAGAGAGCTGGATTCATTATACAATACTGACTTCTTCAGTTAGTTTGGGTTGTCTCTAGAACTTTGGTACACAGTCCTAAATATTTTGCCCTGTTTCTTGCCATCTAAAAGGCCATCTAAACACCCAGTACTGCATTACACCTAATGGCCTTCTATTCATTTCTCAACTATGTGTATGATCAGAGAGAAAATCAAGGTGAGAATACAGCGAGTAATGGCATACACATGCAAGCTGTAACTTAACTAACATGGGTGACAGCAGGAGCAGGGCATCCCTGGATGCATTCAAGGCCAGGCTGGATGTGGCTCTGGGCAGCCTGGTCTAGTGGTTGGCAACCCTGCCCACGGCAGGGGGGTTGAAACTACATGATCGTTGTGGTCCTTTTCAACCCACGCCATTCTATGATTCTGTGGTTCTATGATTCTAAGATTCAGTGTGCATTAGAGAGCCAAGGGAAGAATCACTGACTCCCAGCAGCATCAACATGATCATCTGATTTGTTTTTGCAGTTCATTGCCATGTTTGCTCGCACGTATCGTAACTAGCATGCACAAACCTTCCCCTACCACAATTACATCCTTGTTTGTTGTGCAGATGTCCTGCCAATAACGTAAGTGTACACAATTGCAGTGATGCATGAAATAGACAACAACCTTTCAAATTTAAACAGATGCTAATATTGCCTGACTGTGACTACATCCTAAAGTAACTATAGCAAGAATCACTCTGTAATAAAGTGCAATTATTGAGAACTTGGGTTGAGTACTTCCTCAAGCGAGTATGATAACTGAAATACAAGATGGTTATAAAACCTACAAATGAGCATTACGACAAATCATTAGCTTATAAACATTAGACAACAAAATTCTGTAAACTGTATTTTTGTCCAACTTCTTCCAGTGAACGGATGAGTAATTTACTCCCTTCAGTCAAACTACTAGAAACTCAAAATAGTTGAAATTATGCTTTGAAAGTAAGCTAAAATAAATAAATACCTCCAGGGAGTCTCCATCACATTCTCCTTCCTCTGTAGACTTCCCTATTTCTTCAGTGATGCTGTTCACCATGTCAAAAAACCTTTTGAAAGCAAGTAAAACAAAATTAAAAAAATGCAACTACATACTCAAGACTGTACAGGGATATTGAGAATGCATCTCACTAAAGTGTTAAATGAACCAAAAGATTTAAGTATAGTAAGCATAAATTGAGTGTAAAAGTTTGCTTGTCTGAAAAAAAAAAAAAGTAGAAAGGTACTACTATTACTTTACTATTACTTATGGCTTGTCCTTCTTTGAAAGCACACTTCTTACTTATCTTCTGAGTAATGCTGAAATATGAATGGGAAGAAAAACGGTAGAAGAACCTATACGGACTAGAACTGATGAGAAGAAAAGGTAGGGACCAATCTTTGAGGTAGTCGTGTTCATTACCATGAAGTGACACAGTAATTTTCAGTAAAGTTGCAGCCCTTTTAGGTACAAATATACAAGACACTTTCTCCAGGAATGCCTTCTGGACTAATTCAAGACTTCAGACCTTAAGCTTACAGAGCAGAAGCACAGCTTAAAGCAGGTGAGAAACCACTAACTTTGGGCAACAAACAATTGCCAACTTTGTTAGAGGGCTATTGATACAATCATACTTATGTAATCATGATAGTAACGTACAGGACATCAAGGTTGTTTGTAATGAGAAATAAAATTTTAACTATAGTAAAGCAAAAACCTTCACTAGATCTCCTGGGTCACTATTACCCCAAATAGTGCTGCTACAGAAAGTCCATTTGTAAGTTTAAGCTGTTCAACTAGGGGCAACACATACTTGTAATAAGCCTTAATATGACAAATATAGAGAAATAACACCCCAAGATTAGTTAAAAAAAAAGTTTTTAATTATACGTTTCTAATATTTGTCTGAGTTTGTGCTTTGACCCTCCAAAGCTCATGCGTCTCTGGGGGAGTACTGTGCTTTCACATAAATGATGGTTTGAGCATCCTCACTTGTCACCAACTCTAACCACAGTTCCGAAACAGTCCCTGCTGTACATACAGACACCGCGTACCTCAGCACAGAGTGGTTTTTGAAATAACTGTGACACACCTTCTACAATGAACTTCCGTGCAGAAATAGATTTGAAAGTCATCGGAATTGTGCAGCACATACAGAAAACAGCACCGTTCTTCAAACTTCGAAATGCTGGAAGAACAGCCAAGCAGAACATGTTATTGGAAAAATGCATTTGTGGTTCTGACACCTATGTCAAACCATACAGACCAACACATGTATTGTCAGAAAGCACCAGATAGAACATGAAAAGCCACAGTCTGTCCTTATGATGAAATCACATACTTAAATCCTTCAAAGTTCACATTCAGCTGTCTGCCCCCTAGTTCATACACTGCACCCACAAAAGTAGGAACAATAGTTCCTCCCAGGCTGGATGGGACTTTGAGCAACCTGGTCTAGACGGGGGTGTCTCTGCCTATAGCAGAGGGGTTGGAACTAGATGATCTTAAAGTTCTTTTCTAACCCAAACCATTCCATGCTTCTATGCTAAGTTAACAGGATTATTTCTATTGACACGAGTCATTTTTTTTCAGTGCATTTAGGTAAATGCCAATCTTGAAGCCAGGATGAAAGATCACTTCAGGATCACATTAGAAAGCTTTGAACTCAAATCATGAATTCTTCCCCCTTTAGAAATCAGTTACAGCTCACTCTTGAATGTGAAGATTTCTGATCGATTCCTTAGGAATTGATAAAATGATAGTATAATGGAAAAATATTTCTAAATTAGGTCAGCATCATAAATAAAATAGAAATGAGACAAACGACTTTGCCAATCTTGCCTACCCCCTTCTTCGCTTTTGCTTTTATCTGTTACAAATGGGAGTACAAATATAATGAAGAGATATGCACACCATTTTCTTATGAATGCACAGATGCTTCAACAGAAGAGCAGAAGAGGTACAGACTCTAGCACAGTTGTCAATTTTCTACCTAATGTTGGCTGCAGCTTTCGAAAGATATCCATTTGCTAGATTATTATTATTTTTTTTCAAACATACATGTAATTAGCATGCTCCTTAAAGGAAATATTAAAAATTATTTGAAACTGGAACAAATTACGACTGCATATCATCATGCTCAAGATACAATACGAAAGCCACGCTGCTAATGAAATCAACCTATTTTTAGTCAGATCAAGATATCTATTGTGGTTTTTATTTATTTATTTATGCAAAATAAAGCAAAATAGTATTCTATACTGCACTAAAGAATTTTTTTCTTAGATGTCAGGAAATATTTGTAATTTTCAAGATTTAACACATCTATGGTTGCTTGACTGTTGCTTCTCTTTTATGATTCCTCTACTTTATATCCCTTGCAAGAGCTTTTGATAAAGAAACCGCTCTTCAGACAAATTGGAGACGTGCATTTCATAAAGCTACTTATGACAAGACAAATTGATCATTACTCCCTTATAATCACTTTAGGTGCTGTCACTCACCTATTTTTGTCAAGAAAAATTCCTATGTGCTAAGTGATGCACGCATCTGGGAAGACAGTCACTGTCCCTGGCTTAATTCATCAAGTTTTTCAAGAATGTACACAAACTGTACAGATATGAGTTATTCATGTTGATATTACTCATTCATCAAAAGTTCCAGGTGAATGGAAACATTTTGCTAACCCAGCATGTATACAAGCCACTTAAGACAGTACTGAATAAATGGGTAAGAACGTAGCATGTACACTAAGGTCAGGTAAATTCATAGAGCTGTAAGGCCTTTGAGTGAATATTTATATATGTTTATATGCATTGTTTTCCTCCCTGAAAAAAAAAAAAAGTTGTTAACATGAAGAAAGGAAGACAAAAAAATACCAAGCTATAAAAAGAAAATGGATAAATTTCCTCAGGAAACACCTCATTTTCAGAGTTAATGAGCGTGTCTAACACTCTCTGACTTCTATGACAGCAGAATTGGAGCTGAAATTGCAAGTTTCAAAAGACAAGCAGGGAAACACAATGCAACGTGGCCTTGTGCCCAAATCACATGCATACAGAACTCCCATTAGCTGATGACAAATACTGGAAATCCTGTAACTACTGCTTACTAACAATTCTAGATGAAGTAAAAGATAAAACAGCCAACCATTGGCAGAAAGCACAGAAATGCAGCTTCGCGGATTTCTGTTTTCCAGAAATGAGGAAAGAGACACCTTCCACTCTAACAACTAAGTAGCCTGACAAGATCCCAAGTTCAGTGAAGTCAGGATGGAAAATTAACATCCTTGTTAATTCTTAAACTATGGGAAAAAAAAAAAAAAAGTCACTGTGTTTCCAATGCAACATCTATCATCATGATCCCTGAGGCACTCTCCCATGGAAACAACACAAGTAGCAGCTATTTCGCAGTTCAGGGCTTGTCCTGAACATCAAAGAGATTCCAACTTGTAGTCTGTCTACCAGCTTCATCCTGCAATTTAAGTTATAATTTTTAAACTTGAAAAATAGATGGCATCTTCTTGTTTATGTGACAAATACTAGGGAGTTTTCTTGATAACCAGAGAAAGCAATGCAAAGTACCTTGGGGAAGCAGCTGGGGTCCAAAAGCTCTGATGAAGCCTTTAAGGATTAACAGTACTTCTTGGCCCAATTCAATAATAAACATTTGCATTTGAGAAGCCAAGAAGGCAAAAAATGAAAGCAGAGTTACTTACGTTAGAACACAAGTTGCTAATCAGTGATAGTTTAAATTCTTTTTTTATTAATATTATTTTTTAAGATAAACCCAATAACAATGATTTCCTGCAGGTAGAGTGTGATTCAGCACTATGTTCAAGTTCCTTTGAAACTCCTGAGTGCTAAACACTCTTACGCATGAAATGAGATGCTGATTGCACAGGTTGATAAAGAGCACACAGAATAAGTGACCTCTCAATTAGTTCCTTAAAGTATTTGCCCAAAAAATTAGTCATTTCACTGCCAGATGTCTCTTGGCAGCAGGGCTGAAGAGACAGTAAATATTTAGAAGGGTCTTTGTTGAGAAAGCTTTCAGGAGCATGTACAAAGACTCTCTCTTACATTAACACTGAGCCTCTGAAGCTGGTTCTTAGTCTAGAAAGGCAAAGAATCCTCATGGGGCTGGGAATTTCCCCTTCCTAGACAGCTTTACATCTAGGGCTTCAAAGGAGTAACAAAGGAGTAAAAAATATTCTGGATACAAAAATAAATTAGAAGCAAGTCTGGTTCTGAAGGATGTTCCACCCACAAAAATATCCACCTTGATAAAGCCAGGAAGAAAAATTGTATAAAAATACTGAAAAAGACAACGATCAGAAAATTGCATGTTTGAAAAATAGATTTACTTGGTTTTACAACTGCATAAGATGAAAGATTTCCCCCTTCAGGTCCTCATGGAGGCAGCCACTGAGTCTTCTAAGAATTCACTCTTGGCTCGGTTGACTCATTTTACAGTTTTCCAAGGGCAGATGAACAGATTGGAATCTTAGTAGACAAATTAAATGACTACTGACAGTTTCAATAACAAATGAGGGAGAGTACAGCAAAACAACACTAACCACAGCAGAGTTTAATAAAGCCAAAAAATATATCAAAATTGGGCAATAAATAAATACATTCTTTTTTTAGAAGCACACAAAAACATGCTGTAACCAAAACCCAAACCACACCGAACTACGCATATCGTTGCAATTTTGGCTTAAAATAAACCGAATCCCACAGGATTGAATTTCTGTGTCTATTGATAGTTTGTTTTTTTAAGTTAGTTGTTGGAAGGAAAAAGAATCATCCATCTGTGCAAAAATATACTGCAGACATAGCAACAGCTTTGTGTGTATGGAACAGTTATTCTTAGAACAGAGCAGTGACTATTTTGAAGAATGTAAGATTTCTGGCCTTTTAAAAATTAGGCTAAATGCAAACTCCAAAATGGAAAGCCACAGGAAGCCCAAGTATAGACAGATCCTAGAAAAAATAAGCAAGACTAAGGTGAAGATCTGATCTAAAGAGATCACAGTAGCAGAACACTACTTTCTTAGTATCAGCAGATACAAATCGCAAGGCTGGACCCTGTCAGACAAAAGCGAATACTACATTCAGTCTGGGCTCACTTCATGATCTATCCACCACTGTGCTGCATTCTGTCATCACTGCAGTGACAGTGTCCCCTTCCTACTGGCCTTCTCTGAAACAGTTTTGCTGCCATACCTATAAGCAAGCACACAAAAGAGAAAACCACACACATCCACACCAAAACCCAACAAGAGATGAGCGATCAGGATACTTCAAGACACGCTAACCTGTCCCTCCACCCTCAACCTTGTTGATTCCTCATATCCTTCCTGCTTGCTTCCGCATTACTTTCTGGCTTATATATTGTAGTCGTCAAGCACCTGTTGCAAGGACTGCCTTCTTTGTGTTAACAGTTTCCCAGTATGTCAGAATCTCAGTGCACAACTGCATCTCGTGGATGTGATACAACTCAAGCAAAATGACATGAAACGTTAGCAGTTATTGCAATTCAACCTCAGTTAGCATAAAGCGGTAACAAACTTTAAGAAAGCATCAGTTCGTAAAGTTAAGAGGTTATATTCTCTAGTTTTTACATAATGAACTCTGCAGGTGGTCATTTCTGAATCCAGAGTAAGACTCCTGGGGTGTCGCAAAGCAGGGCATCTCCAGAAGCACTTGCAATATTCAGCTCCAATATTCTGTCTGTTACTCGACCAAGTTTCACAGCATTAGCTCAACATAATACTCAAGTACTCTTTTCATTTCCAAGTATGAAAGGCAAACAACTTACCTTACTCCCCTGATGGACGCAGCACTGAAGTTCCACTCATGGATACCTTTCTGTAACACAAGAAAAAATAAAGTTAAATGAAACCCTCTTCCTTTATGAAAACAAAGAGCCAGTAGGCATATCTTCTTGCCTGTAACTCAAGAGACCAAAAGAGAAACATTTGGATTATAACAGCCTATTACCTTTCAACAGTTATTCCTCAGGGCATTTTTTTTCACCTAAAAAGCAAAAAAAGTTCTATATAGACGGTTTGGCTGGTTTGTTTCTTCACTGTTTATTCTGCAAACACAATATATTATTTCAGAAACTAAGTAAACTAGCAGATCAGAAGGGTGTGCCCATGTAGTCTGTCCTGGGTGCTGAACTCAGTTTCATGTGCAACTTTCTAGAAAGAGGGGGACAAAATCCACCTCTGAGAATGACAAGAGCTCATTCTACACATTCAGCGTCCTCCGTGTACAGGAATAATTGGCTGAGAGCACTACAAGCAGGAAGTCTGACCGATGCTGGAGAGTAAAATGGGAAATTCTTGAAATGGAAGTGCATTTGCTCAAGGAAGGGGCAAATCTAAAGTCCAGCTGTCTGAAGAAACAAAACGGAGACCATTTCCCTAGGAATCCAGAAGAGAGAAAAGTAAGAATGTACTGAAATCCCTAAGAGCTGCTGAAGTAGAAAACAGGGCTGGAAGACACCCTACAAAAACACCCAGGGCCAAGCCTCATTTGTTTTCAGATCTTTTACTAGTAGATCTATCACACATGGCAGAACTGAGTTCTCTCAGCAGACAGTCATATTGATCTGTGCTTAAGTTCTAATAAAGCTTTACTGTAGGAATCAGAAGTCCTTCATATCTTCTGATTAAAACATTCACCTTTCAGGAAAATGTGGAACTACATCAGCTGGAAGCGCTGGCAACCTTAGGACCCACCACACTGTGCAACATATTTGAAGAATTGGTTTCCAGAGCTGAACTGCATTGGGTATTTTAGTCACCTGAGCAATAAAAAGGTATGGAAACATTTCCACCCAAGAGGTAATTTAGAGCGTAAGGGCATAGTGTCAAACACAGACATAATCAAGTCTATCCCAAAAGAAGCATAGCATATACCATATTTTATATATCACGTTTTAAGAATGGTGAAGTACACAGAATAGATGCACTGCCAAAATAGTTGCACAGTATACAAGAAATGAGAGAGGAAATCATTCTCTCAGCTACAGCAGCTCTGTAAGCCTTACCAGATCAGTCTTCTTTATCTCTGTAACTCTTTCCTTCCTGCTCAAATTTCATTAAAGAGGTTGCAAGGATAATACAAAATGCCCAACACAACACACTGAGAAATACATGCAAACGTCTTTCTTGAAGTGCAAACATCACATTGCTCTAACTGTAAAGCACAAAGCAGTAACTACAGTAACTTTTCAATTTTAAATGAACCAGTGCTAGTACGAAGTGCCAGTGGAAGTACTATTCAAGTTGCCTGGTTCTCCTGTATGAATAAACATCCCCTACTAAATCCCTCTGCTAACAAGGAGGGTGTATCTGTATTCTTCTTTTATGCTTTACACTGTATACGAGCTCTGCCACTTCTCAGTTTTCCATGTCTGGAAACTCTTTTTCCAGAGTTTTGTTACTGATATTTGTCTAATTCCCAGCACTGGGAATAACATAATATCTAAATGATCTAAAATAAACATCCTGCAAGCAGAAATGTGCAAAAAGCATAGCAAGAAGCAAAGTATTGTGGGCTTTACATATAATCTACATGCAACCAATTTCTCAGAGATTCATATATCTTTCATCTACCAAACGATGTTTTCAGGCAATGAAATAATATAAAAGTTATGTCCCTCAAAGATCTTGCCAAGTTTTGAATACATTGGAGTAAACATATCAGGCATGCTATCCAAATTCAGCATCTGTTCTTGGGTTAGGCAAAAAAAACCACCAACCACCCAAAACAAAACTCAAAATGGTTTCAGAAGCCAACATGGAACAGAGACAGGCTGTTCTATTTCAAACTTGCTAACAGCACTGCTATGTTCCTCTAAACCTATGTGGAAGGGACTGCTAAATTTAGAGAACTGCAGGGCAAAGGTAATGAGTATTCCACAAAACATAATGCCATCTGATTTCTATATGCATTTGTCTATGTAAAACTTGGTGTTATTAAAGGCAGAAATAATAAAATATACTGCTAAAAAAAAAAAAAAAAAAAAAAAAAAAACAGACAAAAAAGATAAAGGCCCCGTTATTTATCCTGGTATTCTCCTATTCATTACAAAATTGCCAGCTGCAGGCTCAAACAAGTTACATTTTGTGACTGAAGCAGAATTTCAGCTTCTATGTGCATGAAGGGAAGTTCGTATGCTTGATAACTCATGATTCTTATTCTTAAAGCAATGGTTTCATTTTGAAAATTAAGTAAATCTATTCTTTTTTTTGTGAACTGAAATCTGAAGCATAAGCTGCTCTAACTCAAACAGACCTACGCTAGATAGATTAAATTTGTATAGCTGAAGACATTTCCAAACCTGTCTCTTCTATCCTTTTAGCTGGGACATCTGGCCTTTGTTAATCAGCCCCTACAAGGCCTGTCATCAGCCTAGTAAGGTCCAAAGGAAGAGCCTTCTTCACTGCAGTAGGCTGAAAAATTATACATTTATTTACTTCACAAAGTCTCTCAGCAGAGACAGATACTACACTAGTTATATTCACTGGTTACATTCTGTATCTTCAAATTTTTCTCATACCTTTTCTCCATTTGAAGTTTCTGATGTATTCTGATGATTTTTGACAAAATTTCAACAACAGATTTTGATTGTACAGCTGAACTACTAGCTAATAAATTGCCCACTGCATTCTTTTAATGGATGTTACGGCTTGTAGGGCAGAGATGCCTGCACTGTGTACTCATCAGCTCCCAACGTACTGTATAAGCTCACTACAGTAAGGCCAGAGCAGAAGAACCAGTGAGTGCATCAAAAACTGCCCTTATCTAATGCTGCTGATCATCAGTAGGGCAGCAAATGTAGGAAAACATTGATGTGCAAAAAGTACATAGATGTGCTGCCAAAATCAGGAGGGGGGCAGGGGAGGGAAAGTATTACATGCTAGAAGAGAATATCAGGAAAAAAAAAAAAAAGGAATAACAAATTTACAATAACAGAAACAAAACTATAAAGCACCAGTTGCTCTCCAGAAAACCAAAATACTTTTCTGCTGAACAGATACAGACTGAATACAACCAGATCCTTCTCCTGGTCACAGGATGACCGGGCAGTCAAGCGACACAGCTAAGGGAAAAGCTACTGCTGAAAGCATTAAGCAAAACATCCCTGTAGCAACAAGAGACATTAACGCACTATCAAATAACTTTTTAGGAATATGAGTACATATGATCAAGTAAGTTTAACTCAAACTGGAATATAAGCAGTGAGATGCCACATGCAGCCAGTACAGCAATCCTACTTGTTTTGCCTAAAGAAAACACTAAGAGATACCAAGATTCTCATCAAAGATACCATTTGGTAAATGGGAAGGAATCATTTAGCATAAGTACAATGTTAGCAAAAGAAGATATGAGTATGAACTGGCTACAAATTCAGAGTGAAAGCTCAAAGACCTGAAGTAGCATACTGCTGCATCACCAGTGGTATTCCACTCCGGGCTTTAGTAGAGGTGTGGTGACACGCTCAGAACACTTTCCAACATATAGAGACATTTGTGAATCCTACACTAGTATCTAGACGAAGCTTCATGCTGTTCAGAAATAGTATATGAAGGGACTCTTCAACAAAGAGGAACATGACTCAATAGCCCAAAGAAAATCCTGTGTTCCTTCTGATGCTGTACAGAAGCCCCTAATCAGAATATAATATATAGTTTGGATATGAATTACACACAAAAAAACCCACTATATCTACAAACACAAACGTGTGCACAACTAGTTTCTAAACCAACTGAATTCTAAATACAAATGTACTTTCAGAACAATAGCAAGGTTTACTCTGTCATACTGATACAAATCATTATTCATTATGTGGTTAATTCTGTTTCTCCCTGGGAACTGCATAAATTTACCTTCTAATTTTATTTTCACAGTCTGAGCCTACCTGCAAAAATGTAGGTCAGAATAAACCACAGATGAACAGAAACTCATTTTTCTAGGCAAACATTTCAGTTTGTTCCCAAAATACACTATTTCAGCCACTGCTCAGTTATGTTCCTTCATGAACTTTTAACAAAAATTCTAATCTGTGCTGCCTCATGTAGTCCACATAGAAAAAATGCTTCTCTCTTAAAAGCACAAGTATAAAAGCAGAAGGATGGATCACCTAGCAAAAAGGTCCTTTGCTGTCCTATCTTGCAAGCAAACAAAATGCTGCCACAGAAGAATGAGCAGTGCTAGTTCTTAGAAAACGCACTACCTTCAGTGTTCTGTTTCCAGCTGATTTGGCTTCTATTAATTCTTCATATAACCCTCCCATGTTTCCACGCTCCCTTCCTTCTCTAAGGTCTTAAAAATGTGCTCCCTGTCTTCATGCTTACCAACATTTTTCTTCCTAAGCATCCCAGAACGCAATCACAGAATCATAGAATTGTAGTGGTTGGAAGGGACCTCTAGAGATCATTGTGTCCAACTCTCATGAATGGTGATAACCATTCAATGCTTTCCTCTCCTCTTGAATCTTTGGAATTTCTAAACTTCTTTCCAAATATGTAAGGATTTCTCACACCTCAACTTAAGTACTTCTCAGCTTTTCCAGTTTCGGTACCTCCTGAGCATCTATCTGTCCTTATGCCAAAAAGATTCTTTGCCTCTTGATTTATTTCACTGTTATTTTAGGACACCCCAGTCTCTAATACTTTCATATTAAAGGAGTATTTACCACATCTGACAAGCAATACTGTGCGTATGGGAAGAAGAAAGTTTTGTGTACATACACATTATGTGACAACATTTGTACAATGACACAGTATTGCACGTTATTTACAAAGTCTCAAGCAACAGATTTGTTCATATTAAAAACAACCTGGAAGAAGATGCATGTTGTTTTTAGACATGGTGGATGTGGAAGATCCATTAGGTAACCGGACAAATTCTAAAGAAAAAATTAAGAATGGTCTATTTAAAACAAAAAACACATGACAATGTGTGGGCAAAGCATCTTCACATATGCTAAAAACATACCTTCTCCTTTACAGAATTCAACATTAGATACAACTGCTTGCATGTTATATGCCTTACAAGCCATGCATACTTTTGAACTGCGAATGAAGTTACAACTATAGACAACACCATAGTACCTTGTCATCAGGCAGCACGTGCCAGATAGATACAGTTTTCTCCTCAGCTTCGCTGTTGATGGAGAGATACGAGGGCTGATAGATTTTGGTTGGTTCCAATATTAAAACCTTGTAGAAAAAAAATTCTTAAGAGTTAGTACAAAATAAGTAAAACATATGCAATCTGTACTAAAATCTGTTAAAACTTTATCTGTAGTCATATCATAGCAGGAAAAAAAAAAAAAAAAAATAAACAGGATGAACAATAAGAGTTTTAGGTACCAGGCTAGTTTACTGTGGCTCACAGTAGCTTAAGATAAAAATACATCAATTTTCTTTTTTTTTTTAATTATATGTCACTCAATAGTATATATCTTAAATTCCATATGATTTCTCTGACACCTGTCACATTTTGAAATCCTTCTATCACAAGTCCTCCTTCTACAATGCCATTTGAGAATGTCCATCTCCTACATAGACAGGATTCATGGTGTAACTTAATTATCTTTTACAAAAGTGCATTTGGCTAATACAGAAAAGCATATCAACCTCGAATTAGACCGACCTGCTTTTGATTTAGACCACTGTGAACCACAGCGGCCATATCAAATGATTTTTTCTCATGCACTGTTGCAAAAAACAGACAGTTCAAGATTACAGAAAGTTTCCTGGTACAAATATAAAAAAAACTAGAATCATCATGTAAGAGATGGGATGCAATGCAATAAGATTTGGTCTAAATATAGCTACTGAGTAGATGAAGCCAACCTGCTACTTCATTAATGCTCTGCCAGAACTACTTCCAGGTCTACACCATTTAAAGGTCAACAAAGCTCAGCTATTTGAAGTATGATTTCTCATTAAAGCTCCTTATGTCTTTATTTTAGATTTTTAGTGGTTAAAAATCTGATGTCTAAAATGTCCAATCTATAGTGCCTGCATAGAAGATCTTCTCATTCTGAAGAATGGGTAGCATTGCTATTAATTCAAGAAAAAAGCTACCTTTCACCAAACAAATTTTTGGAGTTTAAAGAATTGCTTTAGAAAGTAATGCTTGGTCTACATCTGTGTTTAAAAAAAAAAAAAAAAAGAAAAGAAAAAAAAAGAAAAAGAAAAAGAAAAAAAACCCATAAAATCAAACAGCTAGAGCAGAAAGTCTATGAAAGACTCAGTCAAATCATAGTCACAGCAACTCCTACTGAGTCAATGAGCGCATGGACACATGACAGAAGTGCAAGGCCGAAGTCTGAAAAGTACCATGGCATTTAACTGGGTGGCCAAATGTGTCCCCCTGCATCTTCAGACACTTGTAGTCGTTAAAATCTGGTTTAGACCATTTCACGAACTAGGGTCTTATCCTCAGTTATCCCAAAATTACCCACAAGCTGCATCATTTCTTCCTCTAATTGCTGCAAAGAGGATGATGACACTGAGGCCAGCAGCTAGGAGACCAAGTGATAGCTCAGCAACTAACAATTACCAGTGAAGTCCTTAAGTTCAAGCTCTGAGAACTTCTACAGAAAGCTTGTTATACATGTAATTTGTAAGTGTAAAGATGTTATGTTTCATTCTGTTGACTTGTTGCACCATGTGATTTTGCTTCCAAATAGGCATAAATGCAATCTTTTTATTAAGAGAACCACATATGTCTGTCTGCAACACCAGTATAATTTCCTGCCTCAGTCTGTTGCTGTTCAACACGACCATTTCCCTTATTTTTTATTATCCAATTTACAGCCTGTAGTCAGAAGAACTGCACAAAATAAGTATGCCCTTCAAGTATTGGGGAGTAAATAGTGACTACTACTGAAAACAAAAAAGATGTATTTGCCAATGGTTAGCTAAAAGGAATACCCAAGACATTATTTCTACTACTTATATCACTAATGTACGAAGGCAACAAAGAACAGCACATTTTACTACACCAGGGTATGTCATAAAAATCTTTCAGCAAAGTATTCATGAAAGAAACCATAAAAGTATACATAAGTTACAATGCAGTGTTGTTGAAATATATTAACAGCTGGAAAAAAAATAGATTTTTGTCTGCTTGGTCTGATTTCTAAGCACTAACAGAGCACATGCTTAATTGGCAGCAGGCTATGTAAAAAGCCTGTTGAGTCAGAGAGACTAAAATTAAATGTCTTTTCTTCAGAACATAACTTAATTAATATAGTATTACCTGGAATACACTGCAAAACTCTGCTTCAGAAGTATATTCATTGGTAGCAAGCACTAAATAATAAAATTTTATCCTGACTTTTTTACAGTATTTTATTGGAACAGATTGTGCAATTCCATTGTAGCCATGTGAAATCAATTAAAACCAGTTTAGTATGCAGGCCAAATGCATTTCTTCTGGACAAGCAGTTTTTTGTCTGGGAACCTAGAAACAAGCAGTGTTTTGTCTTCATTTCCTACATGTCACAATTAAAAATAAACAAACAAGAAAACACTTACTGGAAATCTAACTACAGACACATCTGTCTTCGTGGCTTCAACAAGGAAGTCCATCCAGAAGTCCACGAGTTCCTGTTTGGCTGTATGTTGTTCAGGATTCAGTTTCTTAAAATGCTGATATATCAAAATAGTCTCTACAATAGACTTCAGGTACCTGTGATCAATAATACAGTATGTAAATAGCAATGTCTGTAGAATCACAGAATCGTAGGGGTTGGAAGGGACCTCCAGAGATCATCGAGTCCAACCCCCCTGCCAAAGTAGGTTCCCTACACCAGGTCACACAGGTACCTTTAATTCCAACTGAGGCACCCACCACTGCAATGCTAAGGCAGTCAGTAAGATTCTGGTTCTCCGGGATTGCTTTCAACAACAGCAATTCCTCATTTTGTGCTGGAAACGTTGCAGCTATATTATCAGCCTGAGATCTGGGACAATCCTTCCTGCACATATACCTGATCACATATGCTGCCTGCTATTCTAAACCATGAAAGCTTCCTGAAATATCTTTGTCTATAGGCTAGCTATATGCAAAAAGAAATAATGCTAACTCAGAGGGCATTTTGAGAGTAGTTCTACAGCTATATGTTGCCCAACCCTCTCTCTTAGGTTGCATGGATATCCTGCATGAAATACTGTATCTACCTTCTACCAGGAGGCTCTGCTGCTGAACAGCAGGCAACAGGCTGAGAAGGAATTGCTCACAGGAGAAATCATTCCTGAAGCACAAACAAGCATGCTGTATTTTCAGAGTTTAATCCACAGACTTAAACCCCAAAGCACTGGGTACATAAAATCCTGACAAACGGGCATTCATAAACTCAAGAAAATTACTAGGAGACTCCCATGGAGTGCTATCCATCTCCACGTGTACACAGTAAAAAAAAGAAAGTGTTGCATATAAATACATTGTAAACAGCTTTTATAAGAGAATTAGTAAGAAAAACAACGTTGTCCATTTCAACAGTTTCCTATGGTATCTCAGTATGTAAGTTCAGCATTTCCATATTTTAGCAGACCTGCATTCACTTCCAACCAATTTTTGGAGACAGACTTTCCTTCCTTTACAAAAAAGACAAAAAAAAACACAGGCAGCCTTGATTGGCAGAGTGACAACTTAGGTCAGAAAGCAGTCTCAGTTCTCTTCTGACAACAGGACCTAGACCTTGATGAGTGGACAATTGGTCCCTACTTGCTGCCTGCATCTGAAGAAGAACATGTTGAATTTAACTCTATATTTATAGCCTTTCCATTAATTGGACTTTAATCTGCATTCTTCTCAATCAAAATCAGATACAACCTGTACAGATTGCTCACTTATATTCAAGTTCATAAAATAGTTGGCACATGCAATAACCATCACAGTATTCCAAGGTATATCCACGCTCCTCTAGCCAAGCTGACTGCGCTCCTAGGAACACTTGGGTAGTTATGACTAAACCCACATGCTCCTACAACTTCAAATAACTGAAGAAATATAGTGCCTACAAGCAAGTTCTCCTCCACCTCTTACCCTCAGAAGAGGATGGGGTCAATGGTAAAGCTGTCCTTCTCAGCCACCAGAAAAGTGATAACATATATATCCATGAATAAAGGCAGAAAGGGAAGAGACCTCCATCAAGGTGAAAGTACAATGAAGCAATACACAGACTAGCAAAATCTGTTAGCAAAATACAATGTTTTAAAAGACATTAACATACACCATTCTTTCTTATCACCTTACCATGCTGGTGCCTTTAGCTTAAATAGCTTTTCTGAAGCCTGGATCACTCTTATGTGGTCGTTAGCCAACATACTGGCTGCCAAGAAAGATCCCACTTCCCAATAGCTCTGCAGCTTCTCCAAGCTCCCCTTTTTACCAAGCAGGCTGCTGATCTTTACCCCTGTAGTAGAAAGAATAATAGGTCACAGGAACATATAAATGTCATTTTAAAATGGATGATTTCCCTCATTTGAAATCTATTCATTGCTTAAGTTACTTTATCTTCTCCATTTCAATGAAATAAGACGGAAATTATACTTACCAGTTAATGTTAAATGCCTTCCATACACCCTAGGTGGTAGCAGACTTTTTTTTCCCCTCCCCCTCTTCCCAAAGACTTCTCAAGGAAGGAACTTTAAGACATCGCTGTCAGGACAAGGCCACAGTCAGATTACCTATGTTCTTGCATGGACCTCATCTGTAAAGGTACACTGGGGCCTTAGGCTACACAACATAGCTGTAAAAACTTAACAGATGCTGAATAAGGCACCTATTATGTTTTTTTTTTTTTTTTTTTTTTTTTTTTTTTTTTGGAGACTTACAAGCCCCAAGCCCTAGACTTACCTTTATAGACAAGGTCCCATGCAGAAGGAACAGATGATCCACTGGCCTTCTTCCAGCAGTGATGTTCATTAATTTGCCGCAAGTCCTACCCCAATGAAAGACATCTATTAATATTCATAAGCCCCTCAGCAACTCAAGAATATGGAGAGCCTCAGGCCTCATTTTGACTTGCTAAGTTTTCTGAAAACTACAAGTCTCCCCGTGGCCTTCAGGGTGAATTTTAGTTCACAACAACTACTGCATATTTATAGCTAGCACCCCTGCCAATGCAATATTTTCCAGCCTACAGGACAAGCCTTATCACCACAGTAACCTTTTGTTCACTTTCCCCATACTACTCCACTACGGCAGTTTCCCTCCCATATCACCTCCTGTCATCCTTGATATCTAAGCTTACTATTCACGTGAAGTTTCAACGGAACTGTTGATTTTTATTTTTTTTTCCTTAACTTTCATTAAATAGCTAGCAGACTGAACTTCATTCTGAATGCAGCAATAAATCTTATCAAAACGGATATTATTATATTAGCTAAATTTCAGTCAACAAAATCCATATTGTCTTGTCATGTTGTTTACATTTCTATGTTCTCAACACTAGACAAAAAACGGATATAGTTTTACACTTAAAATACAAGTCTTCTATAGTCTGTTTCATGTCTGTATTTCACTTCGTGCTTTCTTGCTAACAAGTTGTCATGCTTGAGTAACATACAGAATAAAGTAACGCTTAAATGTAAGTAAAAGCATTAGCTGTCTGCTTCTTAGAGAAAAGTTTATTTATTCTTGAAGAGAAAATACGCAGTTTTAAGATTGCAGCCTCCTTTTATTATTTCTCTAGCTTATTTTGATCTCATTATCCTTAAAAGTTTTTTGAGAGTATAAGAATAACCAGGTGAAGACAAGACATTCTCTTTGTTTGCAATAAGCCTGGCATTCACAAAAACAACAAAGCACCACCTGAGGTCCAGAACATTTTATCAAAAACATTTTGCCTTAAAAAGAAATGGGCACAAATACAGAAACCATTACTGTCAGAACAGTCATTAATGCCATGAATACACCCACAGCTAGAAAGAAAGTAATATTCAGTAACAAGATATTACCAGTTAAAGATTACTGTGAAAGCTTTATAAATAAACTGCTTTCCTTGCTCAAATATTGACAGATCAATTTGTATTATTGGATCCTTTGCGTACTGGAGTTGCACAGCCTGCAGAGATCATTATTGCCAATGCAAAGTACTGTGTTTATGTTTTGGTCTCAAAGTTCTGTGATTTTGTACAGTTAAGAAAACAATACTGTAAAAATATGATGAGCACTTCATTAATGCTTCACTCGATCATTTCATGTGAGCTATTATTCTGACAAGTATAGGCAGGAACTCTCAGAAGGGAAATTTTGAATCTGATGCAAATGGGTAAAAAGTCTCTTGGTTACTGGAGTTATTACTTTATTCACAATGTAATCAGAGATGCATCTTCTAATTACAGCTTCATAGACCCTCTGAAGTGCTGTTAAGGACTGTATCTTTCCTTAGCCTTTCCTAACCTACCAATATTATTTCTGTACAACTTGGACTGAAATTCAGCCAGCTTCACCTCCCTCCTTACCTCCCACCAGGAAACAGACTTTCTCTAACTTCTATGTGCTGTAATAACTCTACAGGAGGACACCAAGCTGAAAGCACTACTAAGCAAATCTAAGTGCTGTTAATGAATGGTCTTATACACAGATAAATACAAAAAGGTGACATCAAAAGAATGACATAAGCATAAAAGATCTTTGGGACAGGAAAAAATATATATTTCCTTGCAATCTCTGATTTTCCTAATTTTTGGTCAAAATCATTAACATCAGTCTGGGATAAAGGAAATACTGATTTGTCCTCAGAATCTAGCACAATTCAAGTCAGCTGACAAACCTCATCATATTAACATGGACCACAGTCTTATCACCAATTACCATCGATCAAAGCGTAAAGTCTGTATTGTATCTGTATTTGAAATAATCTTTTGAAGTATTTTAAAAATATTTCTTATAACAAAATAGACACTAGTAGATCCCTTCCACTATCTAAAGGCAGCCTACAAGGGGATCAAACTGGAGAGGGACTCTTTATCAGAGAGTGTAATGACAGGACAAGGAGTAACAGTTTTGAACTAAAAGAAGGTAGATTTAGATTAGACATAAGGAAGAAATACTTTACTATGAGAGTGGAAGGAGGCCTAGGGGAAGGTGTCTCTACCCACGGCAGGTGGATTGGAGGCAGATGATATTTAAGGTCTCATCCAACTCAACAATTCTACGATCACAGAAGGCACTGTCTTTTAAGGGTTCTCAGCAGACATCAATTAAATGTTTATATAAGAAAGATAGGCACACCAACTGCTTCTAAAGAAGAAGTTCCTTTCTCTCATCCTCAAAAACAAACAAACAAAAAAAAACACAACCAAACATCCAAAACTAAATAAATCACTACCCTTCAACCAAACACAGCTATTGGATATTACTCCTCTAAGTAACTCATCGGTTGGAAGGAACCTTAATTTCTGTACTGTTCTCCACAGAAACAGCACAGCAAACACTGTACAAACTCACAAGAAGACACCAAACATCCAATCCCTACAAATAATACCCAGATTTCATCAGTATAATCAGTTCGTGCAAACCCAGTCGGCCATACCCTGCGTGCAATTGAAGTTTCTTTAAAATTGGAGGATTCAAATTAAACTACACAATAAATATAGCTCAGATTCACTAAACTATCCCTAATTTAAAACTAAGCCAGCTGAATGAATATTTCCTAATGCCTCATAGAAAGCAAAATGTGTGTATATGTTTTTTTTTGTTTGTTTGTTTTTTTACCACCTATGCTGGCACAATAATTATATATCATTGTAGAAGATGAAAGCATTCTATCCAACCCAAAAAGAAAAATTTTGTCCACTCACAGTGGTTGAGGGCAACTCTACAAAGCCTGTCACATCCAAATAATCACCATCCTTAATGCCAGAAAACTTCAGTTCAGAAAACTTCTATTATCCACATGAAAGTAATCATCTCTGAGCTTCAAGCTCAAAAAAAAATCTTTATCTAGAAAATTATTTTCAGAGATACTCCACACACCTTACTTCTAAACTAGTATCTGTCATGAGCCTCTGCACCCTTTGGAGTGAAGAACAATGCTTCCTTCTCCTCAGGAGACCAAAAGGGGAAAAGAAGAAAAAGCAGAAAAAAAAAAAAAAAAGGATTTGCAGTAAGTCAAGAATCACACAAACCTTCAGAGAAAAATGCCAGTTACAAAGTATACATTACCAACTATTACAACATTCAGTGATCTCTCTCTTGTGACTTCTCTGAAAGGATTCCTGGCTAATTTTGACCTTGCATTCTCTTCAAATACAGCAAAACCACAAATCAAATCACAAAGCGGATCACTTAAAACAAAGCTTCAAAAAACCTCAAAAACAGCAATCAGAAGAGAAGTGTGGCTCTTTCTTCTCTTAATCCACCCCAATCTCAAGCCAAGTGCATTTTGACCACTCTAAGGAGAGTTTTTTGCCCATGTTTCCTAGTGATCCATAGGTGTTTTCTGTTTGTTTGCTTGATATTTTTTTTTTTAATTATTTTTTTTCAAGAACGCTAGCCAGATCTGGACTCCCCCTTCAGAGGTTCCTTCCTTCTGGCTCACAAAAAAGACATGACTGCAAAGAAGGGCTGCCAGTTTTCACTAAGCTCTGGTAACCCATTAAGACCTTCATCCTGGAATCGGGTTGTCACAACAGTGCTCGCTCTCAGCCAGGTGGGATCAGTGGTGGTTGGGGACACTAACTGAGATGTTCACATACTCACTATCGAAGCATTCATATGCAACCATCAGATTTCTTTTTCCCCTTCTGACAATGGATGGTGTCGTACTTTCACTAGAAAGCAAGTTCACTGTGAATGTGCAAGCTGTAATTACCAACTTTCCGAAGCTCAAAAGAAGTATCAAAGCAATGTCCAGCTGCCAGAAGAAGTACTGCATAATTGATTCCTGACTGCAGCGTTGGCTCTGACTCAAACGCCTTCTTGAACCTAGAAAAAACAAACATACAAGTTTGCTTTCTAAATAATGCAATCTATTAAGGACATAATTATACTTCTAGGTTCTGTAGGTGTTTATCTTCTGTTTACATAGCAAGAATCCATGGAAACAAAAATAGTGTTTTCCGTACATGCTTTTTGGCTATTTTTAGGAGTGAGTTACTTAAGAGCTAGTTACTTATATATGCATCCTCCTTCCATTTCCTTTCCCTTCACACAAGTACAGATCCTGGCTATCCACCCCAACAAAGTTAGTATCTTCTTGGATTTACTGTTTTTCCATTGAGATAAAAGAAAACAGTATTATCAGCCTTTAAGAGACCTGATGGACTCCTTAATTTCCTCTTAAATATATGGATTTTCACTAACTTGAGACTTTAGATCATGGATCTGCTCCAGTGACATACAAGCATATCAAAATACATAAACACAGAAGCAAGTGATACAAATGCCTCATTTCTGGCATGAGTACCTAAATTTCTCTAGTTCAACGACAAATACAGAACTTCAGAATTTTATAAATAAAATAAACCTCTCAATGCGCATCAAAAGGTGGGAACATGCATGCTGTCAACAACGTTAAGCATATTGACCAAGGAGGCAGAGATGAATTTGGGCATACAAAATAGTTACTGCTTGCAGAAGCAACTGGTGAACAGCCCTCGAAAAACAGTGCATTGATTTGAAAACAAAGTATCACATGTAGGCAACAAAAAAAAAGGCTACATTCCCTAACCCCAGGGGACCGAGAAATTATTTCATAGAATCAGGGAGGTTATTTCTTTCATTACACTCAGTCCTTGGCTTCTTTAAGCTTCAATTGACAAGTAGCATCCTCCGTGACATAATTTTTGCAACATGCACAAGAAAAAACAATAAGAACCAACAAGAAATTTACGGACAAAAAATAAAAATGAAAAACATGTAATTATTAACTTTCAACAAATAAAAACGACAAGTTTCATTTAATATCTGCTAATTGAACTAGTTTAAATTCAACAGGTGCAGTTGGTGTGCACTGTCAAGCTCTACACAACACAGAAGGAATCAGTGTTGCAGAAAAGCAGTCAGGTTTAAAAGTCTTCCTATAAAGTTAGAGGTTGGCTTAGATGACTCCATTACAAAGGCCTTCAAGCTGACGTTTGGGAAATGTTGCAATACAGACACTGAATAAGATAGGTAGCAGTAAAAGGATTTGAAAGAAGACTTGATAGCATTGGTGAATCTGATTTACATTGTCAGTATGCAACAAGAAAGTGACAGTTAACAATTAGACTTTCATTTCTTGTCTCATATTTTCATCACAGATGCCTTTTATTCCACTTTTCAGTTGTCAGAAAAATCAAACTTCCTGCTTTTTTTTTTTTTAATAGCCCAAAGTACCCTGACATCATTTGCTGTTGCAAAACTAACACTTCAGTTCTACTGCCAAATTCTTATCTTATGCAATTCACTACATTTCTCCTGCAACTTAATTTCTCTAAGACAGAGATAATAACCTTTATCTCAACATAAACTAATGCTATTGTGGAGGCATTGTTCCTGCACACACCTTCTTCCGCCCCCGCTGAGGCCAGGGTGTAGCACTGGTAGCAGCTTTGCTCCCAGCCAAGAGCCACCAATTAGGTTATGGCTCAACCCTTCAGCCATATCAAATCTGCCATATGGCTGACACTAGAATTCAAATCAATCAATATCCAACATAAAGTACAAACTAAAAGCAACTGGCCCACCTGGAACAGGTTCCAGTCAAATTCCAGATCGTCTTACTGGCCAGAGACTTCAAGTCTTATTTAGGGGCTGGCCTGTCAGTGTCCTACCCACGGCAAGAGCTGCATTTGTTCTCCTTCCACAAGCTGTTTGACTGCAATCATCGTACCTCATCAAGTAGATGAGCAACATGACTTATAGATGCATTTATTAAAAGCATGTTAAAACAGCTGTGTGGAACACCCTAGTAAGTAATTACACCTACTAAACATATAAACTCACCTAATTATGTTTGAAAATCTCAAAGTGTATCTGTTCTTAAAGCAGTACAAATGAGGAAAAAGCAAGATATACAATTACAAACGTAAGTTCCTTTAATTTGTTTTGTCCATGGTGATGCCTAGTACTGGATAAGGACTACTGTTTATTTTTTGTATCAGCTAACATTAAACAAAACATTATTTTACAACAATTTTGAAAGTTTCATAGGAGCTCTGGCTTAGAGAAATTCTTTAATTCAAAATTACGAAATGAGAAGGGGGGAAATAACATGCTGCATTCCTGCTATTTCAACATATTTTAAGAGTCCAGTGAGCATTACAAAACTGTAAAGCATAACCAACAATTAGAAACTGTACACGTATTCTAAGACTATAGACGGTGAATAATTACATACTTCACCAAAGACAATTCTAATCTGAAGGTTACTGAAAAAAGTGAAACGAGAGAAGGAGAATCAAGCTTTCAGTTACAAGCATTTACTTCAACAGATATCTGATGAGCTCAAGAGCAGAACTAGGATCTGATGTGGAGGATATGCACAACAAATATTTATCTATATTCTCTTTCTGAACTGCAATGGAAAAAAGCAGCTCACCAACAAAAGTATCTAATGTTGCCATTTCAAGTATGTTTCCTTTGGAAATTGAAGGCCTGACAGACAAGAGACAGAGGATTTTTTTTTTTTTTTTTTTTTTTTAATATATTCTACATAAAGTTGGCATTTTAGCACATTCCAAAAGAAAAAGCATAATAATTTTAGAGGCAAGTACCATAAGAATTTGTACTGCAGTCCACTGTAATATGCATAAGTTATACGGTAATGATGGGGTAATAAACCTTTTCCCAGTATGAGTTTATATTCCTTGTCAGCAAGGAAGCAAAAAAAAAAAAAGACAAAATGGTGCTTTCTTAGCATCAGCACAGATATACTTCAGCACCTGTAAGCATAGCTGGTAAATATCTACCAGACTGCAGGTACGCCTATTGATTCAAGCCTGAATTATGCTTGGCCCAGATTCTTAAAAGTAAAGCAGGAAACAAGAGAATTCACATTTGAGAGAGAGGAGAAAGATAAGCTGCGATGAGGGCTACCTTAACTTCCAAGGCTCTGAGGCACCTGAAGAACTTTATGGAAGCAGATGTATGGACAACATAAATCTCTCATTCTTAACAAGTAAGCAAGGTCCAGATTAGAAGACTTTGCACAACCATTAAGAACATCAAATATTTGGAATGAAAAACAGTTGAAGTGTGTTCTCATTTAAGGAATGTTTTCTAAAGCTAAGAAAAAGACATAGACCAGGAAGACAGTACTCACCAGAAGGTCCCTTTGTCTCTGCTTTCTGTATCTATGAACCCAGATTCCAAAAACATGTCCTTGTAAATGCGACCAACCAGGCAGTACATATCTGACGCTACTTGATCTTCTTGTTCTACTAAAGGAATCATAATTTCTAGAGCCTTCTGTCTGTCCCCAGGCAGATTTCGTCTATTAAAAATAAATATTTTAATAAAAACCAATAAAGTTAATAAGGAATACCTTTTCACAACCAATCTGAATATGTAGTTATTTAAGGATTATATATATGATTTTAAATAAAGATATAATTATAGACTAATATATAAATATACGTCAAATGCACTCCTAGATGCAATGGATTATTTTATAAACATGCTTAAAACAAAGATTTAAAAACATCACTACCAAAAAAACCTTCTTTGTAAAAGTCCCCAACCATGTTTTCTCCCTCATGATCAGCCAGAGTAAAGCAGTAACAGCAGTAAGAATAGCTTCAAGAGTAATCCTTAGGGAGATCATAGGGTATTTATTCACAAAATGCAAAGATACAAAGGCTGCTCCAAAAGCAATGCCTCATATTTTTTCTTATGTTGGCTCATGATGTCAGACGTGGCTGTTGGTGGTATGGCAGTAGAGGCTGAACCTTCCCTCCAACATTCCATTACATGTTGTTGCTACGTGACAGATGGCAGCAGAGGGGCAGTCTGACAGAACAGCATCTGACATGGAAGTGCATATGAAGCAAAGGGGTGTCAGTGAATTCCTTCATGCAGAAACAATGGCACCCACTGACATTTATTGACACTTGCTGAACATTGATGGAGACCAAACAGTGGATGTGAGAACAGCAAGGTGGTGGGTGGTGTGTTTCAGCAGTGGTGACAGGGGGTCACCTCCGCGAGTGCAGATTTTTATAAGCACGGCATGCAGGCTCTTGATCATCACGGTGAAAATGCATAGCTCATGGTGGTGATCAATTGGAAAAATACTGTTTTGTAGTTGAGAATTTGCTCTATCAAACTTTGTTATCAAGCTCTTTGTATTTGTTGTCATTTCCATGGAAAGAAATAGGAGGCATTACTTTCAGAGCAACCTATGTATATCTGAGAATTTCAATGCCTTCTGACACTTGGTCTGCTTCTCTAAACATCAACAGGACAATGTTCGCTGTGATAACACCAAGGGATCAGAAATATCTGCAATTTCCACTGGAAAATTCCCTCTTTAATGCTCTTCTCAATTGCCAGCATTTCAGATTTTTGAGAAAAATTACAATATAAACAAATAAAAAAGCACCAGGGCATGGCTCCCATTTAACTCAAAGAAGTAGTACTTTGCTGCATGTGACACGTTGCACATAATATCAGAGAACGTGAAAAAATGTGTACTGTAACATAGTGAAATCTTCTGATCATCACTTCATGAAAGTCTTTCTCCTGTCTCTTGACAGTAGAACTCAGACTTGAATGAGAGGATGTCTAACTCAGCACAAATGCTGCAATGCTGTCATGCAATAGTGATGTTAAAAGCGTATTTTACTTTTACAGATTCAGACATTGAAATGAAAAACTCAAATGCTGATGCAGATCTATGGAAAGACAAATAAATAAAATCAGTGAAGGAAGAGGAAAGCAATTTGACAGTACGAAAGGAAAAGGAAGCTTAGACATCATGAAAGTCAAGAGTCCCCAGAACTGCTTCAGTGAGAACCCTAGACCTGCATACAAAGATTCCAGTAGGGACCTTTAACCAGGATTATCAGCCATGCATTCAGCTTGCGGTACTGATTTACTACTTGACAGCAGTAGGAAAGGTAGAGTCTTACCTGTTCAGTGCAAATGCATAATGTAACCTCACATGGTGGTGGGAAGCCAAGTCAAAAGTAGGCAGTTTTTCTAAAGTTTTCACCAGTTTCACAATGGAATCGTAATCCTTCCAAAAGAAAGGAACAATGAATTTTTAAGAGGCTGTACTGAAGTATGCCTATACAAACTCTTCTCTGAACTAAGGAGCTGATATTTCATACTGAGATGTAAGTTACATGGATTTTACATTCCTCACTCTGAAACTATAGATGGCTTGGCACTCAGAGATGTGAATAAACAGAGTACTTAACACAATTTGGACTCCTGTACTGCTTAAATATACATACTGAAATTTCCCATTCCACATTTCATAATACAAGTTAGCTTCGGGGCTGAACACGTATCAGAGTTCATATCAGATAGAAATTACAATGCTAATTGCATCTACATTGAAGTACTCCAAAACTCTTCGAGGTAAGCATGAGATACAAACAAAAATTAAAAACGCTTAAGAAGCAACAACTGAAACTATGTATAATAAAGCAAGCAATTACTAGTACCATTCAGAGAAGCTGCAATGCATACAAACATGTTATGTTGCCAAGAGAAATGTCATAAGCATGGTGATAAAGCTCATAGTCAGAACACAAACATATCAATTGCAGAACGCTACCATGGCCTTTAAGTTGGGCACGCTACAGGCTGTTTGTCACGTAGCAATGCTGACATGGAGACGTGATGCATGTTGCATATTTTTTTTGGTGCTGTTATAACATCTTTTCAGCTATGTAAAGGCACACCGTGAACAATATAACTAAAAGTAAAGAGCATCAGTGAAGATGCTGCAACAATTTTTTATTTTTTTTTTTTACTAGTGTGTGTTATTTATATAGTTTCTTAGAAAATGTGTGCAAAACGCACTGGAATTCCACCAAGAACTAAATTTATCACATTTTTAGATTATCTTTGAGCAGAGGATACATACCTGGATGTCTCTGTAGGACAGCAGCAAGTTGATTACAATGTCAGCAGACAAGACCTCGATATTATCCACTCGCTGCCGAATCCTTGCCAGCTCTGCTGCAAGCTCTTTGCCAGTGTAGAGGGTACGGGCCTTCCTAATGTCATTAAGGATGGACTCCCGGAAATACTGGCTGGAGAGGAACAACTTCATGTTAGCAATTTGTGAAAGGTCTTTTGCATTTGTTTTTATGGCCCTGCAACTCTATCACAATACCTCTGCAGAACACCTACTGATAGAGCAGCATTAGTGGGGAGAGTTGGTCAAGCTAAATTATTCATTAATTCATTATCAATTTGTCTCATCAGAAACATCGCTCACTCTGAAGACAAGTCTGACATTTGTATTGTCAGCAGAAAAATACAACATACAAAGGGGTACAAAACATCAACTCACCCCGAGCTGGCCTGTGCCACCTTCAAGAGTTGGATAAATCGATCCACTAGAGGTAAGCAAATAGGCCCAAGCAGCGATTCAAAACTTGGCTGCATCAGTTCTGTTAGTCCCTTCATAAAACTACTATCGCAGCAGTACACCTTGTTATGTGGAGTTATCATATAAGGAACAAAGATGTAGTTACCAGTACACATCTGTAAGAAAACAAGGCACAATAGTTAGGGCAATTACGGTTTGGTAAGCCTAAACCTAGAAGAACTGCATACATAGTGGGTAAAATTTTACCTGATGAAGGTGAAAGGGACAAAGACTTTAAATATAGAGCCTACAATTACATATATTCAATTTTCATCTTGTACATGATATACATCTGAAACGTATATCACAAATGTTAAAACCAGTAACATAAATCAATTGCATCACAGCAGGAAAATAGTGAGAAAATGAATCCACTATGAATCGCAAAATGACTCAAATAGTTCAGCATAACAAAGACAAATGAAATTCCCTGCCACGCCGCAGCGCTAAGTAGGACTTAAAATCATACATATTTCAGAATAGTCACTTATGGAACGTCTTAGAATTGTCAAACTGTATTGATTTATATCAAGGTGACAGATACTCTGCAAAGAAAAAATAAATCATTTATCTTCCAGGAAACAGGGAGGCAAGATGCCTGGTGCCTCTGGTATGTGAGTACAGATTTATGCCCACGGAGAACTTGCTGAACATTTGTGGTTCTGAAAGATTTTAGCTATAAAACAACATACCACTAAAAATCAGGAGACGTGCTGCCATTTGATTTTAAACTCACACTCCACTACTGAAGTGGCACACAGCCCAGCAAGAAAAGCCCTAAGGAAGCAGTTCTTGAGATCCTACATTTTGGTGCCTCTAAATTATTCCTAAGGTTAACTACTTTGTGGTCAGCTTGTGCTCTGCCAGAAGTCAATACAGCAATGAGGACATCACCTCAGAGACTCCACTGGCAAGCAGAGCCTCATGCATTGAAACAGCACTGATTGCATTGCTTTCAAAATCATTAATTCAACCACGTCCATAAAACACTACTTTAGCATGCATAATTAGATTTTAAAAAGATAAAAGGATAGAGGAATTCTAGACTGTATAAGTGTATGTGCATAGTTATGTCAGTAAACGTGTAATTGAAATTGGGAGCAAACTGTGTAGCAACATATATATTTTTAAATCATGCATATTACACTATAAAACATGAGATCTCACTACAGAAGCAACCCCATCCCAGCTTCTGAGGGATACAGACAAATTGTGAAATTAAATTACATGAGGCTCATTTTGTTCAACTAACCCAGAAGCTGGTAAGGGATTACTGCACACACAGACTTGTGCAAGGATGAATTTAGTTTTCCTCCCCAGCACCTGCACACTATTACCAATAGCTGAACGGCTAGGGCACAGTTTGCTGTGTATGGAATGTAGCAACTCCAAAAGAAACCTGAGAACTAGGAAGGGTATAATGACAATATTTTTAACAGGGAATTAAGGGAGTGCAATGCTAGAAACCAAACTGCTTGCCTTTATGATGGAGAACTGAATGAACACTTCTGCTCAAGAACATGCTGGCCTGTAAGGTGATCACACACTCTTAAGAGTGAACAGACAAACCTTTGACCCTGGTAAAGCCTAATAAGCCTCACAGTCAAACGCAGAGAGGAAATGATAAATTTGCTGGAACTGGTTTCAGCAGTTATAGGACAAGGGTGGGCAATGACTGGCACAGGAGCCCCCTGTTAAGCACAGGAGGATTTTCCTTTTTCCCTTTATTTAAAAAAAAAAAAAAAAAAAAAAAAAAAAAAAAAAAAAGGTTGGGAAATCAGAGCCAAGAGAAAGGGTGAAGTAGCTACAGATATCCTAGGGCAAATATTTTACTTCCTAATGTTTATTCAGCGCATTAAGAATAAATTCAAGACAGCTTGCAGGAAGGCTTCTCAGACCTCTGGCATAGATCTTAGAGAAAAATCAACTCTGAAAAAGGATGTTTCTAGCTTTTGAAATCCACGGAACCCAAAGTTTATTCTGGCATAATGGTCAGGCCACCTACGGAGATAGTAATGGAGTCTTTGTAAATAATCCCACAAGTAGGAAAGCTGCTCTTTCTTCAGAGCTCTCTGAGTGCACCTTCTCTAGGAAGAGGGCATCTATTTCAGTGGAACAAGAGAGCCAGCAGAAGCTAATTTATGTGCATTTTGCTACATACTTAAGGCAAAAAAGAAAAAAAAAAACACCACCACAAAACCCAACTCTGGCTACGTTCTATATTTTAGAGCCTGCTATTTCAGACGCACAGACCCAGTAGCCTTCAGAAACAGAATACTGAAAGATCAAGGGAAGAACTTAACAGTAAAAGGCAGAATTATCACACAAGAAGAAAACAGAAGAAACTAAAACAAAGCTCACAGCTGTCCTCAGCGTCCCCAGATTTCTCTGGTAGCTGAAGGCAGAATCTCACCATGGTTCTCAGATGGGGTGGGAACACACTGGCCTTTCCCTCAGCTAGGGCATTACTGCGGATGTTACTTTAACCAAGATAGCTACATTTTCTGAGGAGTTCTGTGTCTCTGAAACTTCTCAAATCTGTTTGAAATTCATCAGACAGGCAGATACAGCAAGATGGTACAGGAGGGGAAAAAAAAGTACAAGTTCTTAGGTTTCCTTTTCTTCGGGAAAGGCTCAAAGGAAAAACAAAATGCCACATGCAGTGAAGAAATACAAGAAACAGTGACCTAATTTTCACTTTCCAAGTGAAAAGGTATTCTAGGTATTTATCAGACGAACCTGAAAAAGGCAAAGATACAGTAGCTCAGGTGACACAAGGGAAAAGAAAACAACTAGGATGTATTATTTATCAAAGGTGTGTGGGGAAGGAAGATGTTTTTACTTAAAAAAACAAAAACAAAAAAATAGTCTTGCCCTCACAAAGTCCAGAGTCTCCCACTATGGAGAAAATAAGTTTTGCCGCTGTCACAGATTCCAGCTACAAAGAGCCAGATCCTGGCTGCAATTGGGAAGGGCTCTCTGTCAAAATACAGGCTACACTAACTTAAGTCAGGTGGTTTTTCTAACACACTCTGCCTAACTGCTCACATATTGCTTCTGATTTTGACTTATTCACTGCCCATTCTTCTGCTTGAACGTTTTTCCCTTATCCTATTAAAATCTGTCCTGTAACACTCTATCCCAATTCTCCTTTCACAAACTCTGATATTCTTTCTAATAATTAACCTTAATCCAGATTTTAAGCCGCTGAACACACATGGGAGAAGTACTGTTTTCCTTTGATCCACTACTCTGACTCACTTTATAACGTACAACAGAAGCAGCAGCACCAAATCATTCAAGAAGGACAGGCGATTTTTGAAGGAGTAACACACCTTAAATACAATTGCATTTTTAAAAGGGGGTTGATGTAACCGAGGACATAATTGCAAGCAACATAAAAAGGCTTCAAAAGCAGGTGGAAAGAGATCCTTCTCCCAGCCCAATCAACAACAGTTGCTGGAAGTTTCAGTTCCCAGCCTCCTTAGTTTATGAACCCATCATTATTTACAGTTCAAAAGCTCACATCACACTAATGAAAGCTACAAAGTCACTGGAAGTGACCTGAGCTGCAGGTTCAAATGGTTACTGAAGTATCAGGGCTACGACAGACAAGGAACGTGCACACAGAGTGCTGGGGTTCATCCTGATGTGATGCAGGAGCATACCTCAGGACATGAGATGAGGCAAACTGGGCCCAAACTCTCAGATCACCTGAGCTAGTTATATCCAGGAGACACAAGCACACACCTCTGAAGGCTTTGAGCCAGCACACTCATAACTGGCAACATCAGGCCACCTTCTGAAATCACATCCATATCACAGCCTGCATCATCAAACCAGTGAGACAAAGCAGCAGTACTGCTTGGAGTCAGTTATGCATGCATAGATATTTATCGTCAAATGACTAAATTGGTAACCCATTTTTATGAATGTTTCAATTGCTATGCATTTTCCTAGTGTCCCTTTCTAAATTGCTGTGGAAAATCAAATTTCCAGGCTGCATGCATTTTCAGTTTAGACACAGCCATATTATATTAATGGCTCTACCATTACGGAATTTGAGAATAAGCTGTTGCTGGCTAGATCCACTGGTCAGTGGAACATTAAGCGCTCCCTTCTTGCTTGATATCCTTTCTCTGCTAATGAAAATAAATTCATGTTTCATTTATTTGTTTTTAAGAGGGATAATAAAAAAACATAGCATGCAGTTATATTTCGATAATCGCAACAAGAACACATGCAAGCCCTTCTTCCAACATCCCTCTTTAAAGTAAGACCGTTGCTTCTGTAAGGCATAGTTTTTTGGAAAAGTTAATTAAGAGAAGTTAATTAAGAAAAAGTTAATTAAGATTAGAAAGAACGTTGTGCAGTAAGGTGAACACCATTCTCTCCCTGACACAGATATCTCACGTGGAACAGAAGGTCTCCCTCTGAAAGCTGTAGAGATTAAGCCAGCACAATGCTATACAAACGAACATCTGAGTCCTGCTCAAATAATTCCCAGATCTTGAATTTTACTTCAAAAGGAGGGAAAAACTGTAAAACCTGAAGAAGTCAATAGTGCCCAGTCCTCTCATCCCCAAGACTCTGTTGGAACCACTGAGCAGTCAAAAGTCCACAAACAGAAGAAAGATGCCTTCAAGGACAAGAAGCACCAGAGAAGACCAAACCCCTGAAAACCAAAAGCATGATGCTTAACTCACTCATGAGAGAACATGACAGAATTCCATCTACTTGCCTACTCTTCAGGTCAGCATCCAGTGTAATTTTTTTTTTTTCATTTAATCAAATTAGTGGAGGTAATAAAAATAAGCAGTATCTGTCATAACGGGAGCTGTTCTTATTGCTGACTCTCCACTAATTAAGATCAGCTTTTTCTCATTTTTCCCTACCAGTTCATTTGAGGAATATCAATCTCTTCCTATTCCAATTGTTTTCATGAGATTTTTATTAAAGGTAATTCTGTAACTGCTCACGGTGTTGCATGTAGCAGATGGCAAAATCCTAGAACAAATTATTAAATCTATTCCCTCCATCCCCAAACACACAGTAAATCAACATGTGCTGGTGTTTTAATGAATACAGGCTCAGTCCGGGCTTATTTCAAATCCCATTCAAATGAATGACAGCCTTGCTATTGATTGGGAAAGGAATATAAGTAGCCCTCACACCTCAAATGAATTAAAGCACAGAGACTGGATCTGCTCTTTCAAACAGTTCCCATTTTCTTTTCAAGCCTAGCAATAACAGTCTTTTGCAGCCATGCCACATCCTAAATGCTTGTTAAAAATCAGCATACATTTTATACATCCTTACAAAATATTAATGAAGGAGGAAAAAAAAAGCTAAATTTTTCCAAGGAAAATATGCACCAAATATATCAATGAACTCAAAGCCTGAAAAAAATGAGCAAAAGGACAGTGCTGTACCACGAATAACAATAAATACCTCAGCGGTTACTAGCATCAGAATATCTACTAGAAGTTACTGTTTCACATTTCTATACATTTGAATAAAAACAAAAAACAAAAAACCAAACAGCCCCTAAATAATTTGCTAGCGGGGAAAGGAGTATTAGAAATACTTCCCTCTATTGCTAGAGGGGAAGAAACCAAGAGCTATACATATCCCCACAAGATCCGCAGTTACTTATATATTGAGGCTGGAAGTTTGGTAAAGCCCCTGGCATGCCTCGTTCAGGACCACTTGCTCTGAAGGAGCACAACCAAGCTGATCCCCAAGCTGTGCCTTAAACAAGAGGCAGCTCCATCCTTAGGAAGGGCTGTGGAAAACCGTTACTAATTACAAACTCGGATCCCCGTGAATGACAGGAAACGCTAATAAGAGTTCTCAGCTGTACAGAACTAACCCCAGTGCCTTATTGCTAACCCTGTGAGTCAGCTGCCTAGCTGAATGGTTCCCATTCAGCCCTCGTCTCTGCTCTGATTATCAGAGTGGCTTGTGAGGGAGGCTCTGCCCCCCAGCAGCTCCTGAGGCAATGCATCACACCAGCATGGTGCAAGCACAAAGCCTGGACTTGAAAGGTGGACACTGTGTCAAGATGTTATTGTGTTGGCTGCAAACTTCCTTACATTACAGTACATTCAAATCCCTCAGAATGAGCAAGAACTGAAATTCTTATATTGAAAAAAAAAAAAAAATTGTATCAATAAATCACCAGCAGCGTTTTTCCAAAGTCAGTAAGACTCAAGCCAGGTAGAACTAAGACAAAATAAAAAGCCAAGCAAAGCACAGCCACAAGCTGTAACCTTTATACCAACTTGTCTTCATGACCAAAACTCTTTACTAGTAATTTCTAGAATGCCTCTGCTGCTTGGTTGACCTCAAAAATCAGATAACGAGAAAAAATAAAATTAAGCCTTCAGATATCAAAGTAACTACCTTCTGTCAAAGTATCACTCCCTGTAAAAATGTATGTTTTCTGATATCATTGCAACGTTTGGAAAAGGTCCAACTAACCAGCTATTAAACCACATATAACAGGAAATGAGCCGACGTTATCTTTCCCTGCCCTGCCCTGACAAGCTCAATGCAGTTTATGCTAGCTATGCAATGCTGTATTGACCATAACTTGGAAGCACAAAAATCCAGGTAGAACAAAGGACAAAACAGTTGGTAATGGATTTTTTTTCCCTCTCTGCACTCGTTTTTAGGAAGATAGGGTTCAGGAAAAGCAAACAAGCCATTTCAGTAAGACAGATCTATATATAGATAAACACACATTTGTTTTGCAGCCTTTTAATCCACTGGTGCCAGGGATACTATTGTGCTGCTATGGCCGATGTTTGCGTGCTATTAAAACACATTTTTCTAGAACTGCAGGACTAACATTCAGTTCTATTCCTACATCAATTTCATTCCCCCCCCCTTCTATCTGCAGCATCACTGAATCATTTATGTAGAGTGAGTATCTCCCTTTGTTATACCAATTTATGCAAGATTGTGGATTTATGAATAAACATGAAGCAGGAATTATATTCAGTGATTAGGTACACATCAACATTTGGAAAATTTTATTTCCAGGTAATTTGGCTCGCATCATGCCAAAAAACGAGGAAAAAAAATAAAGACAAAATCAGTTTCAGAGTTGCTAAGCCAGTTTTTTACTGAGCTCCCTGCTCTAATCACTAGGAAAACATTTCCTCTCAGAAATCATGCTATGTGGGTGTGCTTGAAAACATCTGAGATTCTCAAGGACCACACTGTTTGTGGCATATATTGAAACATTTCTAAAAGTGGTAAATGGCAGTTTCACAGCCACCCATCTGAATTTAAACAGAACAATTCTTTCTCAAACAGATAAAGGCCAAGTTATCATTCCGCTCCTGCAACTTCAAAAGCTGTCATACAAAAGTAGGACAAGACAATATCCTCTCTTTATTCTACTTCACAAGCCACCTCCTGCTGGTTTCCTGCTAACAGAGCCATTTCCCCAGTCCTCACATAGACATTATATTACATACTCATCCGTTTACCTAGATCTCTGCCATTGTGGGTCAAACAAATACGTGATACGTGCATTTATGAGGAAGGAAGAAAGGCCTCACTGGTCTGTTTCTTTTTGGGTGAAGACCTAACTGATCACCTACCCGATTTTCACTGCAGAAAGGCAAGAGATTTTTAGCTTAACACATCATTTACAACATTCTGAGAATCACTGAAATGCACTTAAGAGATGCACAGACATCCATGGAGCATGCTCCGTGCTTCCATTTTTTAAATCAAAAAACACTACATAATTTAAAACATAGCATTACGGCCAAAGCTCACATGGGATTTTAAAGTCTTCTTTAAAAATTCTATTAGCTATAGTGAATAACTGCACCCATTTCAATAAAACCTTGCTTCATATTGGCAGAAATCAGTACTTAAGTTCATGAACTGCGATATTAAATAGAACAACGCAAAAATCAGGAATATTGCAGTTTCTGTGGCAGTTTTAACACTCTGGGTAATAAAACCCAACCAATTTCTTAAATAAAATACTTCATGTGCCCATTAAAACAATTATACAAATACAGGAATTGTACAGCACCTTGGGATACCTGCACAAAGCCAACTAACTGCTACAAAATTGTATCCTAACATATATGGCTATCAGTACGTCCCCAAGCAAAGCCAAGAGCTCAGCATACCAAATATACATTCTGACGTGACTGGCCCTGCTGCTCCTGAACAAACCACATGGAGAAACCAGTGCTCACAGCCAGAGCTCTGCCCACGTTGAATGTAAGAGTGAAAAAGGGAAGCGAGATTTGCAAGGCCAATCTCAGAAACCAAAGGGATACAGAATGCTGGGATCAGCACTGCACAAGGGCTAGCAGGCTCCCAACCCTTGCTTCCAGAAGTAAACACACACACTCTTTTTCTTTCTTAATATATGTACCTTCACAGCTTCAGCCATGGGTTTCTAAAATGAGCATCAGTTTCCAAACAGTTCCTTTTCAATAGAGCGTGGTTTTTTTTCCTTAATTGTTTCCTTAATTTCTTTTCTTTAAAAAACAACACCCGCACAAACAAAAAACAAACAAATCCAACCACAACCTGAAGAACAGAGAAAAAGAAAACAAGAACCTGACAAATGAAAGATGAAAGTAGTGTATGAAAAAAAATATGACAGACAAGTAAAGACAGCTAGGAGAATACCAGTGATGGAAGCAAGGTAAGAAGTGAGCCTGGTACCTAGCAACAAAGTGATACACACAGATTTGCTGCTAGCAGCTCCAGAACTCTGTAAAATACAGTAGGAAAGTGTTAAATGATTCAAATGGAAAACACGATAAACAACTTGAAATGCCACAGAAGTTTGGAATGCCTAGAATTCAGCTGGCGCACAGAAGTCATACTTACATTATTCTTCTGGCAAATAATTTCCTAGGAANAAAAAAAAAAAAAAAAGGATTTGCAGTAAGTCAAGAATCACACAAACCTTCAGAGAAAAATGCCAGTTACAAAGTATACATTACCAACTATTACAACATTCAGTGATCTCTCTCTTGTGACTTCTCTGAAAGGATTCCTGGCTAATTTTGACCTTGCATTCTCTTCAAATACAGCAAAACCACAAATCAAATCACAAAGCGGATCACTTAAAACAAAGCTTCAAAAAACCTCAAAAACAGCAATCAGAAGAGAAGTGTGGCTCTTTCTTCTCTTAATCCACCCCAATCTCAAGCCAAGTGCATTTTGACCACTCTAAGGAGAGTTTTTTGCCCATGTTTCCTAGTGATCCATAGGTGTTTTCTGTTTGTTTGCTTGATATTTTTTTTTTTAATTATTTTTTTTCAAGAACGCTAGCCAGATCTGGACTCCCCCTTCAGAGGTTCCTTCCTTCTGGCTCACAAAAAAGACATGACTGCAAAGAAGGGCTGCCAGTTTTCACTAAGCTCTGGTAACCCATTAAGACCTTCATCCTGGAATCGGGTTGTCACAACAGTGCTCGCTCTCAGCCAGGTGGGATCAGTGGTGGTTGGGGACACTAACTGAGATGTTCACATACTCACTATCGAAGCATTCATATGCAACCATCAGATTTCTTTTTCCCCTTCTGACAATGGATGGTGTCGTACTTTCACTAGAAAGCAAGTTCACTGTGAATGTGCAAGCTGTAATTACCAACTTTCCGAAGCTCAAAAGAAGTATCAAAGCAATGTCCAGCTGCCAGAAGAAGTACTGCATAATTGATTCCTGACTGCAGCGTTGGCTCTGACTCAAACGCCTTCTTGAACCTAGAAAAAACAAACATACAAGTTTGCTTTCTAAATAATGCAATCTATTAAGGACATAATTATACTTCTAGGTTCTGTAGGTGTTTATCTTCTGTTTACATAGCAAGAATCCATGGAAACAAAAATAGTGTTTTCCGTACATGCTTTTTGGCTATTTTTAGGAGTGAGTTACTTAAGAGCTAGTTACTTATATATGCATCCTCCTTCCATTTCCTTTCCCTTCACACAAGTACAGATCCTGGCTATCCACCCCAACAAAGTTAGTATCTTCTTGGATTTACTGTTTTTCCATTGAGATAAAAGAAAACAGTATTATCAGCCTTTAAGAGACCTGATGGACTCCTTAATTTCCTCTTAAATATATGGATTTTCACTAACTTGAGACTTTAGATCATGGATCTGCTCCAGTGACATACAAGCATATCAAAATACATAAACACAGAAGCAAGTGATACAAATGCCTCATTTCTGGCATGAGTACCTAAATTTCTCTAGTTCAACGACAAATACAGAACTTCAGAATTTTATAAATAAAATAAACCTCTCAATGCGCATCAAAAGGTGGGAACATGCATGCTGTCAACAACGTTAAGCATATTGACCAAGGAGGCAGAGATGAATTTGGGCATACAAAATAGTTACTGCTTGCAGAAGCAACTGGTGAACAGCCCTCGAAAAACATTGCATTGATTTGAAAACAAAGTATCACATGTAGGCAACAAAAAAAAAGGCTACATTCCCTAACCCCAGGGGACCGAGAAATTATTTCATAGAATCAGGGAGGTTATTTCTTTCATTACACTCAGTCCTTGGCTTCTTTAAGCTTCAATTGACAAGTAGCATCCTCCGTGACATAATTTTTGCAACATGCACAAGAAAAAACAATAAGAACCAACAAGAAATTTACGGACAAAAAATAAAAATGAAAAACATGTAATTATTAACTTTCAACAAATAAAAACGACAAGTTTCATTTAATATCTGCTAATTGAACTAGTTTAAATTCAACAGGTGCAGTTGGTGTGCACTGTCAAGCTCTACACAACACAGAAGGAATCAGTGTTGCAGAAAAGCAGTCAGGTTTAAAAGTCTTCCTATAAAGTTAGAGGTTGGCTTAGATGACTCCATTACAAAGGCCTTCAAGCTGACGTTTGGGAAATGTTGCAATACAGACACTGAATAAGATAGGTAGCAGTAAAAGGATTTGAAAGAAGACTTGATAGCATTGGTGAATCTGATTTACATTGTCAGTATGCAACAAGAAAGTGACAGTTAACAATTAGACTTTCATTTCTTGTCTCATATTTTCATCACAGATGCCTTTTATTCCACTTTTCAGTTGTCAGAAAAATCAAACTTCCTGCTTTTTTTTTTTTTAATAGCCCAAAGTACCCTGACATCATTTGCTGTTGCAAAACTAACACTTCAGTTCTACTGCCAAATTCTTATCTTATGCAATTCACTACATTTCTCCTGCAACTTAATTTCTCTAAGACAGAGATAATAACCTTTATCTCAACATAAACTAATGCTATTGTGGAGGCATTGTTCCTGCACACACCTTCTTCCGCCCCCGCTGAGGCCAGGGTGTAGCACTGGTAGCAGCTTTGCTCCCAGCCAAGAGCCACCAATTAGGTTATGGCTCAACCCTTCAGCCATATCAAATCTGCCATATGGCTGACACTAGAATTCAAATCAATCAATATCCAACATAAAGTACAAACTAAAAGCAACTGGCCCACCTGGAACAGGTTCCAGTCAAATTCCAGATCGTCTTACTGGCCAGAGACTTCAAGTCTTATTTAGGGGCTGGCCTGTCAGTGTCCTACCCACGGCAAGAGCTGCATTTGTTCTCCTTCCACAAGCTGTTTGACTGCAATCATCGTACCTCATCAAGTAGATGAGCAACATGACTTATAGATGCATTTATTAAAAGCATGTTAAAACAGCTGTGTGGAACACCCTAGTAAGTAATTACACCTACTAAACATATAAACTCACCTAATTATGTTTGAAAATCTCAAAGTGTATCTGTTCTTAAAGCAGTACAAATGAGGAAAAAGCAAGATATACAATTACAAACGTAAGTTCCTTTAATTTGTTTTGTCCATGGTGATGCCTAGTACTGGATAAGGACTACTGTTTATTTTTTGTATCAGCTAACATTAAACAAAACATTATTTTACAACAATTTTGAAAGTTTCATAGGAGCTCTGGCTTAGAGAAATTCTTTAATTCAAAATTACGAAATGAGAAGGGGGGAAATAACATGCTGCATTCCTGCTATTTCAACATATTTTAAGAGTCCAGTGAGCATTACAAAACTGTAAAGCATAACCAACAATTAGAAACTGTACACGTATTCTAAGACTATAGACGGTGAATAATTACATACTTCACCAAAGACAATTCTAATCTGAAGGTTACTGAAAAAAGTGAAACGAGAGAAGGAGAATCAAGCTTTCAGTTACAAGCATTTACTTCAACAGATATCTGATGAGCTCAAGAGCAGAACTAGGATCTGATGTGGAGGATATGCACAACAAATATTTATCTATATTCTCTTTCTGAACTGCAATGGAAAAAAGCAGCTCACCAACAAAAGTATCTAATGTTGCCATTTCAAGTATGTTTCCTTTGGAAATTGAAGGCCTGACAGACAAGAGACAGAGGACTTTTTTTTTTTTTTTTTTTTTTTTA
>JACDJE010000410.1:451642-522194 GCA_016647715.1 Pavo muticus | reverse complement strand
GAAAAAAAAAAAAAAAAAGAAAAACATTGATAACATTGAACAAATACTGGAAAAGATATCTGACCAGTATGACTTTCTAACTTTAAAATATACAGACAAATGACAGGAAGAAGCTGTTCGATGCATGTTTTCTTAGCCTGCCAAACCAACGGAAATCAGTATTGTCTCAGGAGAGACAATCTGTAATTGAAAAAGATTACAGAACTAAGTAGATACATACATCCTGTATATACACACAGGAGCACATGCAGTCCTGAATGGGACTGTCCAAAAGTTAGCTGTTAATACATACATATTTAGCTTTACAAATACCATCTTGCTGCCAGTAGAAAAACCGTAAAGAATAGTAAAAGCAGTACTTCTAGGAAGTTTCAGATATTCTCAGCTTGCACTGAAGGTCAACCATTAGCTATTCAAGTTGATTGAAATTCGTGTTGCTCAAATAAATCTGATGCAATGAATATACAATTTAAATCAATTTAAATCACAATTTAAATGCAAAGTTTCAGAGAAAGAGAATCTAAAGCACACATGGATAGGAAGAGGTGGTTCTTGCACAGCAGTTGGGTGGTACAGCCCAAGGAGCTGCTCGAAGGCAAACCACCTGTGGGAAGTGGCCTCACCTTCAGGAAGTTCTGCCACTGCCAGACTTATTAGCTATGCTATACTTCTGTCACAGTGACCACTGAAGAGCTTCATAAGTCATATCACTGAAAACAGGCAGTCTCAAAGCAAGGCACCCTCATACTTTCCCTGTTGCAAGTTTCAGACCTCCGTGAACTGCTTTTCCCCTAATTGAGGTGACCTATGTTTCCTTATATCCTAGTTAAATCACGTGCTGCAATTGTGTATTTCCTACGTTTCCATAATCACTACTTCTTTTTCCTTTCAATTCACCACCCTCACATACAAGATTAAAACAGTGCACACACAAAGCTTACCCATGAAAAAAAAAGTCAATAAGTATACTGCACACTCCTGCACTGCATCCAGTCTAACTGCTAAGCTGTAACAAATACAGGAACAAACACTGCCTCAAAACATGCTCCTGCATGCCCACAACTGTATTATTCTATTTATTTTTTAAGATGGTCACTACATAATAGGAAAAGGGATTTGCTCTCCAAAGATTTTTCTGCAAACACTCTGCAAAAGCATGGGCTCAGCTCAAAGCTAAAAGAAACTGTGGGCATTGTTTCTGAGTCCGTCAGTAGGCATTATACCAGCAGCAATTGGGACAGTGAAGCCTCAAAACATAGGATTCAGATTCCATCAACACCAGTGGGAACCCAACACGTGACCAGTTTGCAAAGTCTAACTCCTGAACAAATAATAGTTTTTCCCAAGCAGTGCCTCACTCCTAGTAAACTTTCAGTGGGAGTTGAATGTTTGGCTCCTCTGTAGCACAATGAAATTCTGCTCTGCTTATACTGTAGACCATTGTACTTTCATAATTGAATTAAATCCAAAGGTGGGTCTTCCACTATGAGCAGTTTCATTTTTAGGGTTTTCATCTGAATACCCTTTGTTTTGCACACAGAAGGGAAGTAATTGGATTGCCACCATTTCAGTTGGCCAAGATCATTTGGATGGAGGCACAGGGAGAAGAAACTAAGTTCAAGGTATTTCTCTCCTACAGGAGAGCCAAGCTGCAAATAGCTGGGCAGAATCAAAACCAAATACCCTGCATTAGCCAGAAGCAGTGGAAGCAAACCCTTTGTGAGAGGCAGCGGTGCCCAGACTGCAACCTGACTCACCAAGCTGCTTATTGAAATGGTTTTCAGCAATGCCTTGAGCTTAAGTGCAGTGGCACGTAACACCTCTTGATCACAGCCAATGAATCTGAGGGAGTGGAAGTAATTTAAAAGGCTGCTATCCAAATTGTCTGCCCTCCCACATCCTCATGGAAGTCAGCAAACCTTTAGCGTAGGATGGAGCAAGTGTCAAGTCCTTGGCTTCCACAGTCCACAGCTAAAAGTTACCTTAAGCCACTACTCTGCATTCAGCCAACCTACCACATGGCGAACACTGTCTCTGAGAAACAGGGACAAATTTTGTGTCTAACTAACTGCTACAGTGTCAATAAACTCCAGCAGAAGAATCCTGCAGGTACTGGATATAAACAACTGTAACTCAGCAAGAATTACCAGCAACCACCTGCATTCCCCTCAGGTCTGGACAGAAAACTGCTACTTTACTTTTGCCCCCCTATGCATCACCACTCTTAATCAATTGTTCTTACTGTTAACCCCAAATAACAATAATTCTGTTGAATGAGAAAACCATATATTTAAGTTCTCTCCTGAGGTGTGTCAAACTTCTGTTTCCATAAAGAGCTACTTAACACCAGGTATTTAACTGAGCATGGTAAAGTCATCTACATTTTTCTCTTGGGAAAAATGAGCTGAGCTTTTCAGTGTTTCACTGAAGACTTATTTTTCAGGCCTCAGAGTGTTTTTGTTATTCTATTGTGAAGCATACATGGCTTCTGTATTTCTCATGGAAACACAGAGTCTTATTTCAAGGGCTGAACAACTGCAGCTTCCCCTCTTGCACTTTTTCATTCAGAGCTACCTTCAGCGACTGCAGAGACTCAGAATTCGTATCACAGTAGAGGATAATGTTGTTAGCCATACTGAAGCTCTCTCTGACTCCCAGGTGGTAGAAGAGGGAAGGCTGACGAAAGGCATCACTCATCTCTACAACAGCAATATCTGTAGAAAGAAATGAAAAATGGTCAATGCCACACATTTCTGACAGCCACATACTTCTATGCCATTTCTTTCCATTTACTTCAACCTCCATCACAGCATTTGCTTTGATAATAAGAATAGATTTTAAGTAGGAAATAGAATTATAGAGGGTTTTCCCCATTTCAGTTATGACTGAATTTTGACTATAGTCAGCAGGATGTGGTTTAATTTTTTTCTTTCTGTTCTTTCCTTCTTCACCTTCCTCCCCACCCATTCTCTCCTTTACATGAGACCTTAACTTCCCCAGGTAAAAAGTGATAAAACATCACTAATCACAAAAAGGCATAAAGTTCATTTGGTGCATTGGAAAACAAAATTTGTTTAGTTAATTGCTATATGATGAATGAGGACCTCACAGGAAAAAAAAATAATTGCATTTGATATATATTTTCACCCTCCATGCAAGCTGCAATAAAAATTGATTTAATTAAGTACACAACTGCATAATCAAAAAACCTTATCACACAGAGTCTTGTTCACAGTAGATTTGACCTACGTGAACAAAACTAAGCTCATGCACAAATGCCTACAAAACAGGGCATGCGGTCTTCTGCAATGTCTCTTAAAATGCACGTTTCATTTTCCTGGGGTCTCAAAGTAAACGTAAAGCATGAGGCAACTACAACATGTCAGCATATATAAATGAGGCTTCTTTTCTAACAGGCAGAATATTTCCACTACAAAAGTTTTGTCGGATCAAGAGAGCAAACTAAGCAAAATGACTCATCTCCACCTCTCCTGCAAACACCCTTCTCCCTCTGGGAGATATTCTTCACCCTATCCCATTTTTGGGGTTGTTCAATTCAAAGAAATGTAGTAACATGAAGAAAAGAAGAATGAAAAAGAAGCCTGGCTTCCATCATCTCTCCCTCCTTTCCCTTTCTGTGAACTCTTTTACAACAAAAGATAGGTTGCAAGACAAGCTCTGCAGACAAAAAGCTTATTACCCTGATGTCCTTTTACTAAGAATCAATTTTGTAGGTTGCTCCAAATGTAATGCAACCTATTTATTCCCATGGAAACTACAACAGAGGCCAAGAACACAATAACACTATTCAATAGAGCAAATTCTAAAATCAAATATGAAATTATTTTCTTTAGACGCCTCATAATTTGTGTTCTAAGAACACCTCTGTTCAATTCCACATAAATATCTGAAGCATGGATTCTTCCATATCCATTTTATTGAAGTAGAAAAGAAAGCATGTTACTAAGACTGTAATTGATTGTGATTGATTTCTGTTAATTTTCAGAAATTGAAACTTCACAAAAGCCAAATAAAAATGAGAACAATTTTACTAGACATTGCTTGGGTGGGCTTTTAATTATTCAGGGTTGATTATTTATTTATATATTTTTAGGAAGTTGCCTAAAAGCAACTTGCTGCTGCAAGTTCTATTTTTAACTGCTCTTATTCACATAAAAACCCAATCTTTGGAAACTGCAAGCTGATGGTGCATTTCTGTCACCTTGAGCAGGAGAAAAACTTGCGCAACTTTCCATTACTTACTTCTCAAATCTTGCAAGATAACACGTTCCCACTGGAGTTGTGAAACTAACAGTGAAAGAGAAATATTACTTAACAAAGTGATAATACCTGACCAAAAAAAGAACTCAGAAAATACTGGAGGAAACCTGCATTAAACTGGCAAGTTCCCAGGACCATGAAGAAAGATACACTTATACACGCATGCACACACACACACCAGCAACAACAAAAAACAAACCAAAAACAATCACCCTTACTACTGTCAAGATGAGAGGGCCAAATCCATTTAATACATTTGTTAGAACAAATCAGACTTGCCACCATGTTGTAAGAGATGCTCTTAGATCCTGCCCTATCCCTCAAATCACACCAAAACACAAAACAAAAAAGCCTTGAGGCTTGGGCTACTCAAAGAAGAGAGAACCACCACGAGGTCCAGTAAACATTTGTCATGGTTTTATGATTTTTGGTTATCAGTATTACACATCATAACATCATGTAGTGCACTGGGAGTTAAAGTGTTCTGGGTACCTGTCCCCAAAGAGAAGAACTACGTTCCCCAGAAGCCTGTTCGCTGTGTTGTTATCATTTCTGCTCAGGGGGAACAGATATAAGGCCTTGGTAGCTCATCTGACCAGACTCTTTGTCAGTCTCTCTCCCTGCTGCTCGACTGGACTGCGCATCTCACCTCAGCGTTATGGTGAGGCCTATCCAGCTTTTGGACAATCTCACTCTCATTATATTTGACTTATTAGCTTCAATTCTAATTATATTGTATTATAGTGTGTTATCTTGCATTCCAATACCATATTTAGTAAATTAGTTTGTTTCTCCTCAGATCGTTGCCACTGTTTTTAGTTATTTTGAGGTCCCCTGTTTCCATTTTCTGGAGGCGCGGATTTTGCGAAATCCCTCCGTCCCGCTAGTCACGGAACCGGGCCCAACCAGCCTGTAAACTGTCGACATTTTGAGCATGATGTGGAATACTGATAACCAAAAATCATAAAACCATGACAACATTCGTAGGAAAAATGACACTAAGATGCTGGTATAAAATGTTGTGATTATTAACATTATTATTTTTAATGTAACAAAGAAGGGTTTGCTTTCTTTATATTTTAAGACTTCTGTGAAATAAAGGCCTCTCAGATAACCTTATGCAATAGAGCATTTTTTTTCACAAGGAGAGCTCCAACTTCTGTGGAGTGTTCCTCCTCACTCTAGTGGATACGTATGTTAAGATGAAGTTGACATTTATTACAAAGAGATCAGATTTACAAAGTCTGCACTAATCCTCTGGGGCTGATATCACTGTTTTCAATAGGAACAGCCCAATTCATACTTGGAATTCCAACAAACCACAAGAAGCATGTGTGCTTTTATGATCAGGTGTCTGTCACATTGAAAACAAAAAAAAACTCTATACCCTAAGCAAACTCCTGCAACAGACCCATTTTTTTTACAATCTTCTTTCAAAACAACTCTGACCAAAGGAGGGAGCAATGCATGGAGCGTTGGCCAGAAGCTCAGAAGTCAAATGCAGAGCAACAAGCACAAGCTCATCTTCTGGGTGAACTTCAGCTGTTTTGTCCATCTTTACCCATCTTTTCTATCTCTACTTCTTGCCTGCAAAGCAAGTGTAGTGGTAATGACTCCTATAATGTGCCTGAAACATATTGTCAAGTGCACCTAAGGCAGCTGAACACTATATTGAGTTACATAAAGTATGATTAGAAGTTTACAGGAGCTGAGCAAGACTAACGTTTTCCATGACAAATCTAGCTCAAGTAAGTATCCATAAAAATTCTCACCAGTTCAGATGAGCCAGGGTTTAATTTAGCATAAGACAATTGGTCATCAATATATAAACTGCTAGAACCCTACTTAGCAGTCTCTCACTTCCACCAGATAAGATTAGTCTAAAACAGTGCTGCAGTGAAAGATACACAATTTCACAAGTAACAAAAAGGCATTTTGATACAAGGTGGAAGCAACATTTCCACAATTAGAGTGGAAAAAACAAACCCACTCCAAGTATTTGCAGTTTCAGTTTCAGGGCAAATTAAAAAATAAATAAATTGACCAAGAGCTCCAATCAGAGTAGAGCCCTCTTAACGCCTAAGCCTCAGTGTACTTTGAAGGCCAAGGGCTGACAATTCACTTCAAACGCTTTTACACATCTATGTTCCAGAAAAGGAAGTCTGTTCAGACTGAGATTCACAGGCTAGCGAGCAGATTCGGTATGGATGCACGCTGTACAAAACAGGAGCAAGAGATACGGAAGTGGAAGCACTGAAATTCTTGTACCACACAGGAAAGAATAAATTTTAGTCCCTACTTAGGTCTTGCATGTAAGATTAAATGTCACTTTTAACTAACAAAAGCAAGAGACTTGTTTACAGACCACAGATACACCAATACTATTTAAAGAAAACAGGGACAGGATGCTCATTTTTACTAGCTATCTTAGACATCTATAGATACAGAGCCTCATAATAAATCTTACAGCAAATTATTGCGCCTTGCTAGCTTCTGAACATTAAAGAAAGTCTAGTCACAGCCTTCTCTCTCACCACTTTAAGCAACTGCATGCCTATACTGATGAGTCTGGAGCATAAACACGTGCACGAGAAGCGAGTGTAGCTCTGGCTGAGACACAGAAGCAGTGTAACTGCAGCAGCATGCAGCTCAGTGAGCTCTTGGTGTCCATTTCACAAACCACCACAAGTTCTACCTGACCATAACCAAGCTGTATGTATCGAAGCTGCTTGTGTACAAATCAGCATGGATAACCACACTGAGCTGCAGACATATCTACAACCACCAAGCAGCGCTACCTCAAGTTACTAGGCTAACTGAAGTCTATACTAAAAACTGCTCAAGATACAGTCACACAACACATTCAAAAGAACAAAACGCTACTGCACAGGGAGTCTGCTTCTAATTAATCTCAGAAAGCAGACTCATGTGACAGAATTAGAGGCAATTGGCTTGACTCTTTTGCCAAAGAAGCAGTAGAAGCTCAGGGACTCATCTCTGTGAAGGCTGGCATATATTACAACTGCGTGACAAACATTTCTTACCTGCAGTGCAAGTCCACTTACATCTTTTTATACTACATGTACAAAGATAATGAACTTCATACATAACATCTCTCCTATTTACTCTTTCTTAGCAAAATGCAAGAACTTAAGATCATATACGGTAATGTGGTCAAGAAGGGGAAGTGTCCATTTAATGTATATAAAGCCTTTTTGTCTTGGTTATTACCAATGCCTTTAGTCACCAAGAAATGCAGCGGCCAAAGTTCAACTCCTGCTTATTGTTTAAAATATAACAGGGCAAAGAAGAATGTTTAAACAAGCACTCCAAGATATTATACACGTACACCCTACTTTTGATACTGCTTACAACAGTGCTGCCAGGAAGAACAATGAATACAAACAGATCAGTTATAAAACTAATGAACATTTATTCTTGCTACTATCTTATGATTAATTAAGTTGTTGCTTCATATTCACTGTTCCACAGTTAATCAGGACAAAATAAAAACTAATTACTATCAGCAAATTCTGGGATAGACCAATATTTAGGGTTCCTTTCCACTTGGAGGTTAAAACTCTTCTGGCAGAGACACAAATACAGACCAAATTTATTTGAACATAAGTTTGAGTGCCAAGTGTTTTTCATATTGTGGTAATAACAGTGGTTTCAATAAGCCATGATGGCATTCACTATTGGGTGAACTTTCAGAAAAGGGCAAATGGAAGACATCTCCTCACCAACTCCTTTATGGTTCTCTGTCTTTGACATAGATACCTTACTCCCCACCAAGAGTCTGCCTGCTTCAGTTAGGAAGCCTGTTTTGGAAATCACAGTACCATGTCAGTGCAGCTCAGTAGATCTGGTTCTGCTATGCAAACCATAGCATCACTGACTTGTCAGCATCAGTGGAATCAGGCATAACTTGTCAGGAGCGTCTCATGCATTTCCAGGACCGGAAGCTGCTGATGGGAGTCACTCACATGAGGACACCTCAACACAGGGGAATGGTTGACCTCTCCGGAAACCTGTCTGGCCAAGCCGGTCTGTTGGGAGAGGCTAGCCAGAAAAAGGGCTTTGTAGAGGTGTCTGAGGTTTGGGTACACAGAAGGAAAAGTGGATATGGACAGCACGCTTGAGCTTCAGATACTAGAGGAAAAGCAAAATACTTGTATATTAATTGTAGTTTCTACAAAATACAAGCAAAAGCACTAAAGGCTAACATCTGTTGATTATCTGTTTTCCATTGCAGACTTCCACTGTCTAGCATTCAGTTCAGGTTCCTTATTTCAGCACCTTATGTCACAACCCCAGCAGACAAGGTCAGCACAGCACTCACGACACCAATGCTCTGGGAAGCTTTCTTCTTTAAATTGCTGCAGTAACCCTGGATCAGGTAATTCACTTTTATGAAATGGAAGCAGAGATCTTGCATCACTAAAGTACAATTTAGAGCCAATCCTGCAACCTACTTGAAGAGCTCACATTCCCAGCTGATGAACAACAGGCATGTCAGTCTTGTGAGCATCCCATTCAGTTTGCTGTGTAGCACAAAGCAGAGGCAGAATTAGGGCACCTAGTACTCCAAAAGCAGGAAGTCACCTTCCAATACAGAAGTAACACGTTGCCCATACACATGTATTAAGGCCAGTGCTCCTTGGAAAAATAAACTGAGTCAAACTTATCTTGAATTCAAAGATGAACCTAGACACACACTAATAAGTAAAAGGTGTGATTTCATCTCAGATAAACTCTTTAACAGTTAGCTAGTACGGGTGGTTCTGACCCTCCCCATGTCTGTATTAGACCTAGCAGAGCTGACGCTCAGAGAGACAAGTGAAATCCTGCAACACATTTTGAGTACGTGAAGGGAAAAGAACCTCTTGATTCAATAATACAAGGCTGATGGGAGCAAAACAGAGGATTCTTACTGAAGAAAACACCAGAAGACTGCAAGTAAATGGTAACAATGAAAGTTCATATAGATGTTAGATAAATGAATGAGAGGGAAAAAATGTAGGCGATAAACATAAAAAAGGAGTGTGCAGGAACTAACAGCAAACTGCATGGCAGTCTATCAATGATCTGAAGACAATTGGAGAAGGAAAAAAAGAGAAAGCTCAAGATTGAACAATCTTGGCCCAAGACAAAGGAATGTGATGTTATCACACGATTCCAAACCCCAAAAATTAAGAAAAAATACCCTCAGCTTGATGCATGTGGGAGGAACTCAGGAATAGGCAAGAATAAAAAGATGACAACCAAACAAAGAACCATTTATTTAAAAATAACCTCAATATGTTCGAGCTCACTGCATCTGTATCAATTCTAGTGAAACAGGCTCCCTAGTACCAAGAATGTGAAATACTAAATAATCTCACAACCTAAAACTTTACATTAGAAAAATACTCAGAACTCAAGTAAGGAACTCATGAGGCTCGGATGAAGGCTCAAACACATTCCAAAACTGGTAAGACCTGCACTGATATCAACGTATTTTAAAAAAATCCCCAAACACAAGAAAAAGTCAAGGAAAGCAATGCAATCTGCAGGAACTCAGTACTTCCACACTTAGATGTGTTGTCCAGTAGACTGCATTGTTGGGAAGCTATATATATATTAATTATTTTCCTCTCAGCGTAGACAAAGCACTCCTTCAGCCTGAACAAGATCAAGGGAGAATGTATACAAATAAATAAAAAAAACACCCACACAAATAAGTAAGTGATGCGATAGTACCTGTGTGATTATTTTGGTATACAGTTTCATGTTATGTGCTTTTTACGTTTAAGACACAGGAGATGAAGGAGTGATTAGATTATACATTCTCTGAAGCGACAGACTGCTCAGGAAGAAAGTACTTGCGGGGATCACAGGCATGCCAACAGAAGAGCTCTCAGAAGGAAAGGCAGTCCTAAGAAAAGCAAACAGCCAAGCTTCAGAGGTGATGGAAAGAAATTCTCCTAAATTCTAAAGGAACCATAGAGCTTACTACAGCTTTGGAGTTCATCATGCAGCTCTGGAGCTGAGTTCATTAAAACCAAGCCAGGAAACAACCCACCTTGAAGACAGAAGTGGCAAGAGGAAAGTTGATCAAAAGTTCTTCTTACTTTTATTTATTTATTCTGTTTATTTCTGCATTACCGATCTAAAATTTTTTTCTAATTTTTATTCTAATAAAATTTGACTATATGGTTATATATTTGTCCTCTTTGGGGAACTCAATTTGATAAGTATGTCTACAAGTGGGTCCACATCCAACCTTCAAAAACAACTGATGGCTTCCATCACAACAGCTGGAGGGATCAGATCAAAGCTGTGTTTAGCTCAATATCTCTGCCAGAAGCCAGCAGCCAATGTTGCAAGCATTGTAAGAATGGGGCAAATAAAGACCAGCAATCCAGAGACACTTTAAGAAAACTGAATGAGCTAGAAGTCTGAAGAGCAATAACTAATTTAGTGCTTAATATCACATGCATAATTAGAACTGCTTTTCTTCATGTGTTGCTTCACATTCACTATCACTGAACTTCAGCTTTAACTACTCAATTGCCTGGTACAATAATACTTTCTACAACCCTTTACAGTCAGCCCTTTATGGTCTTGACTAGCCTGCACACCGGCAAACATCACCACCACACTGCTAACAAATCCTCTGAAAGGTCTAATTCAAAAAGAAAGCACAGAGCAATCCTTTCACCAGCACATTTCACTACTGGTAACCTTGATACATTGCCAAACTGATTTTCTGTTGCAACACTTCAACAATTCAACTATTTCAAGGGAATAAATCTTTCAGCTCCAGTCATTTTGCCTCTTTAACATCTTTGGTCAGGGACTTTGTCAAAAGCTGACATTCAAATACACAGTCTCACAAAGAAAGACTTGGAAAATCTTGATGTCTGACTTACCTCTACAAAAAAGCTAGGTCAGCTCTTCCCTACTGCCAGGTTTTATCCATATGTCTATATGATTTATTTTTAATTTGTATTTTCAGCCCATTTTTCTACTGATATCACATTATTGTCTCCCTTTCCTGCTGTGACAACACCCACTGAAGTCAGAAGTCACACACCATTAATAACAATGCCATGTTTTTTAACTGGAGCTCCTTTAGAGCAGGAGACATCAAGACACAGGTTTTTATAAGTCATTACTATTCATTTTATCAGCTTATTTTATAGCCTTTTCTCCTAGCAACTTAAATCTAAGTCAGTTCCTTAGACTTATTCCCTTAATGAAAGTCTTTCAAGAGATCATAGCAGGAAAGCTGCATCGTTCTCAACTTTTCCTTTCCAATCCTGATTGCACAGGATCCCTAGCTTGCTCCCTGTTGGCAAAGCATTTGAGAATGCTCAAGTCTGACTTCAGCAAGTATTTCTCAGACTCTTTTGGAAACTGCCTTATAAAGGTTTGCATTACATTTGCCATAGTTCATGCTCTTTCAATTTGTTTCCTCACCACTTGAGTATAAGCTGTCCTTTCAAAGGGCATCATTCCATTCCTTCTTCCTCCTGACAAAGCCACCTTCTAGGGGTTACTTTAAAACTTCTTTTAGTAAGTAGCACACATTTTCTGGAAGCAATTTTCTTTGAGGTATCTCCCTGCTATCTGAAAGCTCTTCTACTTAATTGCTCCTTTCAGTTTTCTGTTAAGAAGCTTACTAATTGTTTTTTTTTTCCCCCACAGGTTCTATCAGAAATGTGGGCTGCCTCAAAGATGCACAAAGCCAAACTACAAAGCTAAGCCAGACAGAGACGATGTGTCTCAGTCCCTTAAGCAGGGCAGAGCTCTGTCCATTAAGCTGATAAAAAGTCCAAAAGCGTTTCTAATCCAAAGATGTAGAATTATTTCTTACAACATTATTTTCAACTGATGATTGAGAAATGGTAACTCTCTAGTCATACCAAATATGGTGTAAACATAGAAAATCCCTAAGCAGTGAGCACAGATTGAAAAATACATACGTAATATTTTAAGAGTATGAAGAACAACAGCTGGAATGCATAAAATGTGGATCTTCCCATGCTTCCAAACTTGGGAACAGAAGTATTCAAAGGCATGTAAAAAATGTGTTTATTTAAGTGCCTTTACTTACTCTAGAAAGTATTTCCATCATAAAGAGAAAATGTCATAAATGATACAATATTTGAGAACTTAAGGCCCCAAGCCTCATCTGAATGAAAGGTATAGAATACATTTACCATTTCTGGTTCTCACCACCTGTCCCAAGAAACTGAACTGCTATTCCTTCACTGCAGTGTTCAGTGTTTCCCCAGGAACAGAAAGACACTGTCTGAGAAGAAAAATGCCCAAGGCTTAAGGACTCTCACATGCCAGGTTTTCTAACAGCAAACACCAACATCTCTTAAAAATGCACAAATGTTATCAAATAGGTTTGATTCAAAAAGCAGTACATTCTCAGTAGTTCTTCTGCGAAGTAATCATAGCCATTCATATTCTGTTAAAAAAAAAAAATCTGCCTGAGTAGCTTCATCTGAAAGCCTCAGATCATAACTACTGAGCTGGCAATATGCTGTGCTTTCTTTCCTTACGGATGGACTCACAGCTCAGGAATTTAAACTGCTCACTACTACTTTTTGCACTTTGTTCTGGAACATTTTAAAATAAACTCCAAGTTTAGCAAAAACACACTATTCTTCCTTTTAGGATGAGAGTATTTACCAATGATACAGTGCCAAATTGCAGCACCTTATTACAAGGATCTGTGCAGGCACATATCTGCATTCCTGATTTGTATGTCAACACTGCTAAAATTTTTCTATGACACTAATTTGGGAAGCATCCTGAAGGACAGGAGTGGAATTGATCCGGGAGACTGAAAACAATGTGAGTTTTTATTATACACTATGATTAGGAGTGCTGAAATCAAATAAATCTGCCTAGACCATGTGGGAAGAAGGGGAGACTTTGTAATTGATAGCAGTTACAGAATAAATGAGCCAGTAGTGTATCCTATTACAAAAAGAATCCATGCTCTGTCCCGTGTGAAGGAGAGCTTCACATGAAAAACAGCAGAGGTCTCTGTCTGGCACTCACAAGGCAGTGAGTTCATCTGCCTGGAGTTCAAGGTGGATTAGCAGAACCTCTGTTAACCCTGCAATCCTCTGTGATTTGCATTGCCCTGTTTTGTTTTTGCAAACCATGCTACACTGAACATACTCAACAAAAAGCATACTGTGCTGCTGCTTTGGACTTCACCACACAGTTAGAATGCTGACTTTGTTTTCCTTATGTTTAAAGCATGTAACAATTTAATTATGCTTAAATCAATTAAAATGGGAATGCTCTTATGCTAGTAACTACCTTGCAGGTAATTCCAAACAGTCTGTGCACGTAGGTCAGGTCTAGTACATTTTGACTGTATGTTAGAGATGCTTTCATGAAATAGAAGAATAAACATTCACAATAAAGTAGACAAAAAACACCTATTAAGAAAAAGCTTTTAGCTGCAGCTGATAAATGAAAACAGGTAGAAAGCTCCCTCTCTCCAATTTTTTCAAAATGAAAAAAGTGGAAAATTTGCTCAGGCCATTCTCAACCACAGAGATTAATTTCAGCACTGAAAGCAAATTGCACAAAAGTAAAACAAAATGCTCCATGAAGTGCTTTTACTCCTGCATGTTCTAGATGTCTCTGACATACTTTCAGTCTTTTTGCATAAATGAGGGATTGCATCATGCCTCTCCACCCCCACCCAGAAGTTCCTAGAAGCACCATGTACAAAACCTTCCTCGTAAGCCCAAGTTACAAGACAGTTACGCTGTAGGAGGTGTAATGAAGGATTTTGCCTTCAGAAGTACTCTGTATAAACCACATTTTCTTCTGCTTGAATCAGCAGCAAGATAGTTACCAAAGGGCAGAGGTAGCAGCTTACTGATAAGAACTTTTAAAAACAAACATTTCAATTCTCACTGGCTGAAAATTATCTCAGCGCAAAATATCCAGAGATTTAACACCAAAGAGACATGATTAGTATACATCCTTTACTCACAACAACTGTATCAACTGCATTTTCATGTTCTTGCTTTTATCCACCTTCAACAGGCAACACTTTTAACAGAAATACGTAATTGGCAGAAACTCAGCTGTGAAAACTGTGTGCCAAACCTTCCCAGGGACCTCCTCACCCTTGCAGAGCCTGGGCACTAGAAGGCTATGAGACTAGAAGGCATAGAGACCTATGAGGTCTCAGCACTTCAGGGAGGTCTTCTTGGATACACCCAGCAGTCGATCCTAGTCCTCCTCTTGGTTCTCCCCTACAGATCCCAATGCCAAGTTGCAAAACTCTCCTTGTGCTTCAGAAAAAAAAAAAAAAAAAAAAAAAAGGACCTTAAACACCAAATTAACTAGCTTCACTTTGAAAGTGACCCAGAAATGAAACAAAGTCTACTGTTCCAAGGAAAACCTCCTGACAGAATCACGGAATGGCTCACGTTGGAAAGGATCTTAATGGTCATCTGTCATGGGCAAGGCTGCCACCACTAGATCAGCTTGCTTGGGGCCCTAGAGCTCTTGGAGTTCCACAATTATGGAACTGAAGAGACCAGTCAGGTGGCAATGCAGTAGTGCACAGAGAAAGCATACAAGAGTCAATATGTCTATGCAGTCAATACGTTTATGGGCAGCCTTCCTGCTATTTCAGATGCCAGACTGATGCCATTTCCTTGGATAGGATAAACTGGTGCGTTTCTGTGAATCAGGCTAAATTAACTGATGATCTACCCCCACCTGTCAAGTGACTGGCATTAAAGAGATCAGTCTTACTCACATGCGCATCTACCTCTGGATAACATTTACAATCTCATTTCTGTAGCAAATTAGTTAAGAAATTTACTAGTTAACATCACCTCTGAATGAAGTGTGCCATCTTAGCCTTAAGAATAATTACATTATGTCAGATTAGGAAGCGCATCTAGTCCAGCACCTCATCTCTACAATTGTCAACAACAATAATTAGGGAAGAAAAAAAGAAACAGAGCAACTGCAGAGCCACCTGGTACATCTTTAACGCTCCCTGAAATTCAACAGTCTAAAGAGTTTGAGTCATTCAGACATATGGAGTCCATCATTCATAACAGGTCTCGTCAAACTTATGCCCCAGTTATTTTAGTCTTTTTTTCAAACCAATACTTTTCACATGCACAACACCTTACACCAATGAGATAAACAACCCGACTTAGTCCTTACATGGAAAAGTACTTCCTTTAGCTTCTTCTAAACCTGCTTGCAGGTGAGGTAGAAGGACAGAAATTAAAAATGAGTAATTGTTTGTCATTAGTTCTTTCCTTCTCATTCCTAATCTTGCATTACGTCATATTTCCCTTTGTTTTCCTTCTGAAGAGGACATATCTATTGTCTGCATCTGTATAGAAAAAAAACCAACCATGAATGCTTCTGACAATCCTCCTCTTTCATCTTGTCTGTCTCTTTCACCAAATTACAAATTCATTTTCGAAACAAGACAAGCAGAGATGCAGGTGATAATGAAGATATGACACAATAGATTTATACAGCAAGTGACTTTTCTAGTTCTTCTTCAATTTCTTTCTTCCTTATTAATTCCTAACAGTGTCTTTTCTATTTTATTTCTCCCATGAAGTTTTCAGAAATTTAATCACAATACCTCTAACCTCTGTTATGCATCATAACAGACTAGAAAATGAGTATGTCCAGCAGCACTTACTCCCTTTGAGTCTTTGTCCATTCATTTGTTTTTACTATCTGTCTAGTGACTGTCTAGTGACCTAGCCAATAATGCTCACAATAAAACCAACATGCTTAAGTACTTTACTGCTTACAGGTTTCCAGGTAGCAAAGTGTTCTTTCCCTACAACCAAAAAATAAATTCACCATTTCTAGCAAAGACAATATAATAAATGTATGTATCCCATGTCTTAAGTGTCCACTGTTACTCTCCCCTTATTTGTTTTATCAAATGAGGTTTAAAAATAGTCCTTTTAAAATTCAAAATATTATTTATATTACAAAGCTTATGATCAATTTCAAAAAAACCCTTGAAAAACAAGAATAGATACCACTGATTCTGCTCCTCTCTCTCTTATACCTTAGCAATTTCCGGCTCTTTCTTTTAGAAAGGAAAAAGGGCTGAGGGGGGAGAGAGAAAGAGAGAGCCCACCACTGCCGCTTTCTTCCTTCTGTTACTACAAAACTACAGCTAGGTTGCTTTTTCCACTAGCAGCAGCACAAAGTCTTCACAAGTCAAACATGACCATCAGGGTTTTGTCAGACCCCACCAATCTGTAAGCTGCAAGCATGAGTTCTGCATGCAGTCCTTCCTGTAAAGTAAGAAAGAAAAATCAGAGTCCCTTCTACCTCCTGCAGCAGTTAACCACACAGAGAACAGTTACTTCAGACCATGTGGAGAAGGGCACAGTAAACACCACAAACCGGATCCAACTTAATTTGGAATATCCCTTGAGTTCCAGCAAAAACACTGCATAGAAAGATCTACTTCACGCAGAAAATAACATCTCAAATCTAGTGATGACTCTACTTTGAAGCATGCAGAACTTAAACAACCAAGCCTCCAACAGAAACCAACACGTATCACTAATTCAGCTCATGGTGCTACCACTTACTGCCATCACAATTCACAGAACTTGTCTGAGTCTGTCCCATTTTGCAGAGCTCTCTACCGCTTGGACTTACGCAATCCTCACCCTGTGATATGGAGGCCTCAAATGCTTTTAAAAATGTAAACAGCCTCATTAGTAAGCGATCAAGGAGGAGGGACTTACCTCCAGCAGAAAGAAAGGAAGTTCCAGCCTGGGATACAGTTTCAGATGTAAGAGTTAGCTTACAGTGCAAGCATTGTGGCTAGCTACACGGTCTCTCATGGGTTCCAGGTCAACAATTACAATTTTTTTAAATTATTTTTTATTTTTTACTTTAACTAAAATAAAATAAAATGTAGCACTCAGGAAAAAGCTGGAATTTGACTTAGATTAGCTTTTCCCACAAGTTCTGATTTTGATCCAGCTTCTTAAATAAGCTGGATTTTTGGAACTACTAGCACAGCAGCTTTATCAGAACTAGCACATCTTACTCCCAACACACAGATCCATTCCAGGCTGCTTTAATTTAGCAAATTTGAAATTAGATTCAGAATTTGAGATATGACTCTGCTTTAGTCAAGCAGAGCACTGCTCACATAGTTACCCCTCATGTTTCACATTTGTCAGAAGTAAGAGTGGTATAGTGAGAGGAGTCAGTAAAGAAGGAGTAGATGAATAGATCTAAGCCTCTTTCTTACTGAGGAGGACAAAGCTTTATGCTGGTTGCACTACCAAAAGAATTGGGGGTGAGGGACAAAGAATGTGTGTGTATAAAAAGTTATTTCAGTTTCTGGATTTTTCCATGCTCAAATTTCCCAAGAAGCAACTATTAACCTGCAAACTAGCACTAAAAAAAACTCACTCGAAAATACTACGTACCTGAAATTACTACTGCTCTCTCCACTACGCTGTATACCAACAAGACAGCACTAACTGCCCACCCTCACAAGTAACTGCACCACTGCATCCCACAGCAGAAAACGGATATGACTCACTTGAGTTGAATTCTTAACATTTGACATGAGGGCTGGTAATTGCTGCAAAACTAGATTAAACAGGTCTGATAAGCAAGTCTGCCTTTGGCTTTGTCAATGGTAGCTCCAAGAAGCCTCCAACTGCCATGACTTCATTCTCATTCAACTCAGCTGTAGAGCAAAAAGGACAGCCTTGACTTACTGCGGTTTTGTTACTCTCTATATGAATACACAAATATTCAAATGCTACCTCCAAAGGAAAGCAACCTTCACCAAAAGCTGCTTTCATTTTGCTACAATACTGATTTTGAATTATTGCAGAAGAATCTAATATTGAACCTTTCCATTTTAAAAACTTTTTCCCTTCTGATTTGATGTTAAAAGTCACAGATGCTCATATGTCCTTAACTGAACAGAAATTAATCATATCTAAATCAACCAACACACTTGAAGCAGATGTGATCTAGTGGACAGCTCACTCAGGAAATCTGAGTGCTACCCTCATCTCTACCTGCAGTCTACTGCCAAACCTCAGGCAATCACAGAATCACAGAATACCCCAAGTTGGAAGGGGCCCCACAAGGGTCATCAAGTCCAATCCCTGGCTCCACAAAACACCACCCAAAATTCAAACTCTCCGTCTGAGATTGCTGTTCAAATGTCTTGAACTCTGGCAGCTTGGGCCGTGACCAGTGCTCTGGGGGAGGTGTGCCAGGCAAGTCTCTCTCTGTCACGTTCCTCTCTATTTCATTGGTTTCACTATCCCTAAGTTGACAAGCTTGCTGTTTGTCCCCTCTGAAGTGCCTTATCATCTGCAGATGAAATCCATAAGCAGATACGTTACCCACAAATACAAATGACCAGCACTGCAGCTGATGGAAGAAACCTTGAAATAAAATGCTCAGAACGCCATAAGTGCTGAACTTAATTCTGAAGTATATACACAGACATTCACCAACGTACCACACTGCTGACCTCAATGTTTAGAAAAAAAAAAAAAAGGCATTGTTCCAGAACAGTTTCTGAAACAAAATTATCACCATAATTTCAAACAAGGTTATGCATTTTAAAAGGTCTGACACACCACTGCATTTTTGAGTAAAAACAAATACCAAAAGAATAGAAAAAACAGGAATGCAATCATTTTATTTGAGGAAAAAAAAAAAAATACTCAACACAATAAAACAAGCCAATCTAGACTAGATCTACTCTATAATAACATGCTACATTTTGACTACAAATCAGTCTAACAGCTAGGTTACCATAATCATAGCAGACTGTAAATCCCAGGCTAGCAAGTTCACTCCTGAACCTAGGAGATATTACGAGATGAAGCCCATGAATCCACCAGTTCCAACTGCCAAACCAGTAGTCCTTAATCTAATCCTTTATTCTATAAGAAGTTTTAATACAAATGTTCTCATCCCAAATAATTTCTGGATTCAATTAATATTCTAAATGGCCTGGTACCAACTGCAGTAACTCAGAATGCAAGATCTAACTGCAAGATTCAAACTAGGCTTTGAACTCCATTTAGGTTCAACTGATGAACTGGTAAGATAACAGTCATTTATGCAAAAAATAGATTTATGTTTTTCCTGGAACGGTTACTAACACGAATAGGAAAGCTACACATATGCAAGTCTGAATAATTGCCAATGAAATATAAATTCAGCTTTACACAAACTAGACAACTGGCACAGCTGACAAAAAATGCATCTTATTCTGCATTTGTAAAGTACTAATGTGAATTCCTTTGTGTCAGCTTCCTCTTAAGCTTCTAAAAGATGAGAAAGAATCAGTCAGGCACTCAGGATTAAGAAACATTAGAAACAATGGGGGCATTAATAAATAAATAAGTGGCAGCCACAACCTACTCACACACTCATTTTGATCACAGTAACCAGCCTGTCCTTTCCAGGAATACTCAGATTTGTCCAAAGACACCTGGATGCAAAGCCAGCATGTTAAACTACAAAATTTATGGACCAGTTTTACCAGTATTGAGCAAATCAGTCCAAGTTAAGCTCCCAAAACATCTTTGTTAACCCTACCTCCACAGTTCTCATTTCTCATTCTCTTCATTTTCCACACCAAAGGCTTGCCATTGTAACTAATGCCAACATAATACTGCTGCTCTGCACTACTAATCTGAAAAGTATTTTATCTTCTGTCCAGAGAGACAGAGAGGTGCTCTCTCAGTTCTGCCTCACATTTTTATTGAAAGTCCAAATATAGTAAAATGGAAAATAGTTTTTTTACATGATATTTGGTCAAGACTTTTTGTACGTTATGTGCAGGTATTAAGTGATTTATGATCCCTGCTGGGAATGACATAGGCTTTACTTGCCATCTAATTCTAACAAAAGTTTTTTGGAAAAATTCCTTTCCTGCAGACAGGACATATTAGCAGATTATGTGTCTGATGGCTACTGAGGCCTAAGATTCCCAATGGCTGCTCACTGCCCATCATATAAGTGAAGTGCTACAACAAGAAGAGTGAATTTTTAAGCCAGGTTGTCTGCTGGTATTATATATTCAGAGATGTAAGAGCTTTAACCCATGTCTATGGAATGCATAAGGCGCAGCAACTCTGCATGTCCCCAGCTGTCAATAGAAGCTTCAGATCTCCTCAAAGGAACACAAGTGTTGCACCTAAACTAGAAGACCCGTGAAAGAATGCTGATCAAACATGCCTTAGACTACACTTCTGCATGAGGACTCACTGACATGGAATATTCTACATCTTTCTTACGTTCTCTTAACCTCAGGTTTCTGCTAGCAGACTGGCTATCAGGATCACTACTGAGAGTAGAGCCGTTGCCCCAGGCCAAAAGCAAGCAGGAAGATTTCTAACAACAGAGGCAACTGAATTCTTGTGTCCACAGATAGTCTGATTTGCTAACAAAGAGCCACAGATTTCAGTTTGAGTGCCTGAATCTCTGAACTCTTAGCTGGGAGGGCATCCTGAAGTTTTTCTTCCAACCTGGACCAAAACCCAGACAAAGTTTTCACTTGCCTGCAAACTGAAAGTTTCTGAAAAACATCAGGCTGAGAGCGCAAACAGCTAGCACAGCCAACATGAAATACACACCTTAGCCACCCTTACCGGAAGAGGAAAGGATATGAGGCAACCCACAATGAGACAGGATCAAGAATAACAAGAAACCACACCTTCAGGCAATCTCAACTCAGGTTGCTGCAGTCCTGCTTTTGGCCTGTCCTCTGGAACCCATGCTATAATGCAGTGAGTCAGCTCAGAACTTATTTGACTGAAAGTTAACCAAAAAGAAATACGAGCTAGCTGTCAGACAGGTCAGCTCCCTGACGCACCTCACCATGAAGTTCCACGAGTACCAAAAGCAACACAAGGCAGAGGTGTGCTAATGCAATTTTTTATTCACTTAGCAGCCATGGGATTGCACCTCTAAAAGATAGAGTATTTTTCCTGTTCTAACAGTCTAACTTACTGAGATTGAAGTCCATACAAATTGAATTTTACAATAGTCTTCCTGTACTTACTGCAGCAACTAGAGAGAGGCATCAAAATTTTCTTAGGAGTATAATCACCTTTTCCAATATTGATACATATACCACAGTGATTGCTGTCTTATTTGTATTTATTTCCTTATCACCATTAATGATTACTTGAAAATATGCCATGTTAACCAGGCATTTTAGTGCTGGCAGTCTGATACAGTTCTGCTGCTGCAGATGTACTGCTAGAAGTTACTACAGCAGTAGCTCTAAAGCAATAGTTTCAATGCAGAATAAATAATTTCCTCTGAACTGAATTAAATCCTGAAGACAGGCACTTGCTGGTTCGCAATTAGTCATAGCATAAACTGAAATCCACCAAGCAGTCTTGGGATGTCTGCCTACCAGGAATTTTTTCCATTGGAGCCATTCTTAAAGTGCTTGAACAGAGAGACAAAATATCAGGTTGTCAACACCAATCATTCAAAACAGAGGCACTTCTGGGACACTGCAGAAAACAGGCTAAAATGCAAGCAGTTAAGCAACAAAAGGGACTGGAAATTTTCCAATTACACACCCATCTAGCAGGGTGTGCTACAGAAGCTCTTGTTTTACTTTTAGTTCATTTTCCAATTGCTTTTTTTGCATTTTGGCCCTTTTGCATCAATTGGAAAAGGAAGATCATGGGCTCTGGTAACAGAATTACTGGCAAGAATTCTTATTTTCTTTCTTCTTTTTGTGAAACATTTTCAGAATATGTACTTTAACACTTTCTTCATTTTCCTCAAAGTTGTGAAATAAGCTCACATGTGTTGAGGTATTTAAATCAAGTTAAAACTGCCTCGCAATTAAAGAACGCCAGGAACTTCTGCTATTAAGCCCCAAAGGAAAAAAAAGTGCAGCAGAGTAAAGCTTCACTACATGCCTCAGTGGTAACTACATCCACTGAGACACTGACAGCTTACCAGCAAACAGAGAATTCTGCCATACACCCCCAGCCTGGTCCAGCAGTAAGCTACCAGCCCAGCAGGACAGGGCTCCATCATGCGGTCCTGACCCTAGACAGTGCCACTCATATCAGGTCCATGAGAAGGAGAAAAGCTGTCTAGAACCCACTGTACACCACTCATCACCACCTCTAGCTCATGTTGGCCATACTGAGTCTCCCTCTCTCTCTTCACTTACAGAGCTTACAGCTGGATTCAACGACGTCATATGAAGTTCAGACTTCATTGGAGATGATCTTGTGTGGCTGTAACAGGTGCTGCCTTGGCCCTGTGATACTGAGTGGAATAGGAACAGTCCTGTTCTCACTGATCTAGGGATAAGAAGTAATATAATCCCACATAAACAGACCAGAAATAAGCAATGCTGCAAGATCCTAGCACGTCCTCAAAGATGACAGCACTGGCTGCATCAGCGTGCTCTCAAGAGAGGAGTGATTCCTTAAAACTTTTATTTTTCTTCCTCTCAGCAGAGCTGCAGCTTGAGGAAACGTATGGCCCTCTACAAGGACTGGAGTCCCTCAAGTTAAATAATAATCATCCTACTTTGTACAGCATAGAACCACAGAATCACTGAGGTTGGAAAAGACCTCTAAGATCATTTAGTCCAACCACAAACCCATCACCACCATGCCCACTAAACAAAGTCAGTGCCACCTCTACAGGTTTCTTGAACGCATCCAGGGACAGTGACTCTACCACCTCTTTGGACGGGCCACTCCAATGCCTCAACACTCTGAGGAGAAATTCTTATGGACTTCCAACCTGAACCTCCCATGGTGCAACTCAAGGCCACTACAATGCTATAATTTTACAGGATATTTTGAAAGCATCACTTTTCTGGTTTGCATTGTGATCTTTCAGATGCTACCTACATGCAACACTCTACACCCAGAGTTATTACTGTTGGTCAATAAATCTGGAAAATTCTCAATTTCAGTGACAACCCTGAGTGATATAAAATGAATAAAATAAACTCCAGCAGAAATACAGTGAAACCACCAGGCTTTTCCAGTTACACAGTCTCAAAATAAATGAATTGATAAATAAATGTTTACAAAGCTCTGTTCCTCTCTTGAAAGAGCATACACTCAGCAGCTGTGGAATGCAGAACAGCATGGGCTTTTCACTACAGTAAAATAACACAGTCTCAAAACAAATTCATTCAATGTTAGTATACTATTTATCAATAAACTTTATCTTAAATTAGCATCATCACCATAAACTAAAGCAAGCAGTTACTACACATCAGTCTGCATGGATGTGCAAGGTCATAGAAAACACATGACAAAGGACTTCGGGTACCTTACGAAGTATATTTACTACCTATGAATTACCAATAGAATCCAGCTCTGCAGAAAACAAAGGAAATAATAAATAAACAGGACTTCAGTTTATTTACATAGGTAGCAAACGCTCACTTTCCACTTAAAGCAATCAGTACAGTATCACTACTTTTTCTTTTTTTTTTTTTTTTTCAATTGCACTTGACCCAGGAATTCTGATGGCATTTTAACTGAACAAATTCCACTCCAAAGGAGACTTGGAAGGATTCCCAGTTCTTCACACCAGCCACCTAGCAAAAACTTCCTATTCCCAACTGTGAACTGGAAGACAAGGTTACGTTCAAGAAGCAAATAGCTTCTGCCCTTCCCTACAGATGCCACATGTATTGATGTGTATGCCACGTTTCATTGACCGCACAAGCTGCAAGGAACAAGAGAGGATAGAATGTAATGCACAACCGAAACCCTGGCTGTTGTTAGCATGCCGCACTATTGTAAGCACATGGAAGCAGAACCACTGGTGAGAACGCACAAATCCAGATCAAAGTCAGTCCATTTTCATATGAATCATCTGTAAGGTTACTGCCGGAAAGCTGAGAAACCTTATCTTAGAAACCGCACTGAAAGGCGGTAATAAACCAATAAAACAAGAAAATAAGCTACACATCCAGCACAAAGATAGAATAGAAGACATGTTCTTCTAAAGGGAAAGAACAGCACCATCATGCTTTTAAAAGTCTGTGTAGCTAAACAAGTTGTACTGAAAGTGGAGAAGTGGAAATAGGAACTTTTCACCCAAAGGAGTCCTTCTACGGTGGAGTTAAACAAAGCACTTGGCTCCTGGAACGTCAGCATTACTGGATACATTTATCCCAAGCATGGGAGTCATTGTTCAGAATCACAAATGAATTCTTACAGCTGTTCCTTTGCTTTTGCTTCATCATCATGTCTTCCTAGCCCATACCGCAGGGCTTTCTGTGCTAGTGTCAGACAACTGAGTTGAGCACTCCTGCAACTCACAGAACACAATTCTATCAGAAGCGCATCAAGGACATGGGGAGGTGATGGAAGACACTGAATTCCTGCATCTTTAAACTTCACAGACTCTAGGTTTCAGTCTGCAGGCCCTAGTGAGCCAGAAAGACTGCCCTGAAAGCAACATCATACTTGTGTCAGGCAGAAATTGCATAAAGGGGGAAAAGATCATACAAAGCTCTATGCAAGAGATACATAGAACCCTTTTGTGAAGACATTGGTGAATAGCTCTCTTCAGCACTAACAGCAGCATCTGCCTACTCTCTCAAAGCATGCTCTGCAAGAGACATCCACCAATGCTATCAGCCCCAGAGCAATTCATTTGCTTTATCACAATAAGAAAGAAATGCAGAGCCAAATTTTTACACAGGCATCTAGTTCTTAAATCAAAGCATACGTTTCTTGTGGGATTTGAAAGAGTGCCGAATCCCAGCGATTTCAAACGAGCCAGTCTGTGGGAAATCTCTAAGCCCATGCTGCATCTAAACGTATCCTAAAGGTTATTCATTAAGGCAGACATGATTCAGAACAGAATCCAGCTCTGGCATGCCACTGTTACTAGTTGATCAGCAGCTCTTCATAATTGAAATGAGAGTTATATCCATTCCAATCAAGAAATAAATTCAGTTCCTGGAGGAAAAAAGTGGAATATATACTAAAAAGAAGCAGGCTGTTCTTGTATGTCAAACTTAGCCTGAGATTCATTTTCTCCTGGAATACAAAAAAAATTCAAGCTTCTCACAGATATTTACCTGTCAGTGATTATTGGAAGATTCCCCAGTTATCAGAACAGATTATACTGTCAGCTGTCATACACATTCTGCTGCACAAGACGACTTCACTGACTGCTTATATCTCTCTCTTTCTAGTAAACATTATTTCTGAGTATATTTGCATAATTCTCAGAAAAGCCATACAAAATAAGCAGTAGATGTTGTGGGACAATGTAAAGCAGGGAGACTATTGTGTGAAAGACAAGAATCCCAGCAACATTTTTTTTTTTTTTTTTTTTACTAAATGCACATGTGCAAAATTCATATCATAGCTGATCCTTTGAGTTTTTTTGTGGTTTGTTTGCTTATACCATACAAACGCAGGACACCTATGCATGAAAATATAGAAGATCTAAATAGAGACTGTTCCAAAGGAATAAGTTTTAAACAACTACAGAATACTTTAACAACTCAGCTCATCTTTACTGAGAGACAAAAGAAAATGAACTGCCATAAAACTGAAACTTACACTTGCTTAACTTAATCTTCTTTAAAATCATAACAGACAAGAAAAAAATACTGAGGATAATGGCATTAAATTATGTACTACGGTCTTTCCTATTTTTACTCAATCCTTTAGGCTTTTACCCTCCTCTTTAACTTGTTACATATAAGATTTTTCACAGCATACTTTTTAGAGGCTCCAACCATAAGAGCAGTTTTACTGGACCTGTTGCTCACTAGCACAGATGATCTCATTAGGGAGGTCAGAATAGGTGGCAAATTCAACTGGCACAATCATGCCCCAAAAGAATTCATGATCTCAAGGTATATGAGCCAGGCAAAGAGCAAAGTTAAGAACTATAGATTTATGAAAGCAAACTTCCACTTGTTTAAGGAACTGATGAATGCAATCCTGTGAGAAACTGCCTTCAAGGACATGGTAACCAAAAAGCATTGGCTTCAAGGATGTGCTTGATAAAGAACAAGAGCTATTTATCCTCAAGTACAAGAAATAAGGCAAGAAAAGCAGGAGAGAAATATGGTTGTGTAAACCCCTCCTGGCTGAACTGAAGAACAAGAAGGAAACGCGTTGGCAGTGGAAGCAGGGATACATATCCTGCAAACAATATAGGAATGCTCCCCAGACATGTAGGGATGGGATTACGACTACCAAGGCACAGCTAGAACTGAACTTGGGAAGGGATGTAAAAAAAAAAAAAACAACAACAAAAAAAACCCAAGAGCTTCTACAGATACTTTGATCAGAAAAGGAAAAACCAAAGAAAATGAACTCACAACGCATTAGACAAGTTGGGAGATCAATGACATAGAAACAGCTAAAGTACTCAATTCTACTGCTTCAGCTTTCCTTGGTGATCAGTCTTTGCAAATCTCTCAGGTCCCTAAAACTAAAGACAGGCCCAGGGTGAAGTCTCTCCCATCATAGGAAAAAACTGGGTTAGGAACCATCTGAGGAATCTCTACAGCTAGAAGCCATGCTGAAACCTATGGAATATGGAAGTCAAGGGAGTGATTAGAAATAATCAATCATTTCACCATGGGAAAATCATGCCTAACTGATCTGATGTCCATCTACAGCAGAGTGAGCACATCAGTGGATAAGGGAAGGGCAACTGACGTCATCTACCTAGATTTCTGCATGGCGTTCAACACAGTACTGCATAACATTCTCATCTCTAAAACTAAAATATATGAGTTTGACAGATGGTCTATAAGTTGGACAAGGAATTGGTTGGATGGCCACATCCAAATGATCACAACATTCAAATGAAAGTCAGTAACAGGTGTTATCCTTCAAGGGTCTGTACTTGGGCCAGCATCTTCATTAATGACATAGATGATGGACTGGAGCACACTCTCAGTAAATTTGCAGATGATATCAAGCTCAGTGATGTAGGTGATGCACCAGGGGAAGGGATGCCTTCCAGAGGAACTCGCATAAGCTGAGAAAATGGGTCCAGGTGGACCTCATGAAGTAAAACAAGTATAAGTGCAATGTTCTGTACTAGGACCAGAGTAATCCCCAGTATCAGTACAGGCTGAGTACAGATTTGATTGAAAGCAGCACTGCAGAAAACTCAGTGAGACTAGTAGATCAAAAACTGGACATGAACCAACAGTATGTGATTGCAGCTCAGAAGGCAAACTGTGTCCTGGGCTACATAAAAACAGAACTATCACCAGCAAGTGAAGGAAGATGACTCTCCCCCTCATCTTCACCTTTGTGAGACCTCACCTGGAGTACTGCATCCAGCCCTGCAGTCCCAAGTACAAGAAAGACGTTGACTTCTTATACTAAGTCCAGAGGAGAGCCAAGGAAATGATCTGAGGGTTGGAACACTTCTCCTATGAGAAACAGCTGAGAGAGAGTTAGGGTTGTTTATCCTTCAAGGAAGACAGCTAAGGGGAGACCTTATCATAGCATTTCAATACTTACAGATAATGGAAGACTTTTCACTGAGACCTGTAGTGATAGGACAAGAGGTAGTAGTTTCAAACTCACAAAAGCTAGATTTAGATGGGGTTTACCACAAGGGTGGTTAGGCACTGGAACATGTTTGAGGCTGCCCAAAGAGGTTGTGTATGCCTCAGCATTAAGGGTGTTCAAAGCCAGTTTGGATGGGGTGTAGTGTAAGGTGTACCTACTCCTGGAAGGGTTCTGAGGGTGGGGGGGGAGGAAGCATTGCATGACACATAGGACATGACACTAGATAACCTTTAAAGGCCCCTTCAAACACAAATGATTCTCTATTATTCCTTACTGTAGAAACTGACGAAAAAGAGAAGTCAAATTCTTAGCATGGCTGTGGTAGATTCAGAAGTCATTTCTGTATGACACATCCTGTTCAGAGCTACAGATACAGACTGTAGGAGAAGTGGAATTAAAAAGAAAATAAAGAATAATAAAAAAAAAAAATCAGCCAAAGGCTTCCTTCTCTTTCTCTTAAAAAGCATTTACCTAGCTTCACTCAGCCTTTTTTTCCACTGGGGAATATACTTCCATTATGTCCTCTCTTATGATGTCTCACCACAAGCTTTTAAGAGACACTAACAATTTTGTAGCCTGCATTTCTCCTGACACTTTAATACACAGTACCATAGTATTTGAAAACTAGTGCTATTAGCCTGATGCACTTAACAGAAGGTAGCATTTCAACAGCCATTAAGTTGTAATAACCCAACAAAAGCCTGAACATGAACTAAGTGCAAGAGCACACTCTTAATATTATTTACATTACAGATGCCCTTGGAAATTCCCAGCCACATCACGGTTTCTGTGCCCAGGACCCCCATGTCAGACACACTGCAAGCCTGCAGAAAGGCCTAAGGAAGCTCCTGCTGCACAACAGAGCTACAAACTGCTATGGCAGGCCAGTCACAGAGCTTGAAAGAGAATACAGGTCTCAAGGACTACACGCATCCACTCCATACACACCCTCCACCTAGCATGCACCATCTACTTCAAACAGAAGCTGATGGCCTACTAGTCTTCCAATCACCTATTGGCAGGTAGCCAAATGGAGATCATGTTTACAGTACCAATACTGGAGTCTAGTTATGAAATTTGCGGCTGGTTCAGCAATTGAAGTGTTGTGAATACATTGTTTTAAATCCTGTATTTTCTTCACTGATTCAGAAACTCTCCAGTAGTGCCAACTATGAATAGACAAAATATACTTCTATCTGTCTTCTTTTTAACACAGATCACATTCCGGAGCTTCATAATGAAATACTGTTTTATGCTAAAGACATGCCAACACATCTGATTTAACTTTCCAGTGCTTCCTCCCAACAGAGCCTGCAGCTCAATATCCAGAGTCAAAAGAAGCTTTACAATCCACTCTTCTCCAATCCCCATATAACTGTGCCAACACAGACTACACATTCAGACACAAAGATCCTGTACTCGTAATCCATCACAAGCCTGATATATCTATCCTGAGAGTATGCCTATAATCATCAACCTGATTTTGCACACCCTCAGCATTACTAATCGGCATTTCTTGGTCCAACTCATCACTTGCAACACAGTGCTGCTGAAATGCAAAGTTCTTTCAACATGAATTTTGCTGACAGCAGTACCAGATGTTTATGTTTTCTTAGTAGTCATCCTCAACTCTGAAGAATAACGCACAAAGATAATTTCATCAGTTTTCATAATGAGAACCATCATTCCAAACAGGGACTTCCCAGACGCGATGCTGAAGATAGAGTTGTGGTTATTCAGCAGCACTGAGGGGAGTGTCCAAACAGCAAGTTACGTGTCAGATACAAGTGCTGAATAATCAGAGAATGAACACACAGCATTTGAAGTGTGTGATGAAACTCAGAGAAGTGAAACAAAAAAAAATAATAGTCAGGAAGTATAGCAAGTAAGTTGCGGAAGAAGCTAATTGTTCTGAGAGACAACATGGAATAGAATACAACTTGCAGTTAGTCTCTGTCTCTCAGTGGCACTACTTTTCCAGCTCCTTCAAAGAGCTCACATGGTAGCAAGTTGGCTCTTCTTTATTTTTATGTTTAATTGGAGAAAATGTTTAAGTCAACTGCTTGAAACAAGAACACTTGTTTTGAAGAAAATTCCTCTTTTAAGAGGAGTGTTTGCATCAGTGTGTAACAATCACAGAATACCCAGGAAACTTATGTAAAGCCATAAATCACTTTAAAAACAACATAATGGAATCTAGAGTACCTAAAGGAAGAATAGTCTTCCTACTGCTTTACTTCATTTCTGTGTGCCTGCATATTTATAAACATTTACAATGCACACAAGCTCTGTAAAGTATGAAGAAAAGGTCTGGGTGTAGAACATCTTCCAACCAAAGTTCACCCTTACACAATTGACTGCACTGGCTCTCTGGATCCCAGAAAGTCTTCTCATTCTGTTTGCTAAGATTTCCCCCAGGCATACCGCGCAGTACATTTTTAAGCCTGATGAGCTGACACTGAAAATTCCTAGTCCAAGCCTGCATGAATTCTGAAAGCAACGACACCGAGTTCCAGAAACAACAGCAATCAGCTAAATCCATTTGCTGTTATTTGATGAACTCTGTTTTAGTTAATCATTGCTATTATGGCGAATTATCTCATTACCCCTATACAGCAGTGTCAGTACAGATCATGTAACAAGGACCACTGATCCATGAAACCTGAGCATAAGAAGCCAAGGAAAAAGAAATGCTCTTGTATAACACAACATTATAGACACAAGGAGATAATTGCAAGACAAGTCAAGTTGCTTAGCTTGAAAGCCATCTTAAAACAAGTGACCACAGAGATTAAAAAATCCAGATTCTCCGCAGTCCAGAGACTGTACACAGAATTCAGAATGCTAGATGCTGTAATTTTGACAAATCACCCCAAGAAATTAATTTAACATCTTTACTCTGTAGTTACTTACAGATTAGACATGGAAGAGGAGCACACACCTGAAAATACTGAACAGAAGATCTCTCCCAGCATGCACAGAAGTAGTCAGTGTAAGTTTCTTTTAAAAAAAAGTACAAATTACCTCAAAGTAAGACAAGTTTCCAATAAAAATAAATAAATAAAATCATCCTAATTTCAGTTGCCTAAAAAGACATGGTAACACGGTAGAAAAAAAAATGAATTGCTTATGTAGACTCAAAGAAACTTTAAGTAGTTCATATCCATTTATGGCTCAGTTTTCAAAATTAACTGAGTAATAAATAATAAAAAACAACAGGATATGCAGATCATGTCATTACAACGGAGCAAAAAATATTCTTTAACAACAAACAGCAATGTACATAAATATTCAGAATAAAGCATTGTGGATAGTTTCTCTACTACACATTGGTGCACCTCTGACCTCTATAAACATTCTTGAATCGTTCATAAATTAAGCTGAACTTAAGAGAGACATGAAATTCAGCTTCAATCCTATTGCAGCAGCTCAATACAACTTACAGCTGGAGGGGCTGGGGGGAAGTATCCACTTTAAGGAGGAAACCAGCCCCTGAAACAGCTGGCTAACCCCAGACACACTGAGTACTGCCAGAAATTGGACTGAATTTTCCTTTTCTCCCTTACTATCACTGAAAAGAGGAAATGTATGAAATGTTTCAACAGTTACTACTGTTGATTCAATATTTCCTTCTCAAGAGGTAGTATTTTTTGTTTTTGTTTTTTTGTTAAAGCACAATTTCTTTGCAATCAAGTAAGGCAAAATGTTACAATAGACTCGTTCTTACTATTTGGTGCTCAAATGGTCAAATACACATAGCTAAGACCTACTCACTTGTCATACATGTTGCTAATTATGTCTCAGCATTTAAGCACCATCAGTTGACTGAAGCCAGCAGAAGAAGATTATTAGCTGGCTAATCCAAATTTAGAGGAGATGATGAGTATTTACATCTCAGATTACATCTTATTTAATACTTCCTGAAGTTCTCTTTGAAGCAGTGAAAGGCATGAAGCGAACCTCTGCCAGAGATCACAAGTTCAGACTACATTACACAAAGTACAAACAAGACATAAAGGAAGGGAAGGCCTGACGATGGATAGAGATGTTACACCACACCTATGACCTCCATCCTCCTCCCGCAAAGCACAGTCGGTATGTACACATCACAAGACTTGAGAGATTTGTTGTTCTACCTCAGTAAACACAGCAATAAGCCTGACTTTCCAAATCTCCATCCAATCATATTATTCCTTTCCCACATGACTTCACTGGCCTTTACACTGAGTCGGGTAAAACTTGGTACCTTGCATAAAACCAACTGACCATTACCTAAATTGAAAGTATTTTTACTGCTAAATTCTTACTTGATATTCAGCTATGCTGAACTATTTTAATGCATCACAGGTTCTTAAAATTGTGGAGTGTGCGGACATTCTTTACTTTTATTAACAACACCTTTCACTGCTGAAAGCACACAGCAAGAGAGAGGATGAGAAGGGAAATAAGGAAGGACTTTACATGTATCTGTCAGCTACAAATGCTTCCCCCTACACAGCCTGGTTAAGGCAATGAAAACAAACAAAAAAAACCAAACTGTGAAATAATTACACTCCTCATGACCATTTTAGTTTTGTTCCCTACGCTGGCTCCTCATTTGTGTTTTTCACTTTACAGAGCTTCTACGTTGTAATGCTGTTCTCTCCCTAGCCTAGGAACTTTTTTATTATTATTATTAATTTTTTTGCTAGCTCTAAGTTTCTGGAGAACAATTAGTTCTTAAATATATATGTTGTGACAAGCATGAAAGCACATAGATCCTTCTAAACATCAGTTCCAGCTCACAGCTCCAGCACAGCATCAATTTTGGATCACAGCTTGGACAGCACAGAACACAGTGGAAGCAGATGCAAACCTATGTCCCGTGCTTAGTCCAGGAGCTGGATGTCTCCTGGTTTTTCACACATTTACAGCTTTGCTACCAATGTAGAAGAGCAAGGCAATTTTCCTGTTTTGCAACAGTATCATTATATTGCTATAATCAAACAGCACTTAACAAACAAGTAAAGTTTTCACCTTCAGAGAGTTTGCTGGAAAGCCATTGAAATAGGCAGTTCTATGACATAAGTGTGCAGCTATGTAGCACTATACGCCAGACGCCTACTGCCAGAAGGAAAAGGGGCCCACTTTGAGTCCAAGCTCCATCACAAGAAAAGCCTCTGTGCGCTACCAAGACTCCGCCTATTGTATGGCTCAGGCTAGAGATTAACAAACAGAGGAGGTACAGAAATATCACAGATCATTTAGCTCTGTGAGCCTCACTGTGATACAGCTCCAGTGATGGATGGAACAAGAACCAGGTGAGACTCTCAGGTTTCACCTGTCCTGTATCTCATTCGTATGTGGGGAGAATGGGATCTATGCTAAAGCTCTGCATCCATTCTATCCCCAACTGTGACACGGCTCCTCTGACCTTTGAGAGCTTCACCTCTCCAGACACAGTTGTGTAAGAGCTACAAGGCAAGATGTGACTTTGTGCTTCGAAGCCATCCACCTCCTGGACCTGAACAGCAGCTCAGGGGGCAAAGCTTTCAGTGTTCCAGGGAAATGGCATGCATGTGCATGTCCATGCTGGGTAGTCCTGTGTGCACAGGGCCTGAGTGCAGGTACTTCTTTCTTTTTTTTTTTTTTTTGCTCTCCTCCACAGGAGATGACAAAGCTGCAGTATCAGCCAGAATTTTATGAACGCTCATTTGCCAGAGTATTTCATACACACAGAAGTATACCACAAAATAAGCTTAAAATTGCAGGTCAAGTCAAATTCCTGCTTGTATTTTTTTTTTTTTTTAATGGTAAAAGGACATTAGTGTAGTTTTAGTCTTAAGAAATCTCTACTAAAGTAGTAAGCTTTTCTTTTTTTTAATTCTACATTTATCCCATATATATCTACTAATTAAAAAATTTAAAAGCAAGAGGAAGTTTTGAGCTCTTGTTTCTAAACATGGGCTCAGGGGGATCACAACACACCAGATCAGATCACAGTGCCTTGAGACGAGGCTGTTACCACGTTACTGCCATGAAAGCAGGCAGGACAACAGGACACAGCGCGGGGCACTCACGCTAATCTACCATCCATCCTAAGTGTTTTATTGCAGCCGATATCCGAAGCGCAAACTTCCCAGCACAGAGAGGCAGCGGAACCAACCCCTGTGCCAGCAGCACGGCTGCCGAGCTGCACACCCTATCTGCTCCTCCGAGCTCCCGGGGCCTCGCAGCTCCCACCCACTTCACCCATAGCGTTTCAGCAAAAACGTGCATCCCGGCACTCTGCCACGGTGAAGCTCATTTCTGACCCACGGGTACAAGCCACCAGTGCCGGCAGCGCCAACAGCCGCACGCTCACAGCACGCTCGCTGACAGCTTCCTCTCCTAACGGGGTCAGCGGGGGACAGAAAGAGGATCTGACACACTTCTGCTTCCCGACGTGAGAGCCGCGGCCGCTCGCAGGGCGCTGTTCAGCCCCGGCACTACGGGGCACGGCGAGGGGACAGCGCCTGGTGCCGCCCGCCCGGACCAAGCGTCTCTCGGCGGAGGGCGGCGCGGGGCCGCGCCTCGGCCCGGCCGGAGCTGCGCGGACGGCCCGGGAAGCGGCGAGACGATAAGCCCCGGCAGGAAGGGCACGGCGGCGCGGTCTCACCTGCGTTGTAGAAGCGGTCCAGCACAGCCGTCTCTCCGAAGTCCAGCTTGCCGAAGTGCAGCGTCTCCAGCGTGGCCCCCACCACCTCGCACGCCTCCCGCAGGCTCTGCAGGGCGCCGCTCTCCGCCGCCAGCAGCGGCCCCTGGCTCGCCTCGTTGATCACGTAGGTGACGGCCGTCCGCCGCCCGGCGCCCTTGGCCCGCGCCGCGATGCCCGTGCCGGCGGCGGGGCAAGCGACGGCCGCGTCCTCGCCCCACGGCGAGGCCACCTCGGGCTGGAAGCTGCGGCCGCCGTCGGCTCCTTGAGCCCGCCGGCCGAGCCCCTCTTCGCCGCCGCCTGGAGGGCCGGGGACCGCGAAGCTGATGGTCCCTTCGCCGCTGTCGTTCATCCCTGCGGAGCCGCCACCGCGGCGCGTCCCGGGCTCTATTCTGGCGGCCGGAGTCAGGCGGCTGCCATGCCGCGTCTTTCCGCCTCGAGCGATCTCCGCACGCTGTTGCCGAGCTGCCGGAGAGGAGCGGCGGCCGGGCTGGGGCGAGGCGCTGCCCCGCGGAGCCTAACACCGGCGGCCGGGGGCGAGGAGACGAGCACAGCCTCCCGCAGCGCCCTCCGCCCGCACCATGGCGCGTCGCTCCCTTCTCCCCCGCACCTGTAGGGACCACCTAGCGAGCGGCCCCCCGCAGCCCGCCTCCTCCTCCTCCGCGCCGCCGGCAGCTCGCTCTCCCTCCAGCCGCCGGGTCCGACTCGCTCGCGGGCAGGAACCACTTGTGGAACTGCTCTCAGGCGCCCCCGATTTAGACGGGCGACAGCTGCACGGCTCTACTCGCGGCTCGGGCGGGGGCGGCTCCGCACCGCGCTCCTCCTTCTGGGCCCGCCTCCGGCCAGAAATAAGACAGCAGCGCCCGCCGGGCTGCCCGCTAGGATGGAACGTCGGGGTGTGCGAGAAGAGCTCCGCTGGGACGCCCGAGACCGGGCGGGGACTGCTGCCCGTTGCGCACGCGGTGCGCGTCTGGTTCCCGACCCGCGGCGGGCATGGGGCAACGGCTGGCAGCACCCCACGTTGCTCTGTTTAATGGTCTCGGAAAAGCCGGCCGGCTCCGTCTCCTGGTGTGTTGCTGGCAGCGCCCTGAGCCGGGGGTGCCGGTTAGTCGGCAGCCACTGGAATGGAACGGGTCCTGGCTTGCCTGAGATTTTAAAGCGTGCTTTCTCCAGCAGATGGGGTTTGTTACAGACAAACCTGATTTTGCATAAAACAAAGTGGTGGGCAACGACCTCGTCTTGTGCTCCTGCAAGCTGAGGGGGGTTTTGCAGTTTAGCTAGGGACTGTTTTTGTTGTTTCTCTCTCAAAGATGTGGTGACTGGCACTGGGGCCTGGCAGCAAGTGTGATGCTTGTGAGTGCTGAAGGGAGCACTGAGTTTGGTAACCCTGAGCCCTGGTAGGGCATGGCTGCATCAAAAAAGGGGTGGCCATGGGGCAAGGGAGGTGACAGTCACCTTCTGCTCTGCCATCTGGAGTACTGTGTCCAGGCTTGGGGCCCTCAGCACAAGAAAGATGTGGAGCTGTCAGAGCAGGCCCAGAGGAGGGCCTTGAAAATGATCAGAGGTCTGGAGCCCCACTCCTATGAAGTGCTGGCTGAGGGAGCAGGCTTGTTCAGCATGGAGAAGAGAAGGCTCCTGGGAAACCTCACTGTGGCCTTCCAGTACTTGAAGGGAGCTTATAAGCAGGAGGGGGACTGAATTTTTACGCAGTCTGATTGTGGTAGGACAAGGGGGGATGGCTCTAAGCTAAAAGGGGAGATTTAGGTTAGATGTTAGGAAGTAATTCTTTAGTCAGAGGATGGTGAGGCACTGGAACAGGATGCCCAGAGAGGCTGTGTATGCCCCATCCCTGGAGGCATTTAAAACCAGGTTGGATGGGGCCCTGAGCAGCCTGATCCAGTGGATGGTGCTAACTCTACCCTTTGCAGGAGTGGTGGAAATCAGCCATCTTTAAGGTCCCTTCTAAGCTAAGCCATTCTATGACCTTAGAGACAGGGACTCCACCACTTCCCGTTCCAATGCTTGACCATTCTCTCTGTGAAGGAATTTTTCCCCAACATCCAGTCTAAACATCCCCTGGTGCAACTTGAGATGATTTCCTCATATTCTATCACTTTCCACCTGAGAAAAAAGACTGACGCTCTCCTCACTCCAATGTAGCACTGTACATTATTAATGTTCGTGTCATATCAATAGGTCCATCCTATTACAGTGGATCTTGCTGGGACAAATCAACTTGCTGGCATGGAGCCTGTTCCTGTATCATTGATTTCCATGACTTCTGTAGGACAAGGATAAATTCTGGAATAGTTAGGAAAAATTAGTCACTGCAGTACCTTCAGGAGCTCTGTTTGCATCCATCAGTTCCCATTTTCTATGAGATATGCCTGCCATTTGCTTCTGCTGATAAGGAATGGGTAAATGGGGTGGGAAGACGACAAGCAAACGAAAGACTAATTTAAAGGGGAAAGTTAATATTTGCTAATCTGCAATATACAGTAGGTTATTGTTTCTTGCTACAGTCAGAACGACAATGAATGTTTTCCTAAATAAAGTAGTTTTCCACAAAATGCAGAATCAGTGTTAATCCATTCAGCACTGCTCTTACATCACCTTACAGGAAGCAAGAACAATATGTCTCTGTTGTTCTATAGAACAGCCCATGTTTGTCAAGCACAGAAGGAAATCACAGACTGAAAGGAGACGGAAGAAGTATGCTATTCTACTTAGTGCTGCTGACTTGTGAGGCCTGTTTCATTATTAGTGCCACGTCCATTCCAAACACAAGACAGTTCTTCTGTTGATTTGGCTGGATGTGATGTTGGGCCCTAAAAAAAAAAAAAGAAAAATTAAGTAATAAAAATGCAGATTAATCTGGAATAACCCACACAAATCTTCTGTGTGTTTATATAGGAAAAACGTATCTTTTAATGTTAACTCTTGGAACTGAACGATCGTTATTTACAAGCTCTACTGTTGGAGTGGGAAATAATCATTCAAAGGTTGGTGGCTTTTGTTTTCTGTTTGTTTGTTTCCTTGTGGTTTGAGTTTGTTGGCATGGGAGTTTTTTTTTTAACAGCATAATATCCCATCTGATATCAGAAATATGCATACCTTGTTCACTTGTTTCTCAAGTACTGTAGAATTCACATCTCTAGCACCAGATGGTTTACATATGATTACAGTTCAGTATCACCCTGTTCCTGCTGTGCTTTTTCTAATGACAAAAACTTGCAGCAAGCAGATAGCTGCAAATTTGTTGAAATAATTCCATCTCTTCCTTCTAAGTTTTCATCATCGTCCTTTAGCTTTAACCATAATTAGAATTCTAACAGCCAGGAATTTTTCATTCTCATTAGTTGAAAATGCAATTTGTGTTGAGGGACAAACACTGTGTGACTGACACTAAAGACTTGATTAAGCCACTCAAACTGGTGCTAATGAGATCCAAGACTAAAAGAGGTAGTTTCATTTTAAGCATTCTGATTTAGATGTATGAAATTTGAAGCATTTATGTCCAAATTATAACTTTTTTTTTTTCATGTATTACAGCCATGAGTGTCCAGTAGAGGGAGGAAAGCGATTGATGACTAAATCTGCATTTTCAATTTTCTTGGTTGTACTGGAGATTGATGGAATGGACTAAAATATATTTCTATGGGAGTCTGCAGGAGTAAAGTTCAGTACATTTCAATTATCGGTGTACAGAAAAAACCCCACAAACTTAAAGAAACTTGCAGACATAAAAATCCAAATGAGATCTCAAAAGTACACGCACTGTTCCTTTTCCCGTGAGCTTTAGAAGGTAACTTGCACAGAAAAAGAAATGGTTAAACTGAAATAAACAAAAACTTATTAAAAAAAATTAGAATGAGTATGCAACTGTAGACAATCGGAAGTAGCCTTTATGCTCAGTACTGAGAAGGCAACGTTTTGTTATGGGAGAGTCAACTGCCAATCTTTAAAAGAAAGTAAATCCATGATTGAGATAAACATTTAAAGCACCAAACTGGAGGGCAGTTAAATAGACCGGTGTTCAATCTGTTCATCTGACAGTAATAGCATGGGCAATTCACTTACCAAATTATGACATGGTGCATAGAAATGGCAATCAGCAAAACCTGCAACTCTCATGCTTCTTTCAGAATCTCGTATTTCTTCCTCTGCTACAGTGTTTTTCTCTCCTCTCACTTCTTCTGTCCTTTTTAACTTCCAGAAATGTCTCTGTGCACACAGGCCCTCCCTCCCAGCCTCCACTAACCTCACTTTTCCCATCTGACCCTGTGAGCTTTTTCCTTCTGCATCCATTCCTGCAACCTCCTTGGTTACTTCCAGTTGTTTATTTTCACTCTTGCCAGCTTTCCAGTATCAGGATACTAAATGCTTTCCTTAAAGCTTCGACTCATGCAGCCTTATGACTGTATGGAAATTTCAGCTGGGAAAATCTCTTCGTTTCTTTCAGTCAATAAACATTCACTGCTGAAGAGTAAAATGTTGATGGCATAAAGCCTAATGCATGACTCAGTAACTAGAAAAGAGCTTACCGCATTCCCTGGATATCTTCCGTGTTTTAAGCTGCCTATCCATGAACCTAAAAGAACAACTCACAGTCTACTTCCCGTGGTGGAAAGGCTCATTTTGCAATGTTTTTTGATGCCTGGACTATACTCTTGCTGATAACAGGTTCTTTAAGGATTTGTGTATGCAGAAGTGCTTGTCACCAGCTCAGCTCATGCCTAAGCTAGCTGTCAGCCAGGGAGCTGAGGGAATGATGGGCATGTGTCTATAGCAGAACAGAGATCAGTGCTCTGAAAAGGAGATGAACTGGGTGCAGGGATATTGCTGTCAGCATCTTGACCGCATGTTCCAATGCCAGCAAGGTGTATAAGGATTATGAGCTGAGATCGAAGAATTGACTGCAGTATAAACAGAGCCTAAACTTTGCATACTGAGAGAGTGGGAAATCAATTCATTGGAGTGATGCTGTGTGAAGAAACAAAATCCGCGTAGTCGGGCGATTCTGTTTTCCGGGAACTGCGGGCTGTCCGCTGTTCCGTGGAGCACGACTGCCATCTAACGGGGCGTTCTGGCTACACGGGCTTTGTGGGACATGGTGGGAGGAGCTGGCTGGCAGCACAGCTGGTTTCAATGCTTGCCATAAAACGCTACTGTTACCGGCTGTCCTTCGTGCCTCTTGGATTTACTCACCCGCCCTGGGCCTGAGGAGGAAATACGTTTCCCTTCTCTCTCTGCTCGTAAAATAGCTTTTATTTCTTTAGTTGTTACTGTATCTACCTTTCAATCTCCCTATGCAAATACTTTTGTTTGCCGTTTTATTTCGCTTCCTACTTCTAATGACCATCGAAGCATGAATCCACAAGCTTGTCTGTGGGAAAAAAATGGTGTGGGGAACTAGTCCTTCTCTCAGGACTTTCTCATAACGTTCTGTCTGGTCCTTGATCATCAGTGTCTACAAAAATCCTATTAATATGTCTTCAAAACAAACTGGGCCACTGATAACTGCTGCCTCCTGTTGGCGTAACCTCTACAGAATGTCACCGATTGCAAAAGATGACTGAACCTGAAAATGCACTCGGTGAAACCTTTCCAATACTATTGCCTATGGGCTTCACTCCATCCTGCACTTGAAACCAAAACAACACCTTGCAAAGGGCCATGCCACAATTTACTTACTGCACCACTGCAATGGGTACGTATCTTTTCCAATGTTGTTATTGGCACCCTCATCACTAAGGGCCATTACTTAAGATGCTGGCTCAGAAAATTGTCCTTCAATTTCCATTTTGAAAAGATCTATTGATTTTTAAATGATTGCAGAGAGGCTAAGGTTGGTGGAATTTGGCCTGGACCAGTCCATTCAATAAAGCATTCCCCTGCCCCAGGGTCAAGAAGCCTTATGATACATGTCAACGATACCCTACAAACTTCCAGCTGTGGGCTTTGTGAGCTGCTGTGAAGCTTTGTGCTTATTAGACAATCTAGTGGATACATTAAATGAGCTTCTCTTGCATTAAATTTGGAATGATTTTATCATAAAGTCCTGGAGGCTGTTCAATAAACATATATATTTTTTAATTTGTACCATGAGCTCAAATGAGTCCAACTGCATAATTCAGTGATCTGCCTTTAAATGCCAGGTTAAGAATTAGGCACTCAACGTCGCTTTACAGCAGATTTTGTAAAGGAGGTTTAGCCTTAAAAAAAAAAAAAAAAAAAAGGCATAGTAGCAGAAATACATCATTATTCTCCAAGACCAAGTCGTCACGGGTAGAAAAATCTCGCTCATGGAAGGACCTCCGCCGGTGAAGCCCGACGTATCTACCCGCCATACTGCCAGCGCCAAAGATGGCGGTACCGCCGCAGCCTCACCGTGGCAGGCGGTGCGCTTCCGGCGCGGCTCAGCGCGCTGCGGGGCGGCGGTGCCGCCTCCTAATCTCGGCCGGGGCCGGGCCGGGGCTATGGGCACGGCGGGCGGCGGCGGAGCCCTGCGGCTGCCGGGGCTGCACGGCTACGCGGTGGAGTTCTCGCCCTACTGGCCGGGGCGCGTGGCCTGCGCCGCCGCGCAGTACTACGGCATCGCAGGTGACGTACTGAGGGCAAACGGGCCGTCTGCCGGTACTTTCTCCTTAGGATGTGGATTGCGCCGCCCTCGTGCTGGGTGCTTGGCCGTCCTGCTGGCTTTGCCGTCCGGGTGGGGATGCAGAGCAGGCTTTCTCGGGGTTGGAGCCTTTTCATTCCCCTAAAAGCATTCGTTTTAAGTAACGTTTCTAAACGTGGAGTTCCCTGGCAACATCCTGGTCATAAGAGAGAGCAGTACCCGTGTTTTGTTAGAGCTGAGCTGGGTGTTTCCTTTTTGGTGAGCTGCGTTTGCATTACAAGATCCAATTTTCACGGAGTGGAAATAAACACAAACAAAAGTTACATCTGCTATGTTACCAAAAAGGTATAAAGGAGCTCGTCCTGGTATGCCTGTAACACAGGGCCCATGGGGAGGGTGCACTTCTATGCACGAGGTGCTGCTTTTCCAGCCTTACCTACAGGTGTAGTGTGGGAGGAGAGCCCCGATGTAAATGAATTACTGTTTTAGAGAGCAGAAGAGACAACAGGGTGTTGCGCAGTTAACTGTGTGGCCTCTTAAAGAAGTTTAGCTGCCTTATGCTCACAGGAGCTATCACAGAGTTCATAGGGTCTTTGGCATGGGCAAAGAGTTGTGATGTTTGGTTATACTGTGCTGTTTCAGGTTGTGGAACTCTGGCAGTGCTGGAGCAAAATGAAACCGGGATTGTCCTGCTCAGGAGGTAACATTGTAAATGTTCTCTGTTGTGAAAATAAGATGTAAACCCATATTGTTGTTTGTAAAAACCCAACCCAAACATTTTGGGGTATTACTATCAATGTAAACTATTGTATTTATACTATATCGTCTACTGGTACGCATGTATTTTTACTGAGGTGTAAATGATTGGCTTACATTCCACAGGTCTTGTTACAAGAAGTAATTTAGATTACACCCTTTACATAGTGTAAGCCATTTAATGGAAAACTGGCAGTGTAAATTAAAAGCTCTGACCTAGCTTGAAATTAAAAGTTTGGTTGTTTGTTATTATAGGTGTCACCTCTGCTTATCCCCTTAAAATTGGCTTAGGTTGAAAATAGAGCAGGAAGCTGGGATGAGTCAAGGAAGTCCTTTCTAGGAGGTGGAATGCTCCAAGAGGGGAGTTTGGTTCATGTTCTGGGTGGGAAAAGGAGAGGGGCTAGTGCTTAGCCGCCATTCACCTAATTTTTGAAACAACCGTTGTTTAGATTAAGAAGAGAAATGAGATAAAAGTGTTAAGCAAGAAGTTAGAAAACTCAGAGAAGCTGTTTTTAATTCATAATTATCCACCTGGCTGTCTGAAGCTGTTAAACATGCTGTTAGTTCTGCAAAGTGTTCTATTCATTTCTGTGTTTCCAGAGACTCCACTTATTTTGTGGTGGAAAGTCCTGTGCTTTCCTGAGCACCGAGCTATGTGATTTTCTCCATAGAAGCTTTCTGTGTGCGTGCCTTTCTCTTGTAATTACTGCAGCATGCCACAAAGTTTAACCTGACCTGAGTTAAACCTTCAGTGAAAGGGTGGTAAATAAGTTCGTATTTACCATGAGATAACAGCGTGGTCATTGATAGTTGTTGCAGAGCAACCAATGCATGGTACTTGATCCTGCAAGATGAATTGGTGGTGTGTTGAAAGCCCTTTTTGGAAGTTATAGAGATCTTTAATATGTTCATGACTGTCCTGTTGGTTTTTCATTGTCACTCAGATTCATAATGGTGTTGTGGATTGGATAGAGACCTCCCAACACAGTTTTATTTCTTTGTTTACCATGGTTATTGTAGACTACAGGCTCTGACCACTGAAGCAACATCCTGGGGAGATGGTAGGTTAGTCTGAGATATGTGGCACTTCTCTCTGATTTCCCAGCAGTTTAGGACTGAAATCAGATTCCATTCTCTGTATGGAAGGTCCTTGGCTCACTTACGCTTTGACTTAATTGACCTATTCTGACCTTAGTCAACCTATTCTTGTAGAAGTTAACATTGTATCCAGTAAGATGCTTTTAAGGAGATTGACTGGAAACTGAATCGGGTGACAAAACTGTTCAGAATGGTAAAGAGATTGATTTAAAAAGCTACTGTTGCAGCTAGTCCAGACTTACGTGTTCCCATGGACAAATATCTTCATTGTTTCTGTTCAGCTTTGACTGGAATGATGGCCTGTTTGATGTGACATGGAGTGAGAATAATGAGCACGTGTTGATCACTTCTAGCGGGGATGGATCTCTGCAGATCTGGGATATAGCTAAGCCCAAAGGTCCACTGCAAGTCTGTAAGGAGCACACTCAGGAGGTAAATCTGGCAAACTGCAAAAATTTGCTGGGCTGTCTAATACTTGAATTACTAAAGGGGTTATTTGAGCACTCAAAATCAAAAGTGTTTTTTGTTGCCTATATTTTAACTTTGTTTAGGTTCGTGATTTGAACTTATAGCTTCATGTTATTTTGAATATAAAGTTAATTATTGCATTCTACATACTCATTTGTACATTCACACTCTGTGGTAGGTATCACTTAGTCAGATAAATGTAATAAATTCAGAAATAGTGTTTGTGGTTCCTTCTAGACTAAGTAACCATTCAGTTGTATGAAAGTCCTGAAGTCATTCTGTAGCCTTAGAGGACATTATTGGATAGGCCAAAATCAGGCAGCTGACGTATATAGCTGAGTTATCCTTGAGGGTATAGAATGATGGAAATGCAGAAGTCCAAAGGATTGATATAATCTGCTTATCCTTTTCCATCCTAGCATCTCTGAGTTCTTGCTCAGATCAACAGTAGTCAGATATTGGGACAGCATGTATTTTTTTTTTTTTTTTTTTTTTATGTATTGGGTTTGATACTTCTGAATTCAATTTGCTTAATGCCTCAGTTTCTTTATACCGTACAATATTGGTAGTGAAAGTGCTACACTCATGCTTATGTTCATACATTTGCACATTTTAAAGGACTTCTATGCCTCGCCATACTTATCTTCCTCCAAGTGATTTTTATTTTTTTTTACCCTATTTTTCCTCATGCTTTCCTTCTAACTTTGTACTTCTTTTTTGCAAGTCTTTGAACTTCAGATGTGATCAGTTTTAGCTTGGATTAATAACACTTTATCTTAGTGAAATAAATGTGAATGAAATAAGCTAGTGTGTATGTAGTCAACAATTGTTGGTATTCAGTTTTGTATTCAGAAAGACATCCATTTTTTTTCAGATACTGAACACGAGGCTAAAATCTGAGTGATTGCAGTTATAAGACAGTCTGTCTTCCTTATGTTTTTTTCTTTGTAATTTTGCCACTTTGGCTTAATACGTAAACTGTGTAAATAAGGAATTTTGAGAGATGTGTGGTTGTAATCCGAATTATATGATAGTGTTTAAAGACTGATAGAAATATGTAGGCAAGGCATAATACCAAATTATCTTTTGTCTCTATCATTATCTCCTTGGAATTCTGTCCATAAGATTATTTTGGTTCTGCTACACCATCTGTTGTTTGTGAAGTGAGAATTTCTGTGTCCAAGTCCTGGTTTAGCAGGGAGCATGGGGAGGTGGATGCATTCAACCGTGAGTTGGAAAGACAGCGTAGGACGCATGGGCTAAGTGCTTACTGTGAGATATCAAGGTTCTGTATTGATTCTTTGTAAGTGTACATTAAGGGGATAGATCTCCGTGGGAATATAACTAATAGGTTGTGGTAAACACTGAGAGACAGTGCTCTTTAAAATCATTGACTACTTCTTAATCTGTAATCCCTGTCTGACAATTGTAATGATGATTTTGTCACTGATTTTTATAGTATTTCCACTGATGGGGACCAGTTTCTTGTTTTCTAAATGAGATTATTTTTGAGGGGGAGAACAATGTACAATTCTAATTTAAAAGCACATCTTTCTTATTAAAGGACAATGAGTTTTATTCCAGCACTAACCAAGTGCTGAATCTTGTGAATAAATTAGTCTGATTTACTTTGTTTTCGATGAGGTGTCACTGGAATATGGGACAGTAGAGTACTTAAATGCAAAGACTTACTTTACAAGACATATTTACATAATTTTGAACTACTTTTGGTTTTACTTCTTTCCTTCATTCTGTTTTCATCTTACCTGAGACATTTCTTATTACAGTGTTCAAGCGTAAATGCATTAATATATTCTACGATTGAAGATAAAGTAAAGAAAGATTAACAGTTAAGGTTTGTGCTGTGTTACAAGCTCTTCTCAGTTGCTCAGCACAGTTTCTTTTGAAGGTTCTGTAAATTTATGTTGAATGATAGCATGAAAAGGTAAGAAGAATAAAAGTGATCCTTGTTTGGTTCTCCGACACTTTCTTCTTCTCATTCTCTTCCCATTACCTGGACCTGCCGCATGCCAAATGAAAATAGCTCTTGCTTTTTTTGAGCCTGTTGTCTTTTTGGCTTGTAATCCTTGCCTGGAGGGGAGTTTGTCCAGGTACAGTTATCTGTTATGCCGCTGCAGACTACTGGGCAGCCACAGCTGTGCCTGTCATATGTGTGCAGGTCACTGTCACAACGAGTCTTCAATTGATCTGCATGCTGATACCCTTTAGCTGAGCTGTAAGCTATACGTGCACTTTCTGTTAGCTCTGTAGTAGATCTGATTCATCCCTGATGTGTGGGACTAGGTGAATTGTGTGACACAGGTACATATTTCTCAGGCATGCATTTCTTTCTTGAAAATTCTGGATGTGTATATGGCAGCCCAACATTTGGAGTGAGCAGAATTTGTAGGGCTAATGCACGAATGAGGCATACTGTATAGTGATACATTCTGGGGCATTGTCAAATGACACCACTTTAGGAGTTGAATGCAAGGCCATCATCCAGATTCAGGGGAAAGAAGAGAGAGTTATATTAGCAAGGAGCTCAGGAGCCACCTGGGAGAACTGTGATGTCATCTGTTCTTAAAACGTGAGCATGACTTGTTTGCTTGTGTTATTGTTATTTTAATAGGAGCAGACAGGCTGAAAAAGGAACTGTGGTACTGGTAGTGAGCAAAGGTAGAATAGCCAAGGGGAGGAAGACACAGTTTGGAAAAACAAACAGAAGAATTACTGTTCTGTTTATTATTTGGCCTTTGTCAAATAGTGTATGGTTGTCATGTACATTTAGGTTATAACCTCCTCACAAAAGGAAGCTAGCACAAAGTTGTGCCAGAGCAATAAGCCTTTCAATATACAGAAACAGAATATTGTGAAATAAAGAAGGAAAATTACAGGTGATGCATTGGGTTCTTTTCTGTGGGCAATGATTGCCTTCAACTTTTGGGAAATATGCAAATAGATTAAAGCCAGGCAATTTAAGCTGGATCCAGCGAAGTCTGAAATAGTCTGTAGGAAGGAAACTGCCCAGAAGTAGCTGAATGATACCTTGATTTCCTTTCTCATAATGTAAATATTTGAATAAAATTGGATCCGAGATCAGAAATCAGTTTGAATTATGTCCTTTTTTTTTTTTCTTTCTTTCTCCATCTGGAAACATCTTTACTTTTTTGAATACCTTTCTGGGTCTGTATGTGCCTTTAATGCCAGACTGAGAGATTAAATTTAATTTTTGCTCAGGTAAATGGCACTATTGGCAGCTCTGTGATGCTTGACCAGTGTGGCTTTTTAGCTGATTATGATATAATCTACAAATCCAAGTGTAATTAATGGAACTAGAATTAATGTATTTATGTATAATGAAGTTAATGGCTAACTAGAATCTCAGACTTATAATGCTTTTTCTAAACTGGGCTATTGTATTGTTTATAGGCATATAGTGTTGACTGGAGCCAAACTAGAGGAGAGCAGCTAGTGGTGTCTGGTTCATGGGATCAAACAGCCAAGCTGGTATGTTTGGTTTTTTGAAGGTAAAAATACAATTTGTTTTGAGGCTGATAGTTCTTCATGTTCAGGAACAGCACTGATTTACTTTTCCTCTGTTTTAAATGGAAGCTGTAGCTCTGTTTAACTGAGATGTTCTTATATCCTTCAGCTGGTATTGGGTGAAGTATACTAGTGCTTTTCATGATACGTGGTAAAATCAGGAGTTGGACTTGATGATCCTTAGGGATCCCTTCGAACTTAGGATATTCTATGAAGAAAAGTTCTTAGTCCTTTTTATATACGTGAAACTTCTATATTCATTAAATCTTTTCCTTTCTCATTGCATGTGCACCTCAACAATTTTCTTTTTACTTTATTCAGTGGGATCCAGCAGCAGGAAAGTCTTTATGCACTTTTAAAGGCCATGAAGGGGTCATTTACAGCACTATATGGTCTCCGCACATCCCTGGCTGTTTTGCATCTGCTTCAGGTAAACATGATGGTAAAGCAGTTCTCTCAACAGCTGAAATGCTTATATTCGTTCAGCACTTTCTCCAGCAGGTGGTAGTGTGAGTCATAGATAAGAATGGAAGAAGATAAATGTACTGCTGCAGCTGGATTTGTAGGTTCTATTACCATTTTTAAATTGTTCTCTTGGCTGTTTAAACAAGGATCAGCAGTTTTCTAGCAGTTGCTTTAGTGACTTGTGGCATTTTTTTCCCTACTTTATGTAGCTGTCATCCATTCATCCAACTTCTGCTGTTGACTGCTAAAATATTTTATAAGCTTTAGTTCTGGTTTACACTCCTGATCAAATTGTCTCAAGCGTCAGCAGTCTATTAGACCCGTGAAAAATGCAGTCAATTACCATTACTGCTGGAGATCACTGTGTCGTGTTCTTTGGGAAAGTAATCATATATTATACTTTCCTAACTCTGCCAGTGCTATGAAACTCGCTGACTAAACCAGTCATAATTGAGCTGGATGTATCTGCTATCAAGGAGATGTTACAGTGGTCCAACAGCACAAAGGTGGAGTTACGGGTGCAGTGAGCCACAGATTTTGCTGGGAAACTGAGGCCAGTAAGGTACTGCCTCAATACGAATGTCAATATATTAGTATTACTGGCTTCAATGTCTCTAGCTTCAATCCTGTTGGATTTCTGTGGTGGTTCAAATAGACATTATTCAGGTCTCAAGAGGGTAAGCAAGTAGAAATGAGAGAGAAAATCAATACACACAGATACTGGTTTTCTGTATTCTATGGGAAATTGTGGAACAGAAAGCTTAATTTCACCCATAACTGAACTTCTACTGAGCTGAAGTTGGAACTGGAGAAAAACTGCAGTCTCAACATGACAGCTGACTAGGCATGATGTCTAATTTACAGCTTGTCTCTTCTTTGATATGCTTTTGATATACGTACTGGGAGGATTGACCTTAAGTGTAACGGTCTCTTCATTTGTAACTGTGTGTAGTCTTTAAAATTACTAATGGAAAATGTGCCTGGAGGGACACTTTTTGAACATCCTTTCATCTCTCTCTTTTTTTTTAAACTACATAATACTTTAAACAATAACCTTTTTGAAGAATGTTGTTGAAGGCTTCCCTCTTTGAAGAAAGCTGATCTGCTGTAGAACTGTAATGTGTTTTTTCTCCGTTTCCCTTCTCCCATCTTACCCCATGCACCTGCTCACAAGCATACGCTCACCCAGATGTTATCCATGAAAAATGTTAGTACTCAGACCGGAAGTTAACTATTCCATGTTGCAGCTTCTTCATTTTTGACTTATGTAGTGTCTTAGTAATATAATAGTTAAGACAGTAAGTATCTTGTTAATTGTATTTGGAAAAATCAGTGATAATGAAATGTTTCAGATTTAACCAAATGTAGATGAAGCACCTGAACTTCCCTATATTTTAGGTAATTTTTAAGTAAATTTCTTTTTCCCCTTTTTCTTTTCTGAAAATAAGCAAAAGGGAGGGAGACTTAGGAACTTTTGCATGCCTCACTCTTGCATTTTTGCTGCCTTTATTTGAATCCATATAGATGCCAGCAGGAGTTTAATGTTGTCTTAACTAATTCGGTTTTCTGTTCTCAGTGTTCACAAACTAACGCACCTGCAAGACAGCAAAATAACTGCTCACAATGACCACTGTGGGCCTAGACAACTTTTGCCTGAAGCTGATAAGGTTAAATCTTTGCATTTGAAATATGCCTTTCCTCTCAAACATTTATGAGACCAGAAAAAATGTAGGAGTGAAGAAAATGAAAAACCTATGACTGTAATATAGAACAGCTGAAAAAGAATTCAATACTACATGTAGTATATTTTGTTTGTTAAGTCTTTGATCTGAATACATACAGGAGGACTAACTGTGTGTACAGGAGCCAGTGAAATGCAATTGTGTTATGGAAAGAAACTATGTCTAATATATCATTTAAATTAGCTTTTATTTAGCATCTAATATACTTCCAATTAACGTTTACGGGGATGTGTAGAGCATTATCACTGTAGTGCTGTAGTCATTATGTACAATCATTGGTACTCTTGAAAAGCTATCAAGTAATTGACTTGTTTGAAATTGGGAGATGTTAATAGTAACTGAGCAATCTGTTAATTCTGTATATATAAATACATTCTGTTGTGAAGTCAGTAACAATTTCTGAGCTGATAAGCAGGATGTTCAGGTGTACAGACAGTACCAGCACATAGCCCTGGTAAATGTCTGCCTTACACTGATAAAATAGCAATGTGGAAAATGTCATTAAAGAAATGACACAACTAACTAACTTCATGGCTAAAAGGGTTTAATGAGTCATTGTGTCATTTGCCCAGAAGGTCTCTTTTTTTTTTTTAATATCTTGGAGAGCAAATGGATGAATAGTGCGTACAGAGTGCCAGATACGCACAGCATTGGCTATAGGCAAACATAAGTCAGTTCTACTGAGTGATCCTCCACAACTGCAGAACCATAGCTTTTGTTTAGTCCTGTGGTTTATAAAGAGAGTATCCATTATAGCATCAAAAGTTTTTATTGATTTTAAATTTATCAATGGGAAGTAATTAATGAGTACCATGAGTACCCTCATCTGCATAACTGTAGTATTCTGCAGTACATATAAGATACTGGCAGATGAAAATGTGAATGTTTTGGAATTGGCAGAGCCCAGGTTTAGAATGACAGTTACGGCATACTGACTGGCCTTTTAAAAACTTGGTTTTCTTTCCTACTAGTCTTTATTGTCCAATGTGTGTCTGAGGGGTTGTCAAGCTGGAGGTCCAGAAATCAACTGGCATGCAGCCGATGACATCCCTTTCTACACTCAGGATCTGAATGAGTGAAAGAATGAACTGGGGAAGGTGTACTTCAACTGAATTAGTGGGAAAGGTACTGCCTTGAGTGCAGCTTCTGAAGAAAAGGATGTTTTCTATACGTCAGTTTCTGGACCATATGTGGGATTGCAGGCTTTTGACCGTACATTGCTCCTTCAGAAGCAGACAAGGCAAAGCAAGGAGTTGATGGGAAGTGGGCTTGCAGACAAGTAACTCAGAAGATGTCTTCCGCCTCTACTCTGTGAGGCCACATCTGGGCTCCTCAGGTCATGTAAGACAGGGAACTATTGGAGAGAGTTCAGCAGAGGGCTGCAAAGATGGTTAGGGGCCTGGAGCATCTCCCATATGAGGAAAGGCTGAGAGAACTGGGGCTGCTCATCCTGGAGAAGAGAAGACTGAGGGGGGAATTTTATCAATGTTTATAAATATCTAAAGGACAAGAGTCAAGTGGGTGGGGCCAGATTCTTTTAAATAGTGCCCAGTGACAAAATGAGGGGCACTGGGCATAAGCTGCAACATGAGAAGTTCCCATACGAATATGAGGAAGAACTTCCTTACTGTGAGAATGACAGAGCACTGGAACAGGCTGCCCAGAGAGGATGTGGATTCTCCTTTTCTGGAAATATCAAAACCTACCTGGATGCCTTCCTGTGCAATTGACTGTAGGGAACCTGATTCAGTAAGGGGTTGGTCTAGATAATCTCCAGAGGTTCCTTACAACCCCTGTGACTCTGTGATTCTGTGTTTGTTTAGGTTCCTAAAAAAAAAAAAGTAGGAAATAAACGTGTATTCTCCTATGGTAGTGGTTTGACATGAGTTCCAAAATGCTTTACTGGAAGTTTTTATTTCCATTAATTTGTGGAAGGTGTGGGTGAGAGGGCTGAGGTTCTCTCTTTGCTTGTGAGATCTTCTGAGTTCTTTTCTGGTTATTGGTCTGTTGAATTTGCTAGAAGAAATACCATCATTTCCAACATCGTTCCATCACTGCCAACGGTGCTTGAAGATTTGCAAGATTGTGGAAGCTTTTTAATTTTTGGAATCTCAGTCTTAAAGAGATAAAAGAATAAGAGCCTTCTCTTTATGGTCCTTGGTCAAGTATCTAAAAAGCAAACTGACTGTGCAGTTACTGTGCTTTGATGTAGGTTAGCAGAACTGCTGATTATGCTACAAACTATTCAAATATAATTTACTTGCACACTTAGGTAAATCTATGTAATGAAATGAGGTGGTTGTTTTCATTTGGAATCTATTGCTTCAAGAGATACTGACATAGGTTTGAATTCTTCCATGTCTTGTGCTCAGTAAGATTTCCTAAATGAACCTCTAACATGCAAGCTGAAATGCTTCTCAGGCAATAAGTTTGGCCCTCAATTTATGGTGTATGCCAAACATAACAAAGTGTTGAACGTAGCACTTGTTAGAAAATAAAGCACTTACGGGCTGTAGTATTTTATGTTAGGATGTTATAATATAAAGCAGTCTTTAAATATTGAAAAAAAAAATACAACAGAAGCTTTTTTGCAGTGAACTAATTTGTTTTGAATGAGTTGGATTAGAGTTAGGTATGTAGCAAATACTTCCATTTGCTAGAGAATAATTTCATAATACAGTAGTCTAAGTTAGGTCATTTGGCCAGTTTTGAAATAAAAATGGTTTCAGTATTGCATTTATTGATCTCAGAAAACACTGAAATAAAGATTTTCACCTTTATTTTCAAGCAGCTCACTCTTTTCAGAAAAAAAGACTTTGAGGTTTGCTCTGAGGTAACTGGAGACTCTTCTAACTAGCTATGTTACAAAGCTTACATTGTGCTTCTGTACTGTTTGGCAATAATTGCTTACCTGGTTGTTGTCACAGGACTTAAGAATTTATAATTAATGGATATAGGTTAAATACATCTGTGAGTAAAAATCCAATGTAAAGCCTACATGAAATTTAAATGTTAAGCAAACTTTATCTCTTCATTGTGTATTATCATTCACATTTAGCTGTCATCGTCTCACATACGGGGATGATATACTTGTAGATTAGCATCTCTTTCATTAATTTTGAATAGATGAGTATATATTGTGTAGTTCTATTGATTCGTCCAAGATTTCACAAATATTCATTAAAATGAAAGAAGGCAAGTATAATATACAAACAAATCTGGAATCATAATCATCTAACAGACCAGCAAAAATCTGTTGCTATAGAGAAATTGCTTCTTACAAAAATAGAAATATTTTGTGGGGGAAATGTTGGATGCTTTAGTGGTTGCTTACTTTGGGATGCCAACTGGAAGTGACTCTTAGTGAATGTGATTTTATTAGGTGTGCTGTACTTGTATTTTCCATTATTATGAATAGAATAATAGAGTATCTTGAATTAGAAGGAACCTGTAAGAATCGTCCAGTCCAACTCCTGCCTCCACACAGGACCACCCAAAAATCAGACTATATATCTGAGGGCATTGTCTGAATGCCCCTTGAACTCCAGCAGCATGGGGCTGTGACCGCTGCCCTGAGGAACCTGTTCCATGCCCACCGCCCTCTGGTGAAGAACCTTCTGGCATCAAACCTGAGCCTTCTCTGTTGCAGCTTCATGCCATTCCCTTGAGCTGGGATAAGTTATCCTACTTCTGCTTTTTCATGGGAAAAACACATCATTTGTAAAGCAGATTTCAAGAAATTTTGGAAATGTGGAATGTGGGTATTCCAAATTTTTTTCACAGCAATTTTAATTGAAAGGAAATATGTATGTATTCTGAGGTCATAGAAAGATGTTCAGGCAAAAAAAGAGATTTGTTAAAGTGTGTCATGTATCAGGATTCTACTGTTGATCAGATAAATTAAAAAATATAAAAACAGATTCTTTCACTCAGAGCTTAAATAGAAAAATAGCATTTGCCTTTGGCTTTAATTCAATTTGTTCTATTGACTGAAAGGTTCACCTGCCTGCTCTGTTATTCCATTAGAAGTATTTCACAAATAGTGCCAGCCATGATGAATGGCAGCTAAGAATAGCATTTTTGTAGGAAGATAAAGAAAGGAAAAATGGAAAATAACTAATTTTCTTGTGGGTCAGCATTTTCTATTAAAAACAGAAAAGAACTGGGACAATTTTATATTTGGTGTCAAAGGTGTTATTGCCTTGAGTATTTTTTTCCAAACATTTTTGGCTATAATAACACTACAATGGCTGATCTCTGCAGGATTTCATTCTATTTCAGCTGGGGAAATATTTATTTGCTTTGAAATGTTATCTGTCTGTAGTGAAATATGAGTTTCCCCTTCAAATCTGTGTTATTTGATGAAAATGAAATAATAGGCTTCTAAGAAGTCCATTGTTGCATCTTCAGAAGACTTAAAACTTGAAGTGAAATCTGTCCTGAGGTTGGCAGGGCTGGAGGAGGGTGGATGGACACGTCACTACTTCTGCCAAGATCCTGCTGGTCGTGTTTCTTCTCACCATATGCCATGCCATTTTTATAACCACCGTGGGGATGTTTAGGGCTTCAGTGTGACATTGCCAGGTGTGCTCTACGTATGCAGAGCAGCAGTTATCCTTGCTCCTGAAAATAGTGGAAGTAAAATAGGGAATTAATGAAAGGATTATCGAAAGGAGCTGTGATTTCCTGTGCCTGTCTGTATCTTTTACGGAGAGCGACCAACTGGGCTTCAAAAGCATCAAAATATTTGTATCTAAGCAGCATGCTGATGATAACGAATTTGAAGATTTTCAGAAGTGTTACTGATAGAGAAATTTCTTCAGTAGCAATGTGAAGCAAAGATTTTAGTTTAGACAGTATTGATTTATTCTTTCTCTACCAGTCATGGATGTTTGGACACAACTTCTACTGATTTCATTTGTCTCTTGAATGAACACCACACAGTCATGGGTTCCTTTTAATCAAATCAGAATTTTAAAGAGTAATTAAAGTGTTAGTAATTAAAATGAAATTATTTTTTTCCAATGGAAGAGCAATAGTAAGTTCTTATTCCTTTTGCACATTGCTTTAAATTCTCTGTCTATTATATCCATACTTTATTTGGCGTGAGTGTCCTCCTATAATAATTTATATTTCATGGAACTAGTAAACAGTTGTCACCTAAATACTAGTGGATTAACTGTATCCCAGACTCAATTCATCAGTGCTGACTGAATTTCTCTTTGTTTCAGGTGACCAGACTTTAAGAATTTGGGATGTGAAAGCCCCAGGAGTCAGACTCGTGATACCAGCCCACCAGGCTGAGATCTTGAGCTGTGACTGGTGCAAGTATGATGAGGTATAATCCTGTTTGTCCAAGCGTTTTCCTACATGAGCCACTTTTGTTAAGTAGCAGGGTTTTTTGTTTGTTTGTTTCTCCTGAAACATTAATGCATCTTCTAGTTATATGGGAACAAAAGCAGGTCTAGTTGCTCTTTTACTCTCATTTGCTAGCTGCATTTCCAGAAGAACATTGTTTCAAAAGATAAATGATCAAATTGGTCCGAAGTTTTGCTCACTCTTTTCCATAGTGGGCAGTATATTTTTTTAGTGGAGGCAGTTCACGTTTCTCTATTGTCTTTAATTTACATACTGGAGACCACATTTATGATTTATTCATCCATACTTTTTTTCACCTGCCTTATTGTTTGATCTCTTTAAGTTCTTTGAAATTTAGTAGTTAAGTTGTCCTAATATGTCTGTGTTGTGTGGAATCATCAGAACTTGCTGGTAACTGGTGCAGTTGACTGCAGTTTGAAAGGCTGGGATTTGCGAAATGTCCGGCAGCCGGTGTTCATCCTCCTTGGTCATACCTATGCTGTCAGAAGAGTGAAAGTAAGTTGCAGTTTATTCACTGTTGCCTGTCACTGAATTGTTACGCTTTAAGCATACACTTTAAGCAATATTATTTTACATGATGTAAGAACTAGGGAAAAAAATGTGTTGAAGATTTTAGATGGTAGACTTCTTGGAAATTGTTCAGTTTAGCACTGAAAGACTTTTTTGTGTGTAGCAGATTGACGAGCTTTCAAATATTACAAACAGATGTAAGTACTTTGACACATCAGGTGATAGACTTCTGGAATTAGCCCTCTCTTCAGTGGGATCTAATGAGAGGGTAGGAGGCATGGGGCACAAACTGGAATACAGAAAATTCCATTTAAGCATAAGAATTTATTTATTTATTTATTTTACTTTGGAGTTGCACAAACATAGGTCTCCATCCTTAGAGATATTAATCCAGTTGGATGCAGCCTTTAGCAACCTGCTTTAGTTGACCCTACATTGAGCAGTGGGGATAGACCAGATGATCTGTAAGAGTCTCCTCTAACTGCAGTGATTCTATGATTCTCTGATAATAATCTTCTAGCAGCTAGAAATATTGTATGGAAGAAATAGATGACCGGTGACTGAATTCTTAGTCTCTTTCTAAATAGCATCTTCTGTTGCCTTTATTGAAGTCAAAACACTGGGCTAGAAGACTGTTGGCCTGACCAAGTAGGGTATTTTTGAAATCTTAGGTAAGTTTCCTTTTGATGGCCCATCACTTTCCCTGTTTCCTGAGGTACCTTTAAATGATTCTTAAGAGTTGGCTAGCAGTAGAACTTTCTTCACAGCCAACTTTGAAGTCAATTCCTTAAGTGGTTTTAAGGAGGCAGTGGGGTGGCTGTGTATGTGTACTTGTGTAAGGAAGAGGTACATGAGAATGTGTGACTTCTAATCCATTTTAGCAGGCTTTCATAGCTGTCACTGGGAGTTAGATATAGCCTCTGTGGGTGTAAGATCTAAGAAGGTAGTCCGGCACTTAGAGGTGGTACAGTGTATCCATGCTTGCATGGTGTGTCTCACCATTGAGGCTACAATGAGAGACGCCAGGATGCTACCCAAACTGAGATATTCTTTCCCCCTCCGCTGTGCTGGCATTAGGAATTGCAGAGCTGTGCAGCAGGCTGGCTCTGCTGACTGCTCTTGCTGAAAATCCTGTCCCTAAAAGCAACTAGGATATTTAAGGTCAGTGGCAAAGCTTTTCAGCTTTGAAAAGATGTTTTTGCTTCATCTGAAAAGATTTAGACAAAGCTGCAAAGGGGGCATGTGGGAAACTTGCTACTGTGAACTTGATATTCAAAAACAATCAAGTCCTTGGCAGAATTTTACAGCTTAGCCAAGGTGTTATTTATATACTTGCCTACTAATTTCATGTGCTCCCTTGTTCTTGGCTGAGAAGGGGCTGATCAGTTGTGTTAAATATAACACAGCTTGGTTTGTAAGGCACACCATCCTGAATTCACCTGTTAGCTGCTGAACTCGGAGCATCACTATAGGTTGACATGCTGATTGCTTCAATGGTGTAGTAGTTATCAGGAGATGATGGTATAATTAGTGCAGAAATTCTCCTTTCTCTTAATTGTTCCTACATATCTTTTCCTTATTCTTTCTTCTCTTGTTCCTTTCCCCCAAATAAATCTTGGGTCCTTCCCATTGTGTAAATGCAAACGCAGACTGTTTTTTGTGGCTGTACGTAACAATCCTGAGCAAGTGATATCCTGCATGTAACAACGTACATTGGTCTCTTGGCAGTTGTGGCAATAGCTGAAGCTTAACTTTTGAAGTTCCACAGCTTTTCTAAAACTTTCTGCGTGTAATGAAATGTTACTTAGGTTGTCAGCCAAAAGCAGAATTTGAGTGTATATGACTGTCCTAAAACTTCTTTACAGCAGGGTTACTTAGAAGTGCTGTAATGAAAGAAACCCTCACAAAACAATGCCTGTAATTAAAAGCATGGTGGGGAAATTTGTTGACGTAATTTGTATTGTTGCAACATCATGTGTACCTACAAAGACAGCTTAAATAGCTAAACTTTCGTAAATTTCTAATTACTGTAAGTCTGTATCTGCTCATGATTTTTGCTTTAAAAGTTGTTCTGTTTTGTCTTCTTACAGTTTTCGCCATTCCATGCAACTTTATTGGCCTCTTGCTCCTATGATTTTACTGTGAGGTACAGTAATTTTTTTTTATTGCATAGAATAGATAATCCTTCTTAATGTTGCTTCCAATAGAAAATAATTCTGGCACGGACATAGAGAAGTGCAGTTAATGTTGCTCCCAGATGTTTTCTCTCTTCGTAAGATATGTTGAAAATACATGGGCTCTTCCCTTAAAAACTGTGTCAGTCACTCCTTTCTGCACTGACAGATGCTTTCTGTAGGCCTTTTCACATCATTTTGCTGCACATAGTTGTGTCCAACTGTGGTAGTCTCTGATAGGTAATAACATCTAAGATGAATGTGGTTGGGTGACTTTGTATGTTTCTGTGATTTATTTTTATTGAAGCTTTTATAATGAAATTTTTTGATCCTACCAGTATCTGAGGAAGCCTTTAGTATTGTTTAGACGGTTCTTCAACAAGTTCCCTTGGCTTCCCAGTAAAACTAGTAAGTACTGGTGAGTGTTTTATAGTAAACCTGACTGCTTTAATTCAAATAGCTGCTTCTCTCTGTTTCTTAACAAGTGAAACCATGTTGAAACCTGTTGATAAGTTAATTAGAAATATCAGCAGAGGAGAAAACTTCCTTTCTCTGACAAGGTGTTTAAAAATGCCTAGTATGTACAGGTTGGTGTACAAGAAAGATTGCATTTTGAGGGCTGATGTTGCACCTGTTTGTAGGGTAGATGGACAACTTCACCGGTTTCAAATTCTCTCTGATGAGAAAGCAAACCTCTATACCTTTTGCAGTTGTATAGCTTGTGATACATCTACATCTCACTTTGTGAAATATTAATGCAAAGGCTTGCATTTTATGCTGTCCCAGATATAACATACTTTGGGAGTACAAAAGAGCGTAGGCTTTAAATTTTCTTCTGAAATAAGTGATTAAGACTCAGTGTTCGCTTATATATTCGCAAATATGTAAAAATCAGGTATTGCATATTGGTTTGGAAAAGGAAATTTCTAAACCAATTTATTTCTGAATTCCTGAATTTATATTTGATTATTACTTTTTGCCTATAGACACATAATATCTATTGTGTCAGTCTTAGATTGTGAAGCAATTCTCAGCTGAAAATAATGGTTTTAAAATAGAAAATAATTATTGATTGTAAAACCCCACACCAGGAATCACTGAAGTGATAGGTTTTTTTTTACAACAACAGGGCCTTTTTTTGAGCTATGGATGTAGCAAGTCAGGCATAAGATCCACCTGATAAAGTACGGCAAGAACAACATGTTTGCTAACAGGCTTGATAACTTAATGAGGAAGGCCTTGAAGTAGAGAAATATCAGGGAGGAGTGACCATAACCTGAAGAGAAGTGAAGGTGTGAGGATCAGAGAAGTGTGTGCAGAATAGCATTATGTTAGAGGCTTTCTAAGTTGCCCTTTGAAAGCAGACTGATACCTGTATGTGGCAGAGGAAGCAAATGGGTAATAAGAAGTGTATGTGCAGCTGCACAGCTGTAGCCTCTTAGGGGATTGTAGAGATTTAGTGGGTCATTGCCACCTTCATAGCCTCTCTTTCCTGAGGACCCTTTATCCTTTGCCACATTCCAGTATGGTGAGCTGCTAAGGACAAAGGTTCTTGAGATCTTTTTCCTAACTTTACATTGTTATTCTCTTGCTTAATGTAATAATGGGCATTGCCTGGCCAGTGAAATCCTCTGTTGTGTGGTTGCTGCCAGGAGCCTGACAGTCTAAGTGCTGTGTTGTCCATACATATATAACCTTATAGACTGCTGTATCAGCATTCTGTCCTATATAAAATGCCTAATTTTACTTATGTCTAGGGCTTACTTCTCGTACGATACTGCACAGCGGTCTATGGAGGTTTATTTATGTGATCTTCTTTAGCATCCTCTACTGACTCGGTGCCAGCTGGTTTGCAGTGTATGGATTCTCAAAAGGCATCAAAGTCCAAAATAAAAAGTGGTGATTGTTTTTTTTCCAGTGGCCTTGTCTGAACAGTATGATTGATAATCACCATAATAAATGGCCGATGCATTTAAGTGATTTTAATGCATCCCATTGCTCTTCCCTTTTTTGACACCAACTGTATATCCTTCAGGTTTGGCACTAATGCACTTCATGTAAGGTCTAGCTTTGCTTCATGCAAAATCTAGTGCATTTTCAGCTCTGACATTTCGTTTATGAAGCTTTCAGCAAAGATGGGGAGAGCTTCTACCTCATATACAATGGCGCCTGAAAATGCAGAGAGTGGAGACATTTTCACAGAATGCTGTGTTTTACTCTTGGCATAATTCTTCCGTCCAAACAATTAGTTGCTGTGACCAGAGAGAGAGGGATCAGAGCTGAAGAGATGAAATACAGTTATTTAGGAGTTTTCTAAAATCATCAGTTCCTGGTTTTAGCATGAGTGAACAAATAATAGAGAACAGCAGGTTAAAGTCTTTGAAAAATGTGGCACAAGTAAAATATTACGTATAATGGGGGAAACTTGTCACTGCGATACTTTGGGAATTTCTCTTCTAAAGAGTATAATATTATGATGTACCTCTACCACATAACCTTTACTGTCACTTGCAAGAAGGAGCAAGAAGTAGAGTTCTCTGAGGAATGTTCTGAGTTTGAATGGATGCACCATACTCTCTACATACACATACATGCATGCATACTGGCATGTATGGACTTGCACATACATACACATGTGGGGGCATGACTGTGTACATGCAAGACTATGCACGTTTCAATTCAATAAGAAAAATACTTGATAAATATGTAAATAGGCAAGAGAAGTTGAGATTCCAGTGCATGGCATTAATTTTATATTTCTTAGAATCTACTCAAGACTTGCTGGATTTTGTAGTAATCCATAGAACAGTATGGCACGGCAGTCCTTTAAAAATTATGATTGCTTGTGTGCACAAGCTATTGAAAACTAGTTCCCATGTCAACTTCATGCTGGGAGCTGAGAGAATAAAAGGTGTGGTAGATCTGAACTTTACTTTTTGGTACTTAAATGTAATGATATGTATTTAGTCCTCTGTCTTCAGAGATGAACCTTCATCAAGACAAACTCCTTACTCTTTGGAAGAACTCAAAGGAAAGAAAAAAAACCAGGCACGTTAATTCAAAAAATCAGTTCTAACACAAATGAATCATTAAAATGCCCGGAAATGTGCAAAGTACAGGAACATTTCCAGGACTTATTTAGGTCTGCATGCGTGTTCTTAAGCCTTATCTCTATCAAAATTCAGTTTGAAAGAACTTCAGTGTCATCTCTTACCGGAATCATAATTTCATGTATTTGGAATCTCTTCAGTATAAAAAGATCCTGTTGCATTAGGCACAGACAGTGCTCGCCCAAATCTAAACAGATGATCTGATAAATTGAAGAACTTCATTAAGCTGGTATCAAGCCAGATCTTGAAACGTGTTCACAGAATCTTGCCTATGAGGTAAAGAGGCAATTTTTTGTTGAAAATTATTCTGCACTAGGTAGCAAATCTGAAAGAAGCTTTAAGGTGAACCACAGTCTCTACCTGCCCATCACTGTACAAGTTCAATGACTTGGATCATAAAGAAGTCTTCAGAACTTCTGGAATAATGCTGCTCGCAAACGAAACTTTTTTTTTACTTCAGTCACTTGTCCTTTTATTTGTTTTTCCTTCAAGCTGAGAAAGTGTTTTGCTTTGCTCCGTTACTCTTTTTTTTCCCCTTTTTCTTTTTTCCCAACTGAAAATGATCTTCCAGATAATTGAAATATCACTGGCATTTTCCAGCATGAAACTGAAACCTCTGCAGTAGAACGTGTTAATTTGAATGTCTCAGTCAATGGGAGCTCCTGTAGTGTTGTAAGAAGTTTCATTGGTAGCAAAGTTGCTGGTGGCAACCAAAGCCTTGAGCATTACATCTGGTGAAATTAACCTAATTCAAAACTGATAGTAACTTTTCAATTATGATTTAACTTTATTGTGTCTGTGGAAGTCAGAATCACTCACAGACCGGTGTTAAGCATATCTGTTCTTTCAAGTGCTTCCTTTTGGTATTAAGACAAGAATTAGAACTTTATGGTAAATATTATAACAAATATGAATAAATGTGACGTTCTTGTAGTTTGTAAATTCACTGCCATTTTCCTGCCTGCGTGTGCTAGCTTTCTTTAAAAAAAAGTATTACAAGGTAGAATTTCTCTTAAAGTTAGGAAAATGCTGACCACAGGAGTTAGTCACCAAATGGTGCGACCTCATTAGTGAAATGATATCTTTCATCTAGCAAAACAAATTTCTGCTGCTTTTAATAGCATTATAACATTGTTGAAGAACACCGCAAAGGGATATTTGTGTATTTTCTTTTTAATTTATTCTAACAAACAGGTCTGTTTGTGTAAATATTAAATATTTGTAATTAAAATTTTAAAGTAATGAATCTTTAACGACGGCAGCATCTAAATGTATGTTGGTTTTTTTTTTTTTTTTTTTTTTTTTCAATTTAAAGTGGATCTTTCCTTTAAAAGAAAAAAGACAAATCGGGGAACAAAGAGTAAGCAGAACCACACTAGTATTGAAAGCTGGGCTATAGATAGCATTTTTCACTTTGTACTGCAGTAAATTATCAGAGCCACCATGAAATTGTCATCAGTGGTTTTCAATCCTAAGACTGTACAATTTTTGACCTTTCCTTACCTTCTTATGAACAAATGGGTGAGGATGAAAATGCTGAGATGGTCTTTTTGCCACTCTCTCTTGCAAAATAGGTTGTTTATCTTAGATCTCAGGTACTAGGAAAAAGTTAAGAGGATTGTTGCTATGGCACAGCCATTGCGCTGATACCACTCTGGTCATTTATTAAGGAAATAACATTTACGTATTAAACAAACTGACCCTGCTGGCTCCAATGTTTGCTATTTTACCTGAATTGGTTTGAACATAAAGAGCGTTCAGTGTAATTAGCCTGATAACAAACAGTTCTTATTAATTATTTTCACTTTCCCCAATCAGAGTAACACGAAGAGACCTCTGTGATCGTTAGAGAAGAAATAAAGCGTCTGATGGACCACTGTGAGAAAATTCTAACTAGAAAACCTGGTTACAGCTGCCGCCCCCTAGAATGTGCAATGCTCTGCAGCTTGGGGACTTTTTTAAGCAATACTGTATAATCCAAAAAAACAAAAACAAATCTTTCTTTTGTGCCATCGTTAGACTGGTATTAACTGTGTAGTGCCACTTACCTTTGTAGTACAAATTTGTTATTGAATTATAATGTTTTACAGAAGCACGGTCTCAAATTAGAGACAGGGAATGGCCCATGTCGTACGTGAACATGTATTTTTCCATAAATAAACATCTCATACTCAATGATACCAAAAATTGAGAAAAATCATAATTTGTGCTGATATCTTACAGGGATACAATTATCCAGCTATCAAGAAATATGACAGGAATATTCTATCCTACATTCTTTTCTGTTTTAGTAATGTCCCAAATGCTGGTCTTTGGTGCCAATTTTGATCTCACTTTCTGCAACAAGAGACAAAGATGGTTTTACCCAGTGAGGTTTAATTTATGCAAATCAGCAGATGGCTTTGCAGGAATATGATTAGTTATGTTTCCTAAGTGGATGAGTTTGCTCTTTTAAATATCCTGGCAGCAACAGATTTGTCAATATCTCAAATTATATTTTTTAAATGGCCTTTCAATTACTTTAATTGTGGTTTGTTTGATTTTTTTTCTCTTCCTCCCACCCTCTCTTCCTATATAGATTCTGGGACTTTTCCAAGCCTAACCCTTTGCTGGAAACGGTCGAGCATCATACTGAGTTTACATGTGGACTAGATTTAAGCCTTCACAAATGTGGCCAGGTAAGAGATATGACAAATTTACCTTTCGCTTGCCTATTATAGCCAATTCTGTCAAGGCTGGACTGCAGCACTCAGATCCTGAATAGCAGCCACCAGATCGCAGGAAGCTTTTGGAAGTGAATCTGGCTGAATGCTTATTAAGTAAACTCCTCTTTAGGTGCATATTTATTTATAAAGCAGTTACTTGCGTTGAGCTGGAGAAGAGGACAGAAGTGACAGAACTGCCAAATCAGGTATCTGAAAGCCATGGCAAGCTCATGGAAAATGAGCTGGCTTTATTTTGGAAGGAAGAGTAATGGAGAATGGTCTTAGGTACCAAGCAAAGACACAGAGCTTTGTTCCATCTACTTGAAAAGTCAAGTTTAGTATTGCTAGTGTCACACTTGATCTCTGAATCTGGTTTGTCATGTACTGTAGGAGGCTCAACGTATATTCAGAACTGTAAAACCTTCAGTTATTAATCTGAATGAGTGGGACCCGCTTTGGCAAGGGCATCTCTTTGTGTACTGATTGTGGTAGGATTCTCTCCTCTGCAAATATTTCTGTTTTATAGACAGAGGGTTATTATATGTGGTATGAATTTGTTGTTTCTTTTTTTTTTTTTCCCAGCTAGAAAGGCAGAAGAAAATAGAAAATAAAGTTAATGATTTACTTTAAAATATATAGTTCTAACACAGAAGTTACTGCCACTTGGTTAGCTGTGCCTCAGATGTTATTTGCATCTGGATTCTTTTCTAATTCAAAGTGAAATTCATTTTTTATCTTAGGTGAAAATGACTTCTTTCATTTGAGATGAAATTTTGACTGGACAAAATAAGACCATCCTAATTTCTGCTACTGACAAAATAATATGGGAGAAAAATGTCAGTTTGGCACAATACTTAGCTTAATGCGTGTGGACTCATTCTTGGCATTGGTGCAGGCTTGAAGAGTTTCATGCCAGACTGCTTGTTCCCTTAATTCTGCTGCCTCAGGGGTGCTGCAGTAGCTATTCATGAGACTGTGCTGTGAACAATGCAGGGGAATTTGTAAGGCTGAATAAAAATCCCAAGTTTCAGGTTATTTTTCACTGGGGCAGGGCAAGAGTAGTGGAAAGACCAGCTGCCAGGAATTAAAGCTTCATCCCAAGAGAGTGCATAGATATGATTCTGTCTGAATTGGGGCCAGAGGGAGCAGGAAGCATAGCTTAGTGCTTTAGGGCCTTAGATTGCTACCTCACACATGCTCTGAGCCCAGCTCGACTTTCCATGATGTTGGTGTGGCTTTTGCAATGGGTCTGAATGAGATGACAAAAAGGGTTTTCTTTCTCTGTATTGAGGATGTGATTGCATCTTGGTTCTAAGCCTGTTGGAAAGAGCCCCGAGTGTTACAGTGGATGGTGTTTTTGACTGTCTGGCTAAATATGTCGTCTTTTTGTGTGATACATCTGTCAAACTGAGTTCCTGCTGAAAGGACATTCTTTCTTTTGTAACTGCAATGTATGGCACAGCCTTCTTGGAACAAGGCTCATTGATGATAATGAATTCAAAGCAAACAGCTGCACCTGCACTGATGTGTTGGAAAAAGGACAATGATGATGTGTGTACCTATCTATGTTAGGGCATTTGTGCATCTAGATGGTTTTTACCACGCAGAAATTCTGCAAGTCTTGTGTTGTGCTTAATGTGGAAGTATCAGCCTGTAAATCCAAAGTACTTATCCACATACAGTTCATGCCAGTGTGCCTTCCAGACAGAAATTTGGCATCTGCAACAGCTTTAATATTCCTCTGCTTTTTCTGTTGAGTTGATTTAGTGTATTGTGATGATTGGATATCACAGCAATTGGCAATGTAAACATTGCTTAAAAAAAAAAAAAAAAGAAAAAGAAAACAAAACAAAATCTTTAATAGAATTGAAGTGTAACTACCAGATAGAGTGAACGCTTACTGAACAATCTGAGCCCTTGAAGCTTTTCCCTGGCTTCTACATTGACCCAGCAAATGTTATTTGCCTAAGTTATACTGCTGCTTCTAGTATGTAGGTTGCTGTCATGGCTGTTCTCTATCAAGAACTGATAATGAGTCCCAATAACTGTTCTTCATGCATTTATATGATTTGTGATTTTCATAGTATACTTCAGAAGGAGTTACAATTTGAGATCAGAATTGCTTTGCTCCTCCATGCAGTGGACAAGCTATTAATTTATAGTCAAATTAAGTATACCATTCTGGTCATTAACCTTTGCTTTTGTTCTTAATGTTGTCTACCCAGATGATATTTTCCTTGGCTATGCCCAGTGAATTTCAGTATTTTTGAAGTATCTTTTACGTGTCAAGAAAAACTCAGTCTGTACTCTTGGAAAAGTTCAAAATAGATACCGTGATTAAGTATCCAATTTAGGATTTACAAGGCATTCCTGTGGAACTGACTGAGCTTTGAGCAGAATCCACGGGCAGGTCTGTGCAGGCAAGGGGTTTTTGTACAGTATCCTGCTAAGGGGAGGCAACCTGTCAGGGAGAGCTTTGCTGGTGAAGAATGGATACCAGATCATGAAGATAAGTGTTAGCTAGATGAAACAGAAAATTCCTTGGTGCTTAATTAGTATTCTAATACCTATTCTGGGAGTATCTGCCTCTGCATAAAGGAAGCTTTTGTTGAAAGCTTTGCCTTTTAGTGAAATCAAGAGGGTTGCCTTTTTTTGTTCCTTTCACTGTTCGTGTCATGTTTATAACAATTTCAGACTACAAACTTCCATATGCAAACTAAACGGGCATAGGAGGTATATAGAGAATAATGAAAATGATAATCAGTTTTATATTATTCCTCTCTAGAGGCTGATAGTACTAGACCATATATTGGAATGATATTCTGTACTTCATCAGATTTCTGACTTCTCTCCTGGTGTGTACTTTCCCTGTGTGTTATTTGTTAGTATTCTGATGAGTGAAAATAAAGTACCCCCTTAGGCCCAGTTCTTATTGGGGTTTTGCTGTGTTTACTTGCAGAGTTGTAGACGTTAACCTAACTTCTTTTGGTATTTGTGCAGCTTTCTTTGAAAGCAGTCCTTTTTGAAAAAAGCAACTCTTTCAGGTTGAATGTGGTGTGGTAATCATGAATTCATTTTGTGAGTTTTTTAGGCAATCCATCAATGACAGATAAAAAGTACAGCTTGTGTGAATATTCACTTCCTGTCCAGATTCTGAAATTATTTCAGTAAGTACATAAAGAATAATGGAACAAAAACCCCAGCCTTTTCTGCTGTAAAGCTGTATTTTGCTTAAAACAAACATGAGAGAAGCCTGAAATGCGTCTGAAAGTCTTTCTCAGCCTACACTTTGAGTCTGCTCTGAACTCCGATAGGCTCACATAGACAGTGAAAAGTAAATTATTGCTTCCCATTGAGCCAGCCTTTCTGCCTTGCTACTGACAGTGAGACCGAGCATTTAATAAGAGCAGGAAAGGAATCTTTCCATTTTTCTATACTCTGGAACAATGACATTTACAAATCGCAAGGATGTGAACTTCAACAGAAGTGATGGTGAGTGGTACAATGGACCTAGAATTCTTGGCATGTGAAGAGGGTGTTAGACACCGGTGATGTGCCAGATCAGAACAGGATTTTCATGATGTGCAATCGTGAGATGTTCCCTTTGGAAACTGAAATTGTTCTGCACCATTACACAAGAACATGTGTTGAAGTCTAGGTTTTAGTATAGCTTGTGAACAAGTGATAATCATGTGAGTTTTTTTTATTTTTTTACTGTGGTTGCATGTGTTTGGGTAGTAATTATGCTACAAATGGGCAGCTCATTGTCTATAAAGCTTTTTGTGTCAACACGGTTTGGGAGGCAAAATTGTTTTCTCTAGCCCTCTGTATGGCTGTATGTCCATTTGTAAATATTCTCCCACAGTAGATTAGCTCACATAAAACTGGTTTATCTTATTTCTCCGAAGTGCCTGGGACTCCAGGATGTATCACCATAACAAAGGGCATGGCTACAGTTTTGCTCTGTTGCACTGGAGATGGTGATGTGAGATATGGCAGCACACACATCACACATGATAATAATATGGAGTTGGTGCTGATACCACTACAGTACCTGTGAAATCAGTTTTGTGCTCTCTTTTACACTATTCTTTGTGACTCAGCTTCTCGAGATCGCTGCTTTCTTCTCCCTAAAACAGTGGGGAAGTATTCTGTGTCTATACCAGCCTCTTTCCATGTGCCAGAGGCCATTGGAACCAAGGGAAGATACTTGCTTTGTAGCAGCAGTCTGTTGACCCAATGAAGAATTTCTGTGCCGATGGCATTGTGAGCTTTCATATGGCATCAATATCACTAAAACTTAAAAAGCTGTTGTTTCTCAGTAGGTGGAGGGAGATGTAGCCAAACTGTACTTGCCTGAGATGTATCCCCTGAAGGTAACTGAAATCTGTTTCTTGCAGTTTTATGGAGAAACCTTTGATCATCTGTCAAGTTCTGGTGTACAAGTTTGTTCTGCTACCTGTTTTCTGTGTGCAGTTCGTGCAGTGTACCACGTTAGCCATACCAGTACAGCAAGCAGGAGAAAGGGCAGGAGAGGAGCAAATGGAAAGGCAGGAGATATCTATAGTGAGGCTGTTTTGCTCTCTATTTTGCTGTTCATTAGTCATGCACCCTTGACAGCCCCAGAAATAGTGAATGTTTCATATAAAAGTACTTCTTGTGGAAATGTGTAGAAGAGCAAAGACCTTGCTTTTGCTCATTTGCTCTTATCTGCTACACTTAATTACCAGAGAACCAATAGCTTTCACTCAGCTGTTGTGGCTATCACACTGCTGTAATTGTATCACTGTCTCTACTGTTTTTTAATCTCTCCCTATGGACCTTCTCTGGGATGTTACTGAAGTTATGCTGTTATTGATCCTTTGAGATTAAAAGATTCTGCAGCAGCTCTGCTTTTACTTAGCTTCAGAGTGGACTTTTGCATGGAAAGATCAGATTTAACCAGACGCAAACGTTATCATTAAACCAAAGTGAACACCTTTACACAGCTGGAGGAGGAGAAGAGGGAGGTGACATTTATTGCTGGTGATAATTGCAATATGTCCTTTGCAAACTGTTAAACTTTTGCTGTGTAAGTCAAAGTTAACCATTTATGAATAATGGTCGCTCTTAGTCATTATCAAGAGAAGTCTCATCTTAGGGTGTTTGGAAAAGTTGCTGCCAGGCATCACAATGTTATAGAAGCTGCACTGTCAGTCTACTGAGAGGAAAAAGTAACTGATTCTGATGTACTGAAAAGAGATGTGAAGCAACAGTTTCTTAATACATGTGCTGGTTGTGTGCTGTGTTTCAGTAGCCTAAAAATAATTTCTACTTCTGAAAACCTCATCTGTTAGTCCATGTTCTGGATTTTGCTTTATGTCTGTATGATCAATAACTGTTTGAGTCGTCCCAGTAAATTGCTCTAGCGAAACTCAGTGGAAGACAACAGGGTTTTTCAGCCATCGCTGAAAACAATTTGCCTTATCAGTATCTGTGATTATATCCAGTTTGAAGATTGGATGTGATCATTAGAAAAACACAGTTTCACTGCATTTAATCTGACTGCTTTTGGAGGTCACTGAGGCACCAGCACAGAAAGGCAGGTTCCACACAACTTAAGATTGTACTTACTGGTCAGGGACGCAGGAGGTGTCTTTCCCTTTATGTAGGTACAGAGGAACTGCTACCACTGCTGTGGAAATTCCAGGACTTTTCTAACCTGCAACTTGTGCCTCAATTTGTTCAAAATAGGTATTGAGTATGTTTTAATTCATGCATGGTCCATTATGCACTTAACCAAATTGTTTTGGTGAGGGAGGAGGCCTGCCTATTCTATCTTTTTTCAATGGTCCCAATACAAAGGAAGAAAGAAGTACTAAAAAAGTGCTAAAACAGAAGTCTTTTCTACTTGTGTTTTTCCAGGATATGATACGTGAGTGGAGGACTAAGGCCAAAACTCTTCTGTTCTGGAAGTGGAGTATGGGGAGTGATCAACTCTGAAAGCAAAGCTAACTAATCTCCATCTTGCATACGTACAGAGGATGTTCAGAACTATTCAAGGATATATAATAGTGATATAAATAGACTTAAATTCCATATAAAAAGTCACAGAAGATAAGAAACTAAAAGAGGAAGCGAAACACAACATTAATGGAAGTGAAGAACTGAATATTGTTTTCTGATATCACTTCTCACAGAAGAAAGACAGGTCTTATTAGTTTTATTTGAAAACGGGGTGGGATGGAGAAAAGCTGAAAAGAGAAATGAGTCATTATCAGGCACATTTGTGCATTATCCTGATTTATTACAAGCTCTCAGGAAGCTGGGTGGCACCAAGGTACTTCTGGATTTGCCCATTAAAAAGGATGAAAATATTAGTATGGAGAAAGCTGTGCACATTCTTCAAACCCCTGTATAAAGGGGCAACTGAACTCAGTTTTTAGTTGTTCTTTTGAATGTATTTCATGTGGATTAGGGCCTGGGGTTTTATTATGGATTCAAACATTGGGAAGAAAAAAAAGCTACTCACTTGGGAGATTTCTCTTCTTTTCTTGCTCCTTCTGAATAGTAAAGAAGCAGAATGTCAAACAGATAATTTCACCAGACTGAATGGATTGTCCTCAGGAGCTGGAAAAGGTCTAAGTCTATTGCAAAGCAAGATGATTGTGATGAATAGGAAACAGAGGGCTTGTCAAGGAAGTAAATCAGTTAGTAAGTCAATGGAAATGTCTTCGGTAAATTAATGGATATCAATATTAAATCAATTGGTGGGAAACATTGTACTCTGAGACAAGGAACATTTCAATAAAATACAGGATAGCTGTTTTATTTAAACTATGATTTTCTAGTCAGGCAGTCAGATTCCTATGATAACTGCAGGCTTGGGTTCATTTGCTTGCCTTTGGCTTTACATAAAGGGAAGCGTAGTGCTGCCAGTTTTGTTTTTGTGCTTGAGATAGACGTGCTTAAATCTCTACTGGCAGATAACTTGGCATGACATTTATGTTGCGACAATAACAATACAATACCCCCAGCACATCTGCTAGTACAGCAGTTTTGCTACTGAAATAAAAGGGTAAGAGACAAGTCGTTAATACCATTTTGTTAGACTGCTTTTATCCCATAAAGCTTTAGTAACAGTTGATAACCAGCAGAAAAATTACCAATTTTAGAATGCTTTTTTTCATTTGTATTATTTCTTCATGTAATTTAACAGTCAGTGTAAGGTAGAATATAATATTCTTTTTTACAATTAAGCTGTTGCTATTCTCCTTTTCTCTGCAATTTCTGATAAAGTTGCTATAGTAGAATCGTATTCTATTACGAATTAGAAGAGCAATTCAGTCTGCATAAATGATAATGACATATGAGTGTCCGAAGTATAAGAAAATTATAATTTATACCATTCTTTGCAACTGAAGTAAACTGTCCTTTACTCTGT
>JACDJE010000410.1:405064-447687 GCA_016647715.1 Pavo muticus | reverse complement strand
TTTTTTTTTTTTTTTTTTTTTTCAATTTAAAGTGGATCTTTCCTTTAAAAGAAAAAAGACAAATCGGGGAACAAAGAGTAAGCAGAACCACACTAGTATTGAAAGCTGGGCTATAGATAGCATTTTTCACTTTGTACTGCAGTAAATTATCAGAGCCACCATGAAATTGTCATCAGTGGTTTTCAATCCTAAGACTGTACAATTTTTGACCTTTCCTTACCTTCTTATGAACAAATGGGTGAGGATGAAAATGCTGAGATGGTCTTTTTGCCACTCTCTCTTGCAAAATAGGTTGTTTATCTTAGATCTCAGGTACTAGGAAAAAGTTAAGAGGATTGTTGCTATGGCACAGCCATTGCGCTGATACCACTCTGGTCATTTATTAAGGAAATAACATTTACGTATTAAACAAACTGACCCTGCTGGCTCCAATGTTTGCTATTTTACCTGAATTGGTTTGAACATAATGAGCGTTCAGTGTAATTAGCCTGATAACAAACAGTTCTTATTAATTATTTTCACTTTCCCCAATCAGAGTAACACGAAGAGACCTCTGTGATCGTTAGAGAAGAAATAAAGCGTCTGATGGACCACTGTGAGAAAATTCTAACTAGAAAACCTGGTTACAGCTGCCGCCCCCTAGAATGTGCAATGCTCTGCAGCTTGGGGACTTTTTTAAGCAATACTGTATAATCCAAAAAAACAAAAACAAATCTTTCTTTTGTGCCATCGTTAGACTGGTATTAACTGTGTAGTGCCACTTACCTTTGTAGTACAAATTTGTTATTGAATTATAATGTTTTACAGAAGCACGGTCTCAAATTAGAGACAGGGAATGGCCCATGTCGTACGTGAACATGTATTTTTCCATAAATAAACATCTCATACTCAATGATACCAAAAATTGAGAAAAATCATAATTTGTGCTGATATCTTACAGGGATACAATTATCCAGCTATCAAGAAATATGACAGGAATATTCTATCCTACATTCTTTTCTGTTTTAGTAATGTCCCAAATGCTGGTCTTTGGTGCCAATTTTGATCTCACTTTCTGCAACAAGAGACAAAGATGGTTTTACCCAGTGAGGTTTAATTTATGCAAATCAGCAGATGGCTTTGCAGGAATATGATTAGTTATGTTTCCTAAGTGGATGAGTTTGCTCTTTTAAATATCCTGGCAGCAACAGATTTGTCAATATCTCAAATTATATTTTTTAAATGGCCTTTCAATTACTTTAATTGTGGTTTGTTTGATTTTTTTTCTCTTCCTCCCACCCTCTCTTCCTATATAGATTCTGGGACTTTTCCAAGCCTAACCCTTTGCTGGAAACGGTCGAGCATCATACTGAGTTTACATGTGGACTAGATTTAAGCCTTCACAAATGTGGCCAGGTAAGAGATATGACAAATTTACCTTTCGCTTGCCTATTATAGCCAATTCTGTCAAGGCTGGACTGCAGCACTCAGATCCTGAATAGCAGCCACCAGATCGCAGGAAGCTTTTGGAAGTGAATCTGGCTGAATGCTTATTAAGTAAACTCCTCTTTAGGTGCATATTTATTTATAAAGCAGTTACTTGCGTTGAGCTGGAGAAGAGGACAGAAGTGACAGAACTGCCAAATCAGGTATCTGAAAGCCATGGCAAGCTCATGGAAAATGAGCTGGCTTTATTTTGGAAGGAAGAGTAATGGAGAATGGTCTTAGGTACCAAGCAAAGACACAGAGCTTTGTTCCATCTACTTGAAAAGTCAAGTTTAGTATTGCTAGTGTCACACTTGATCTCTGAATCTGGTTTGTCATGTACTGTAGGAGGCTCAACGTTTATTCAGAACTGTAAAACCTTCAGTTATTAATCTGAATGAGTGGGACCCGCTTTGGCAAGGGCATCTCTTTGTGTACTGATTGTGGTAGGATTCTCTCCTCTGCAAATATTTCTGTTTTATAGACAGAGGGTTATTATATGTGGTATGAATTTGTTGTTTCTTTTTTTTTTTTTCCCAGCTAGAAAGGCAGAAGAAAATAGAAAATAAAGTTAATGATTTACTTTAAAATATATAGTTCTAACACAGAAGTTACTGCCACTTGGTTAGCTGTGCCTCAGATGTTATTTGCATCTGGATTCTTTTCTAATTCAAAGTGAAATTCATTTTTTATCTTAGGTGAAAATGACTTCTTTCATTTGAGATGAAATTTTGACTGGACAAAATAAGACCATCCTAATTTCTGCTACTGACAAAATAATATGGGAGAAAAATGTCAGTTTGGCACAATACTTAGCTTAATGCGTGTGGACTCATTCTTGGCATTGGTTCAGGCTTGAAGAGTTTCATGCCAGACTGCTTGTTCCCTTAATTCTGCTGCCTCAGGGGTGCTGCAGTAGCTATTCATGAGACTGTGCTGTGAACAATGCAGGGGAATTTGTAAGGCTGAATAAAAATCCCAAGTTTCAGGTTATTTTTCACTGGGGCAGGGCAAGAGTAGTGGAAAGACCAGCTGCCAGGAATTAAAGCTTCATCCCAAGAGAGTGCATAGATATGATTCTGTCTGAATTGGGGCCAGAGGGAGCAGGAAGCATAGCTTAGTGCTTTAGGGCCTTAGATTGCTACCTCACACATGCTCTGAGCCCAGCTCGACTTTCCATGATGTTGGTGTGGCTTTTGCAATGGGTCTGAATGAGATGACAAAAAGGGTTTTCTTTCTCTGTATTGAGGATGTGATTGCATCTTGGTTCTAAGCCTGTTGGAAAGAGCCCCGAGTGTTACAGTGGATGGTGTTTTTGACTGTCTGGCTAAATATGTCGTCTTTTTGTGTGATACATCTGTCTAACTGAGTTCCTGCTGAAAGGACATTCTTTCTTTTGTAACTGCAATGTATGGCACAGCCTTCTTGGAACAAGGCTCATTGATGATAATGAATTCAAAGCAAACAGCTGCACCTGCACTGATGTGTTGGAAAAAGGACAATGATGATGTGTGTACCTATCTATGTTAGGGCATTTGTGCATCTAGATGGTTTTTTCCACGCAGAAATTCTGCAAGTCTTGTGTTGTGCTTAATGTGGAAGTATCAGCCTGTAAATCCAAAGTACTTATCCACATACAGTTCATGCCAGTGTGCCTTCCAGACAGAAATTTGGCATCTGCAACAGCTTTAATATTCCTCTGCTTTTTCTGTTGAGTTGATTTAGTGTATTGTGATGATTGGATATCACAGCAATTGGCAATGTAAACNAAAAAAAAAAGGAGAAATCAATCACACACCCTCTAAATACAGAAATCAGTGAGATTTGTTTCAATCTGTAAGTGAAATCTGTCTCCAAGACAGTGAAGAAGACGTTTTCACTGAAGGACAAACCTTCATGTTCCTGGTGGTGAGGAATTGCTGGCTATGCAGATAGTGTTTGAGTTGTTAAAATTTTCCTTTGTCCTTCATCTTATCACAGAAACATTTTCTCCGCATGTTGGTAACATCATCTCATTGATTGAAATATGAAAAAAATATAAAGGAAATTAAAAAATTAATTTTTTTTTCTGTGCCCTTATTTACTGTGAAGTTCTGGGTCAGCCTTCCTCCCAGTGGGAATTCCTGCTGTTTTTTAATATTTAATTAAAGTAGCACTTATTTTAAAAAGAAGAAAAGAAAGGCTAACGTGCTTTACAGTATGTATTAAAACATATTCACATGTAATTTGAGAAGTGACATTCCTAAAAACTTTTAAAGCACTTGTTCAATATCCTATGCTTCCCTCTTAGGAAAGGCATACAACAGTCCTAAGAACGGTGTGTAAGACAGATCTTTGTAAGAAAAACAGTCAAAATGTAACAAGAATACATTTGGTAACCTGATGCAGTAGCTGCATTAAACATTCACTTATCTTTATCTGACATTTCTTTTTAGTGCTTTGTATTTGAGACGATGACAATGGTGCATGTAGCAGCTGTCTGTAAATTAACATTCACCATTACACTTAACTTACAGTTGTCACCTTTCTCTTACAGTCTTAACAGTATCTTGGAGAAAGTATTATGGAGAAATAGGAATGCAGTTGCTTTTGCTAGTGTTCCATTCAGTTTGTCACAATTTGGCATGCATACCTGTTTGTTGTTCTCTCTGTGTATACTCTCATCAAGGTTTCTGATATTGGTCTTTCACTATAAAGTTCCTGCTGTACAGGAGAACTTGATACAGCACTATTTGTTGTGGCTTTATTTTCCTTCTGTTAGTTGGTTACCTCTTCATCTTTCATGTTCTATCTTTAAGTCAATGAGTTGGACAAATTACTGCAAGCGATCCTTTTAAAACCCTTTTTTAATCCCCATGTTTATTTTGAGTGTTGCTAGATTAAATGGTTCTGTAGCTATATTTGTTCAGAGGCTGCTTCAGGATGCTAATTATATTGATAGCAGGTGGGAATTCCCATGGGCTTTTTCCAAATGTTATCTTGTTTCTGCATGAAAGTGAAAAGTATTATGGAAACACAAATATTGATCCAGAGCTCTGGAGAATATTTAAAAACTGTATTTCATATGATTGACAATTTCAGCATAGCTTTTTTAGTGGGAAACTCAGATTTTCTCTCTCTCTCTCTCTCTCTCTTTTATTTACTTATTTATTTATTTTGCATGGTTTGGAGGGACTGCAATGCAGTAGAACCATACAAAGCTCTATTATGTTGTATGAATAGACAGATGTTTTTGAGAGATTTTTTTGTGCGTTTAGATGTATATGGAAAACACTTCAAATAACTAAGTAGAAGCAGCTAAGGAAGCAATGGAAATGAATAATAGTGCAGTATAGTAATGGGCTAATTATAGTATAAAATCAAATATTGAAGTTGGATTTCCAAATTTTTCATGTGCAGCTGTTCATTCTGGCTCTAGAAGAGAACAGGAATTGGAATCTGAAGCAGAAAGGAGCTTGTTCTGTACAGGGTACAATACTGTATCCTTTGTAATCCCAACTGGAAAGGACTTTATAAAAATAATTCAAGATGGATTCAGCCAGATTTACTGGTACAGATCTGTAGGGCTCATCAACTTTTTAGCTCTCCTTTTTCTACTTTCTTTTGCCTTAGTCGTTGTCCCCTGCAATATTCTGTGAATATGCACTATTCTACTTGAGTAATAGTCAGTGTGGTTAACCCTTTCACTTTGTTACAGACTCTCAGGTGCATTATCCTAATCATTATCGAACTAAAGTATTCTATGGTCTACTTCTGTGGAATCTCATAATTTATTCAAATCTAGTGTTGTAGAATTAGGTTAATCTCCTTGTTTGTAATGTTAGTTTCTAACTTGCACCTAAAGAAGAGCGTGGGGCTTGCGATTCAGAATATTTTCAGTTATATTGGAATCAGTTGCTGTGTTTGTAAGAGGCAATTGGCAAGAGTGGCATCACTTCCTCATCAGACTAGGGTGGTTTATGTAGTGCTTGAAGTAAACTTCCCCCCCCACCGTGGTCTTTGAGATGTCTTTCATCACTTACTCAATTCTCAGCAAATAGACATCTCATTTCTCAACAGAAAATACAGTGCTCTCTTAGCTCATTAGTGTGAGACAGAAGAACAGTCTTCATTCTTCAAGAAACATCCTGTCTCATTTGGTCTTGGTTTCTTGGTTTCTCAACTCTCCATTCAAAAAATATCTGTAATAACTTTTCCTACATGCAAGTATGAGAAAGTTGGTCACATTATATCCTGAAGTGCTGAGATGTCAAAGAATCGTGAAAGCCTATGAAGTGATGTCACACGGCTTGTAAATGTGTATGTCCTTCCTACGTCCTGATCTGTTACATTCTGCATTAGCCTACATGGAACATTCACTTCAAACTCCAAGGTTTCCATGCCTTTCTCATGCAAAGTATGAAAAATAGGCAAGTGTAAACTTCTGGGCACTTTACTGAAGTTAAGACAAGTTTGTTTTTTTTAAAGGAGAAAAAGAAAAAAGAGATCCACTGCCTTGTTACCTAATTTTGAAGCATTGTAAAACAGAATGCCAACCCACATTAACACAATGATATGTGTTAATTTCTTATAAGTTCCATCTGTTTTTTGTCAAAATGACTCTAAATAGATTTTGTTTGCTTTCTAGGTGGTAGACTGTGCTTGGGATGAACTTGTCAAGATCTACACTCCATCATGTCTGGCAGCTGCTGTCTAGAAAGAAATGGAAGATCTGACACACTGGGAAGCTTTTTGTCATCATCCACAATGAGACTTGTGCTAAACTGTCAATTGTGTCACTAATCTTTGTGTCTCTTTTCAAGTAAAAGCCTGAACTGAAGCGTACTGAACTTGAGCTTGTAGACTTGCTCTACCATACTAGTAGTACTTGGATCAGCAAAATGTTCAATAGCTACTGTATGGCTAAGGAGTGACAGAAGCAGATATGAACTGGTGTCTTCAGAACTACCAACAAAATTTTGTGATTTGTCTGGCTAATGATGCAAGCAGAGGCCAGAATCTTCTTGATCCTTATAAAGAATAAAAGTAGCTGGCGGTGCATTTAGAGTTTGTCACTATAGAAGAAGAAGAGTCTTTTCACTATAAAGTACTCTAATGTCAACCTGAGGCTTGTATCCCTGACATCCATTTATATTGAATTGTTTTGCTGTGACTCACATTGCATTATCTTCTTGTGCAATATGATGAATACTCTCTATAGACAGTAAATGTCATAGTTTATAGCCAACTCTTTCCTTTAACCATTTTGATTGCTGCTTCACAGAGATGGTAAAGATTATTTTCATACATTTTTCCCCTGGACCTTCTTGAGTAAAACAGTTAATGAAGTCATGCAGAAAAATACTCTATAGAGAAATAGAGAAAACACTTAGGAAAAAATGAATTATAAACAACCCTAATTGGATCACAATCTTCAAGATCTAGAGATATGATAACCATCTCTTCTATTAGACTTATCTTTTACTTTCACTTAGAGAGTTTTTCCAAGAGATAGGAGTGTGGCCATACATTTGCATTTCTGGACCTCCCACAGTCTGGCCAAAGTGAGAACTGATGTCCAGACCACTTGAACCTGCATATGTGTGGATTAACTGCATGGCATAAGCACAGCAGCTCCAGAGAGAGTAGCCAAGCTATTATCAGACATGCAAGAATATGCCCAACAGTTTATAGCTATAGTAGCTGTAAACTGACTAGTTTCTTTGCTCACTTTGACTCCTCAGTTCATGTGGTGCGATTTTGGCAGGGGGGCTGGAACTAGACGATCTTTAAGGTCCCTTCCAACCCAAGTCTCTTGTCTTGGCTTCATGCTAGCCATTCACACCCCTCTTTGTTATTTTTTATTTTTATTTTTTCCTAAACTTTATTAAAACTGTCTTATTTCTGCTGCTACCCCGCATCATCAGACTTCATCATTAAAAAATTGCAGGGGCTAGGTCTTTGGCCAGGTTTTTATAGTCTTCTGTTAATGAATGCTGTATGCTTCTGGGTTGCACCACTCATATATCAAGAAATAGCAGGCACTGCCAGACCTGCTGGATGAAGAAATGAAAGAATTCAGCAGAGCTAAGACTTGCGAGTTGTGAGAAAAGAATTATTGTGCTGTCTTGGAGAATGAGCCTGGGAGCTAGCAGGCAGCCACAGGACAATGTGGATATATTGAGTCAGTGCTAGGACAAGACAGAAAGAAACCCCCTTTCACAAGATGAAGAATTTGGATCATGGTAAGTTTTTCTGGATCAATGCAAACTGACCCTGGATTGCCATTTTCTTAAGGTGAATGAAATACAAAACAACATAGATTTTCTGTTGTACCAAACAGTTGTACCAAATTCCATGTTTATTGCACTTTAATTCTATGTGCTGAGGAATGATGCTTCCATAAAGCTATGCTACATACAGCTTTCAGCAGTATCACAGGCCATAAAATCTCATTCTAGGTATTACAATTTATTATTTCAGCCTTAACAGTTATTCCAGTCTTCTACTCTCTCCCCTTTTTCTGCTTAGACTGCAAGTTACTTGAGTGAGTGGTATATTTTGGTGGTGACTGTGTATTCTGTATGCGTATCTCTGTTAGGGGTGGATATTTCCAGAATACTGCCGTAGTTTATTGGTTAGAAAGGCAGATTTATAAAAATGAACACAGGGAAAGAAACAGTGCCCATTCTGATCATGCACACTCAACACATGGATTAAACCTTTTCCTAACAGCCTTCACTTCTCCTTGTGTTTAGATTAGCTTCTGTGTTGAAGGTTGTTGGGATTTAACGCTCTTGAAAAATGGATGAATCCAGAAGATGTGCAAACTGAACAAAAACTGTGGCCTTTACTCTTCCTGTTTGATCTTTGAATGGGGAGAACGTGCTGTAATCTTTTGCACTGTAACAGGAAAAAAATCTGTCAGTAGTTGTTGCTGAATCTTGATTCTCAGGGAATTGTTCTAAAGATTTTTTTTCCCCATTTAACGACCACAGTACTAGCTTCTGATCTTTGTTTTTTATTTATTGAAACAGGCCTTTGACTATGGCAATCTTGAAGATACATGTTCTACTTTTAAAGTTGCTCTCGTGGAAGATTTTGTTTTATGGAAGTGTATAGGTTTCTTCTCTGTTCAAGAGACATATTGATTAATCATGTTTTAAAGGAGTGGATTTATTATTCTGCAATGCTATTAAATTAATTGCATACAGTATCTTTGGCTAAACTCTTGTATTCACTTCCACAATTAAGAAATGTTATCAGAAAAGTAAATGCAGTGAAAGGTACTGAGACTTACTGGTAATGAGTATCACAATCGTGGTTCATATCTTCTGGGAATACTGAGTGATAATTGCATTTTTCCTGTGCTTTGTGAGACAACGCATCATGTAACTTTACCTAGCGGTGTGTCTCAGCAGGTCTGCATTTTGATCAAGGAAAGTTATTTTTGTAGAATCACAAAACTGTGGGAGTTGGAGGGGACCTTTGGAGATCATCTAGTCCAACTCCTTACTGAAGCAGGTTCCCTACAGTCAGTTTTTTATATTTCCAGATAAGGAGAATCCACAGCCTCTCTGGGCAGCCTATTCCAGTGCTCTGTCACCCTCACAATAAAGAAGTTCTTCCTCACGTTCGTATGGAACTTCTCATGTTCTAGCTTGTGCCCAGTGCCCCTTGTTCTGTCACTGGGCACCACTGAAAAGAGCCTGGCCCCATCTACTTGAATCCCTCTCGTTAGAGGGGGATTCAAGTTTATATGCACTGATAAGGTCCCCCCCAGTCTTCTCCAGACTAAATATTCCCAGGTCTCTCAGACTTTCCTCATAGAATCATAGAATTGCTCAGGTTGGAAAATACCTTAAAGATCACCAAGTCCAACTAGAACCTGACCATATTACCCTAAATCTAACAACCCTCTAAATCATGTCCCTGAGCACCACATCTAAACGGTTTTTAAACACATCTGGGGATGGTGACTCAACCACCTCCCTGGGGAGCCTATTCCAGTGCTTAACAACCCTTTCCATAAAAAAGTGTTTCCTGATATCCAAACTAAAACTCCCGTGGCACAACTTGAGGCCATTTCCCCTCGTCACCAGTCACCTCATAAGGGAGATGCTTCAAGCTCCTAAGTATACTTACAGCCCTCTGCTAGATTCTCTCCAGAAGTTCCCTATTTTGAATTGGGGAGCCCAGAACTGGACTCAGTACTCCAGATGTGGCCTCACCAGGGCAGTGGAGAGGTGGAGGATCCCTTGACCTACTGACCACACTTTCTAATGCACCCCAGGATACCACTGGCCTTCTTGGCCACAAGGGCACACAGCTGGCTCATGGCCAACCTGTTGTCCACCAGAACACCCAGATCCTTCTCTGCAGAGTTCCTTTCTAGCAGGTCAGCCCCTAATCTGCACTGATGCATGTGGTTATTCCTCTCCAGGTATAGGACTTTGCACTTGTCCTTGTTGAACCTCATCAGGTTCCTCTCTGCCCAACTCCAGCCTATCCGAGTCTCACTAAATGGCAGCACAGATTTCTGGTGTGCCAGCTACTCCTCTCAGCTTGGTATCATCAGCAACCTTGCTGAGGGTACTTTGTATCCCTTAATCCAGGTCATTGAAGATGTCAAGCATGACCAGCCCCAGTACCAACCCTTGAGGGAATCACCAGTGATAAAGCAGTCTCTTCTATCAAGTTCAGCACTGGCCCCAAATTTTAATTGCACCAGCATGGTCATACTAACCCTTTCAGTAGTAGTGTTCAGTTTCAACTGAGTCATGTGATAGTGAATGGCCAGAACTCTGCGCAACACTTCCCTCATATATCTCATTGTTGTGTTGGACCCTGATTAACACAAGCTCTCCATTAAAGACTTTTAATGTTGATAATTACCATTTTCATTGTAGAAGCCATTTTAAAAAATGATGTCTTCCTTTGGAGTTTGACACCAGTTTGGTCCATGTTTTTTTTTCTCAAACACGTACCCAGGCAAAATGCAGAGTTGAGGATAAATTGCATCAAAAAAAAAAAAAGAGTTTAACATCACAGTCATCTCATTACTGTAAGGAATCACAGTTATGATCTGTGTCCCACTAAGCGAAAATCTTGTAGCAGAATCACCTCTTACGTGAGCACATGACATTGTTTCTGCACACGAGAAAGACCATGAGGGATGTACCTGCACAGCAGCGCAATCTGAAGTGATGTGGCCAGAATCTTTCCCTTCTGTCACCGCAAGTGACAGGACCCACCCTGTGGAAAAGACCTTTTCTTACTGCACTGTCAGTTGCACTCAAGATTGGCATAAAGGTTTTGCAGCACATGGTCTCTGTGTTGCTTTATTCAGCTCCTTCCCAGGGCAGGAGAGCATCTCTTCTGAGCACAGACAGGTGAGAAGGCAGTGGGAAACATGTACCAGGCCTGGCCTGAATGCACAGTGAGAATAGCATGGTTGGCCAAGTGGCAGCACCCTCCCCACAGCCACCCCACTTCGTAATGGTACTGGCGAATGCTACGTGTAGACAAGGCTAGAGGAAGGGGAAACTTGGGAGATGTTGAAAGAGGAACTGTTCCTGCAACACCAGTAAGCCCTGAGAGGTTTAATATGAAACTTGGGACACACACACTTGAGTTCCCAAGTTATTACCTGTCCTATACGTGTTTTCCTCTTTCTCTCAGGGAAGCTTGTAGCCCCTGGTCTGGACTTGCAGATGGACTCCTGCAATGTGAGAGAGTCTTCTCTGCAGTGACGCTTTCACTAGAGAGAGAACAAAATGGCTCTTCCAGAAGTCATGCTGAGGTGCATGAGTTCTAATTACTCCAGTATTTCCAGAAAACATGTTTTTTTTCCATCTATATTTAGTTAGAAGGAGATTGTTTTTTTCCCATTTGAAAATGCAGTCAGCAAACCATGTGTTCCTTTAAATTGTGCTCCCTGTGAGCCTTGGGATGAGTCCAAATGGAGACCAGCATGAAATGTGTTGGCACTGTTCTTCAGTGGGTTTTAAAGCCAGGCTTGGCCTCCTCTGACTTTTAATGAAGAGTTTCAACTTTTATATGCTATAATGTTTCAGGCCACTTTGCTGTATGTTCACATTTCATGCTGCAGTGGGGCGGCTGAAGCTGGTGAAGGCCTCTAAGGTGAGCGGCCAGGAGGAAGTGGTGGCTGAGCCGCCATTTTGTCCAGGAAGAGCTGCTGGGGTCTGCTCCATCCTACCCCTGGCTGGCACAGCCCCAGCCTGCCAGCAGCTTGATGGCACCTGTGGCTATGTCCAGCGGGCTCTTTGAACTGAGCTAGGACTGAAACATAACATTTTTTTTGGCATAAAACAGTGGTGTCTTTCTGATATAGCTGAAAGATGTGCTTGTGCTTGTGCTGGACTGGGTACCTTCCCACCAGAACTGACTGTCCTGTTGGGACCTAGCTTACTCTTTATAGGGCATCTTCCTAGAACAAGCATGCAGTGGCAATTCTACCATTCTCACCCAAGTTGGTTCTTCATAACACAATCCCTCTTCAGAGAGGGGAGAGGCTTATTTGTTAAAAAGAGAGAATAACTTTGCTGATCCCATATAGATCAGTGACGAGCAGCCCTGCTGCTCACGAAAGCAACCTGCCGTGCATGGTGTTAGAAGGCACAAGATCATGCAGCAGCGCAGGTTGCCGCTCCCTACGTTCCCCGGGGCTGGAAGAGGCCGGCAGAGCGCTGCCAGTCCGCGGCTGCCTTTGCCTTCCCGTCGATTCCAGGCGAAGCTTCAGACTCCTGCAAACGCTTCACCTGCCAATTCGGGATGAGCTTAGGCAAACTTCACCAGGCTTCATGCCGCCACCGATTCTGGTGTCTTGGCGAGGGCAGTCCCCGGCTGGAGGCTGCCGGCCGCGCCCCCCGGCGATGCGCCCTTCCCCTCCCGGGCCGGGGACTCCCTGCGCCGATCCGCCGGGGCGCGCGGCGGGGGCGGCATCGGGGAGGTGACAGCGGGGAGCTGCGCGGGGGGGCCCGTCGGCGCGTCCTGCCTCCGCCCGCCCCCCGCCTCCGCCCGTCCCCACACCGCCGCCGCGGGTGCCCGGGCGGGCGGCAGTGCCGCTGGCCCCGGGCGCGGGAGGATGGTCCGGTGGCGGGGCCGGGCGCGGGGCGTCGCGGTGGCGGTGGCGCACGGGCTGTGCTCGGGCTCGCTGAACATCCTGCTCAAGTTCTTGCTAGCCCGCTACCACTTCGCCTTCCTGACGCTACTGCAGTGCCTCAGCAGCGCGGCGGCGGCGCTGGGGCTGGAGGCGCTGCGGCGGCGGGGGCTGGCGGCGCTGCCCCCCTTCGGGCTCCGCCTGGCTCGCCCCTTCGCCGCCGTGGCCGCCCTGGCCACTCTGCAGTCAACCCTCACGCTCTGGTCGCTGCGCGGCCTCAGCCTCCCTATGTATGTCGTCTTCAAGCGCTGCCTGCCCCTCGTCACCCTCCTCACCGGCGCCCTGGTGCTGCGCGACGGCATGCCTTCGCCCGGTGTCCTGGTGGCCGTCCTCATCACCACATGCGGTGCCGCGCTGGCCGGTGAGTGCCCGCCCTGCCGGGACGGGACGGGACGGGGGGGAACGGAGCGGGACAGGGATGCAGCGCGACGAGCGGGCAGCCGCGCCGCGGGGCGCCCCGACGGCGGCGCCGCCTCCGCTCTCGGAGACTCTCCGCCCCGGCACGGCAGGATGGGGCAACGGGGCGACCTTGAGTGCTGCTCCGGATGCAGCTCTATGGAGGGAGGTGCGACCGTAGAGGGGTGCGGGCAGCCTTACGGCGGGAGATTTAATGTTCTGGGGGCAATTGCGACCCCATGGGGCCAGCTGCAGCCCAAGCGGAGTAAGCACAGTCTTACAGAGGTAGGTGCAACTTTAGGAATTGGCTGCAACCCTACTGGAGCCGGGTCATCGTGATTGGTGTCACTGGGCTGGGGGCAGGCAGCTTCATCTGCCGAGTAGCCCGAGCAGGGCGCTGTGGCTGTGGGACCCCCGCAGGCTCGCTGGGGGTGGCGGGAGGGTGGAAAGTTGTTTTGCGGCTGGAAGCCAGGCAGCGCCAGCAGACCGAGCTGCCCCGCACCTGTGCTGGCAGGGGGTACCCAGAGCCGCCGTGTCTGAGCTGTTTCAGCTGCAAATCTCACAGTGTCCTTGCCAAAGGGAGAAGGCGAGTGAGCTGATTTGGGCCGGGGGTGTACAGGGAAGTGAAAAACATTCAGTAATTTGGCAGAAAAGTCTATCAGGAGGTAAGCATATCAAGCCTTGGGACAAGCATGACAAATCTGAGGAGCTATGCACTGAAGTCTCTTTCCTAAATATCCTCCCCCTACGAAACTTCGCTCTCTTTCCATCTCATCTGCAAAATCCACCCAACAGGTGCTGGTGACCTGACCGGAGATGCCATGGGCTACGTGACCGGCGTGCTGGCTGTGCTGATCCATGCTGCATACCTGGTGCTCATTCAGAAGACCAGCGTTGACAGTGAATATGGACCCCTGACAGCTCAGTATGCCATTGCTGTTTCAGCCACCCCTTTTCTCATCATCTGCTCCTTTGCCAGCATGGACTCCATCAATGTCTGGTCGTTCCCAGGCTGGAAGGACCCTGCTATGGTATGCATCTTCATCGCCTGTGTCCTGATCAGCTGCGCCATGAACTTTACCACCCTTCACTGCACCTATATTAACTCAGCTGTGACCACCAGCTTTGTAGGGGTGGTGAAAAGCATAGCAACCATCACGGTGGGCATGGTGGCGTTCAATGATGTGGAGCCCACCAAGTTGTTCATAGCCGGTGTGGTGGTCAACACCTTGGGGTCGGTCATTTACTGCGTGGCCAAGTACATTGAGACCAGGCAGCAGAGCACATACGAGGACCTGGAGAAGGAAGGTAGAGAAGAGGAGGGGAAAAGGCAGGCTGGGGACCAAGCGCTGTTTGCAATGGAGGTGATTTCCCCAGAGAAGGGGGCTAGGGAAGCAGCAGTGGAAGGATCAGCTGAAGGGGACAGCCAGGGTGGAGAGGACGAGAAGGACAGCACCAAGAAAGCTGCTGGGGAGCCATCGGCTCAGGGAAAAGGCACCAGCACACAAGACGGGAGCAGGAGCTCGCTGAAGGATGCCTATCTCGGAGTATGGAGGTTGGTGAGGGGTGCTAATTATATAAAGAAGGATTATTTGGTAGAAAATGAAGAGCTACCGAGTCCTTGAAAAGCAGGTGTGAAAACCCCACAGAACATGTTGCTTGAGGACAGACAGCTGGGATCTATGTACAGAGGGAGAAGCAGAGCATACATTTCCACATCAATGCTGACAAATCCAAGTCATTTAGGATAATTTACCTCATTGTCAAAAAGCAAAAGGTCAGGTTTTGCTCACGCTTTCTGCTCACATTTAACTGCTTTCAGTACATCCATTTAGACCTACCACAGCTAAAGGTACCAAGTCCTTTGCTGTGGATACAGACAGAGCTGGGTAACGGCGAGCCATGGGGATGACCAGGAGGGGTATCAGTGCCACTAGGTTGAAAGCAGTGCTGGCGGTAGCCTGTAGCTTGAGGCTCTGTTGATGTGATTCTTTATCTGTATCCATCCAATTCTAGGTACTCTGTACAAGTGTATTCCTGCTATTTGTGAGTTCCTATTAACTGTACTTGTATGTGCTCCTCTGTGTCACTATGATTGCAACAGAGCTAGCGGCTGTGCCAGTTGAATTGTATTGGTGTACGATCACCCACCTAGCTGAAGAATTGAAATTCTCCCTGATCCTGTGGCCAGGCTGGGTCATGGTCCAGCTTCATGTTATGTGGTTTGTGTCTTCAGTGGAAATGCTTCTATCTTGCACGTGCAGGAGAGCAGAACGGGATCTGAACTTTTGAGAAGCTTTAGCCAGCAGAAGAAGGATGTATGCCTGTGAGCTTTGACTACATGTAGCATTAGGAATATTAGCTTGACTGAAATACGATAGTTTGGAAATATTGGGTTGTATTGATTTGACGTGGGAAGGCTATTAAAAAAAAATTCAGGGAGAAAGTGTGCCTTGGGCTATCCCTCCTATGCCGTAGAGTCGGGCGGATCTCAGCCTGTGCCTGAACCTGGGTGCAGGCTACAGCAGAGATGTGGGCATCATCTCTGCCCATGCCCACACTAGGGCTCCCAGGGCTTCTTTGGCAGGGCAGTGCTACCTTGGCCTGACTGCTGGGCCGTGGCATGGTGCGGCTGCAGTGTCCTGTGGATGCAGGCAGGGAGCTCTGGCAGATCGCACTCAGGGGCCAGGTCTGCACAGCACACGTGGCACTGGAGCACCTGCGTCTTTGGGGGAAGCTGTGTCCCTTTGTTCTCAGTGTCTTCCTTGTGCTGCGAGGGGTAAAGCTGGCGCTCAGCCTTGGGTACTCAAGGGCTCATGTGGGAAGCAGGAAGCATGATCTCCAGTGGGCCTTCTAAGCAATATGCTCATAATTTGTACCAAATACCTGTAGCAGGGAAGACAGAGGAAACAAGTGTCTGATTATTTCTTAGCCTGGGGATGCCCTCTGGGAGGCAGCAGTCTTTGGGTCATGCCTGTGCTCAGGGCCATACAGAGAAGAGGTCTGACCCCAAGTCCTCGTCATCCCAAGAGTGCCCCAGCTATCAGCTCTCTGGACCACAGACTTAAACAAGTGGTTACCATTTCCTGGAAAAAAAAAAAAAGAATCAAGATTTTGTCATTGTTTTGGTGGTGGTGATTGTTGTTTTTGTTATTTATTATTATTATTATTTATTAAGCCACTGAACTATAAACCAGCTATACCCACAGCCCCAGTTAAACAGTGCCTACCCTAATGCCTTCTTCAGTCAAACAGACAGCTTTCACCTCATGGTGAATTCAGCACTGAAATCAGCAGCGAGCAATTTCCCCAGCAGGGCATATGTACAAAATTATTCTCTAGGGAAGAAGTAGATTCTTGTCAATTTAAATACAGATAGAAACTGTTGGGCGCAATAGTATTTTTTCAAAATGAGTGCAGAAGTTGGATGACCTGGTATCACCCATGGATTTGGAAAGGGACTGTTAATGAAGGTAGTCAGCCTGTAGCTGCTGCGCTGTGGGGATGGGGCACAGAAACCTGAACATCACACGTTGCGTATAGCTGCTGCTTCAGAGTGGAGAAATACCAACTGTGCTGAAATATGTTTACTTTCTGCTCAAGCTCCATAAGGCATCTCTCAATAAAAGCACTGTTTATTGTTTATGAGCCAATGTTTTTTTGTTATTTTTCAAATACATCTTAAATAAGGCTGTGCCTGTAATGTAGAGTTGCGGTGTTACTGAACTCTTTACAGTACTATCTACATAGCAATCCGTACAGATGGCTGAAGAGAAACCTGCATTTCTGACCTGCTCTTACTGCTCAGTGCTGTTTGACCACAGAAATGAGGATCTTTTTGCCACCTGACTGCCAGTCCCACTGTAGCACACTGTGCTTCCTTGGCACATGCTATAGAAAGCTCTCCGCCAGGATTTGTACCGCAGGACTTTTTCCTGGGGGAGTTCAGTGTTTTGCCTTTTACTGTTGTGGAAGTATCAGTAGAAACTTGTGGATATTCGAACAGTTTCAACTGTTAAAAAAGCTGCTGTTACCATGTTGTATGTTTGCATGTATAGGAAAAATGTGATTATATTGTATGCTATTTATACATTTAAATTCCCTAAATTAAAACGGGAATTTGGCAAATGCAGTTAACCTTTTTTTTTTTTTTTCAATAAAAAGACTGTTGCACAAAAATAAACATACTGCCTCATGCAGAGGCATTTTTATAGCATCAGTGGAAGACTACAGAATGAGATGTGGGAATAAAATGCACTGCTTTCCAAAAGTTCTGGTTTTCTTATTGTTGCTACTCTGGGGTGCTCATTTTTACTTCATTTATAATTATTCTTGTGCCTTTATACCATCCAAGCTTCCTCAGCATGTGACAGCATACTGTTAATACTGTCATTGACAGAGGGATCGAGGACAGACAAAGGAGCACAAAAACTCTGAAGTGTCTGAGCTGTCTCTACAGTTTTACTTATCTGTTGTCCTCAGCAGTGGTTTCCTTGGCCACATATTTAAAACGGCTTAGTGTCAGTAGTGCAACTGCTCTGACTTTAGAAAGAGAACAATTAAACAAGTTGACGCTCGTTATTAATAGTATTTGTTTTACTAGTTATGTCACCTGCCAGCCTACGAGCTGACTGAACAATTACTTTTTATGTAAATGCAAATTTATGAATGTCCCTTCTGAATCTTGAGTTGTGCCCCATGATGTGGCTGGTGATAGAGGATTCACCTGAGAGGTCCACATAGAAGTGCCTTCATGACAGGTTGGAGAAAGGAGCTGTCCTTGGTTCAGGACAATAAATCAATCTGATGCACAATAACTGCTTTGAGAATAAACATTAATTTCAGTGTGGATGCATCCTCGAGTAACACCTGCTCTGGCACCACTATAGCTGCACGTATGCACACACAAGACAAACAGACATGCAGCAGGAGAAGGAAAGCCAGACAGCTATCTTATCTAAAACACTTTTTTAAAAAATAAATGAGAGGCCAGAGTATTTGAAGGCAGTGACAGTTAAAATTCATATTAATTATTTAAAAATCTGCATTACTGACAAACCGATCCTGAGTTTACCATTACTGCTAGAAGGAAAATGATCAGCAACCAGCCAATAAACAGGCGAAAAAATATGCTTCAGTTTGTTAAACACTCATGCTCCTGTGTGTGTCCAGCACTTGCTTATTGCTAGTGCCTCCCCTAATTTCATTATGTTTGTTTGCTGCAGGCAAAGGGTTTTGTGCACAGAAAGGTGTAAGCCTTCTGCTCAGGCCTCTAAATTAAATCTGAAGATCTGTGACAGAGGCTTCTGCCATATTATTCCTTCTTTCCCCCCCCGCCCTTTTTTTTTCTAGAAAAGTATTGAGGCAGATGGACCAGCAGGTTCTTGTAAGCCCAGCTTGCTTCTTGCAGCCTTTGTGCACTACTCTAAGGCTGAGCAGGGGTGCCACCAGCTCCTGGCATAGCTCAGCCATGGCTGCCAACCAACTTCCTGTGGAGCTGGGCAATGCGCAGGATACACGCAGGTGGGAGAGCCCTCACTGCCAGCCTGGCAGTACCCTAATCTCCCTGAGTGGAAGCTGGTGCAGGTACTTATTCTGCATGTAAAACCAGCAGGAGTTCATTTCCCAGTAAGAGCATTCTGAGTAATAAACCTACAAACCTGCAAAGGGGTTGCCACAATTATTGCTGATTTGCTGTTCTTGGGTTTATTGCAGGGAGAGACGAGTATCCAACACACACATCCATAGGGAGCTGGAAGCCAGCCCTTCCAGCAAACTTGAGTTTGGCACTCTCTACAAGGAAAGAAACAGTGACAGCATCAGAAATCCAGGGCCAAATATTGTCATGAATTTGCAGTGAGTGCTCTTGAATTTGGGGCCCTGGAAGAGTGATACACGAAGAAGAGAGGCAGCCTGAATGATCTGGAGGCGGTGGGAGGCAGGAGGAGCTACTTGTGGTCTTGTGATTTTTTCTGACTAGACAGATATAAGAAATCTTGCACTAGACATGTTAATTTTGTTGATAAATTTGTCCTTTTTTGAATTAAAGCAGTATCCATTCTGCTCTCAAAATTATACCTCTGTTTGATTAGATGATATTGATTTTGTTCCTGACAAACCAAGATGAATGTCAACAATTCTTTAACTGAAGTCTGGATTTCTCTGAAAAAGAGCTATAGCTGCCACAATCACGGATTGCTTTTACTTGACATGGTGCATCAAGAGAGAAAGATGAGCTGGAACTGGCCATGATGGTAAGCCAGTCAGCTTTGCAGGCTGCTGGAAATACTGAATATCATCAATAAATAAAAACACTTACAGGCTGCTGTGCATATTATCCTTAACTCCTCATATTTTGAATTGCCTTAATTCTCTTACATGGATTTCCAGCCCTCAGAGTGTCTCTTCAGATCTGTCATTATGGTTCATCCAATTCCAGATGGTATATGCTTGCTTAAAAGGTAGAACATGGATTTTCCCTTCTGATGGCCACATCACAAGCCCTCCTGGGCTCTGAAAAGGTGCGTCAGTGAACCTCCTTGGGTGAGTGAGTGTTCACCGTCACAGAGAAAGTCCAACAACATATTTCATGACATGCATAGGAAATTCAGCTAAGTATGTCCTTATCACAATTTTAGAAAAAAAATTGCATTTCCTCAGCACAGAGGCTGACAAGCCACTGGGTCTGAATAGTTGTTGGATAACAGAAGGCTGATGTACAAACAACACAACTGACAGAGGAAAATTGAGGTGCAGATCTCTGTGAAGAACTCCTCTCCAAAAAAGCATTACTGCTAAGTCAGCGTCACATTTCAGTGATTCCTACGGGCAGATTTGGGCTAACAAAATTGCTCAGCTGTTGTTTTCTTCAAATTATTTTTTCATTAATAACAGCTTAGCATGAATAGAATGGTGTGTAACATCTGGTCATGTCCTAGGGTGCCTTCTGGGTGCTGAACTCTTCTCAATTACTTGAATATTGTAGTGACTTGAACAAACTGGGGCTAGTCATGCTGCATTCGGCTCTGTCATCCAATAAAAACTGTGCTGTTTATTTTTCCATTTGGAAGATAGTGATAAAGTATATTTGTAAAGGTCTTTTATCAAATGAGCTGCATTTAAAGCTGCAGTTCAGTAGAGATACTAAGGAATAACTAGCTCCTGAAGAGTAGTCTTAGTTTTATGTATCTGTATTGCATGAAAATCATTCCCTCTGGTTAATCATGTTTTACTGTAAAAGGTGGAAGATAACAGCCAAAACTGACTTTTCTACAGAAGATTTTGCAGGATGAGTTCTGCTAATAGACCCTTGGTTTGTTCAGCCCAGAGCAGAGGAGGCTGAGGGGACGCCTACAGCTCCTCACAGGGAGCAAAGGGCAACGCTGAGTTCTGCTTTCTGGTGACAGCCATGGAACCCGAGGGAATGGCATGGAACTGTGTCAGGGGAAGGGCAGGATGGTTTTAGGAAAAGGTTCTTCACCAGAGGGCAGTGGGTATGGAACAGGCTCCCTAAGGCAGTGGGCACAGCCCCAAGCTGACGAGTTCAAGGAGTATTTGGACAGGGCTGTCAGACATAGGGTTTGGATTTGGGGTGGTGCTGTGTGAAGCCAGGTTTTGGACTCAGTGATCCTTGTGGGTTCCTTCCAAATTGGCATATTCTGTGATTCTATGATTCTATGACCACAGCCTCCTTAGACCCCCCTGCTCAGTGTGGCCCATGTCCTACATGAGAAGCTCAGCACAGGCAGTTGGTGGCATCAGGGTGGGGGAGAGGAATAGTACAAATGTTGTCTGTGCTGACCAGACAGGTTATTATCAGTGCAAAAATTGTTCCTTTGTTTTATTTTTTTTTCAATCACAGCTTTCTCTGTATTTCTGAAAGGAAAAATGCAAATCTACTAATAGTTTTTTTGTTTTCTTTTTTAATAGAAAAGATTTATTGAAGAAGCAAGTTCCTGCAGGCTGTACGGCACTGGCTGAGCTTGCAAAATCATTCAGTGTATGGAATAGATTAGGTTGGTGGCTGCTTTATTTTCATTGCCTCTGAAGTGTCTGGGAAAACGAAGATGTAAAGGTAAGAATTGTGATAAAGAATTAGCTCTGTAAAGTGGCTTTGCTACAGCAAGCCTTAAAACCTATTTGAAAACATCAGAGATTTAGCATTATTCTTGAACTGACTTGACACACAAATCTGGCATCTTTACAGTTGAGCCTTAGAATAAAAAATGCCATAAATTCAATCTCCTGCAAGATAAAGAGTAAGCAGCTGATTCCCAGGGCTCAGGCGGCACTGATACGCCTCTTCTCAGTGCACTCTGCAGTGATGGGATATCTAATTTGGGTAAGTGCATTTCCAGCATTAGGGCACATGAAATCTGACTATGGGTGGCTGCCAGTAGAGACACACAAGATCAATTTTGCAGATTCATGCAGAAAACTGCTCTCATTTTGACTAAAATAATAAGTTTGAGTAATAACTTAAGAGTATTATAAACTATCAGGAAAGGAAGGAAGCCAAGAACTAGAGTGACTTTTCCAAAGATGCACAGTGTTGTTGCTCCACAGTTTTCAGTCAAAATAGCGAATAAACTTTTGAGTACTAGTGACATGGAAGTAGACCATTTTGATTACTTTAAATGCAGTGGCACTATCTGATCCAAATGTAAAAGTGGGGAGCCCATAAAGCACGTCCTCAGGAGCTACCTGGGGTGGAATGATTGGCACCAGAGCACAAGAGCCTGCAAATGACTAGAGGAGACACTATCCAGGCACACTGGAACCTGGGAGGCTTGAAATAAATACATCTGCTGCTTCTTTCTGTCTATGCCTTTGTGTATACAGCTGAAATTTTAAACCTCACAACCATATAAGGTTGCTGGTCCTGGTTGCTGCTCTCTTTCTTTCAGAAGCAAACTTGTCCCCATGTCCAGCCCCAGTGTTCCTTCTGCCACATGTGCTGGAAGCAGCAATATGGACATGATGTGAGCTAGCAGCCCCAGTAAATATCAGTGATATATTTTCAATAACACAGAATGTCATTCTGTAAAATGACATTCACATTACAGTATTGCCAGAAAAAAAGAAAACCAAAAGTCTTAAGTGTTGGTTTTTTTGGACTACAGATTTCAGGTTATTTTATTCATCTTTCTGCTAGCTTGCTTTCTTAATGACTTCTGAGAATTTGGGTGAACTTTTGGTCTGTTAATATAATGTGAGGTAAAGATTAGATGAGCTTCTCAAGGGAGTGTGTTAGTTATGGCTGTTGTGACAGGAGCTGTTGTGCTCTAGGACTGGAGTGTCTATTTAAATAAATAAAGATTTGGAAATCAGCCAGTCATTGAGGGGCTTTCTTCAACTGCAAACAGAATTACACTCCTGAAATTGTGCTGCTACTTCTTTTTGCAAAAATAGGCACGACTATTGGAGTTTTCATCCATTGATTTGTACTATGATTTAATTGTGTAGATTTAGTGAGATCAATGTGCTTCAAAAAAAGTAAAGAGCCTGCTATATTATGCTACATAGTCATGGTCCCACAGTACCAATGAAATTGATTGGAAAGAAGTTGGCTCGGGAAAAATAGGTCCCTTATGAGCTGTAAGCATCTCTCCTGGTTAGGAAATGATGCACATAAAGCTGCAGAGTTCCCTGCTGTGCAGCAAAGAGGAGTGTAAAAAAGCTGCTGTGAGGGAAGTACAATTTGGTATACCTGTCACAAGCTTTACTGAGATACTGCTTAGGAACTTTTTCTTGTTACAGTTTCTGGAGTTGTGGAGCAATTTCCTGTGGGAAAAGTGCTTGTTTGAGTTATTCTAACAGTTCTTTGGGAGATGAGTGACTGCATGTAGCTGTCAACAAGTGTCTGAAACAGCGAAAGACTAAAACCACTAAGCCCATCACATGGGCTGACTTCGAGTTCTTCTTCTTTTATGTGTCTAACCCCTGATGAGAAAGTCTAGAGGTGTGTGATTGGCCATTGATTGATTTAGTCTTAACTTAGTGGTTTGGTACATTAAAAGTGCAAAATGGGACATGGAAATAAAGACAGAGCATTAATACTGGCACTATTTTGATTTAATTAGCATTAAGTGGGAACATCTTAAATTAAATGACTGTTAGTTAAAGTTCTGAAATGGTTAATCCGTAGCTGAAAGTCTCTTTCCTCTATTATTTACTGCATTTCACACTGTCATCTCTTGTGTCTGTCTTGCCTTGTTGGTCCTCCTGGCCACATCTACACAGCAAGTGGTGCAGAATGATTGTGCCAAAGACTACTCAATTATATATTTTGTTATATATATAACTCAGTTACATATATTGTTATATGACTACTCAGTCCCATCAACTGCAGACTGGCCTTGTCCACATTTAGCTGTGAGTTTTTTTCTGGGTCTCATTGCCCTAAGGTTTAAATATCATTTTTCTGTGGCTTTTTTCAGGTTGAATTAGCCAACGTGAGGACTGCGCTGCAACTCCGAGTTCAGTACAAATAAAAATGCTTTTCTCACAGGAGGCAGTAGACTAGTAGCACTTGTGACCCAAGTATATGAGAGAGAAGTCCTGAGGGAGTTAATAAATATAGAAATCCATACATAGATCAGGAAGACCTTTGAGACGGAAATATGTTGAGGCTGGAAGAGTATTCAAAGGATGTACTCATAGCCTCTTGTTCTCAACCTGGGCACCTGTTTTTGTTGAGGATGGTATGCCAGGGAAGATGGACCTTCGGTTTAACACACTATAGTTGTTCATATGTTACTCTAAAGTCTTTGCTTGGAAGAAAACTTGTAGAGGTTACCTCAAGATATGGCCACAGCTTCAGAGGCGGAGAACAGAGGCTTGATGACCTCTCCTTCAGTGTTTTATACTCTCTTCTATCTCTTCTCCACGTTTTAACAAGTGTTCTTACCTGCAGTTGATTTCTTTTTTTTTTCCTCTGCTTTATCAAAATAGTGACTCAGCATGGTTAGAAATAAAGAAAGGTCCCTGTAAAGACCATTAAGTTTGGTGTAAAACATTTTTTACATTTAACATTCTAATTCAAAGCCTAACACCTGGTCTGATTTGAAATGACTGGATTCAATGAATTTGATTCACATAGCTGGTAGATCAGTGAAAGCATCAGAAGCTACACGGCTATAGGTGTGCAGTGCTGAACTTTCCCAAGGCACAAAACAGGTAGTGGTACAAAGACATGTGGCTGCTCATGGCAAAACATGATTTTAATTGCTTTTCGACCTGTGGAGCTTTTCACCGCTACATTGTTTCCAGCTCCACCTGAGGGCACAAAGGCAGGTATATTTGCTGAGTGGGTGAAATGCAGGCATTCCTGAGCTACTTTTAGCCAACAGGGCTACAAAAAATGGGATGGAGGCAGCCATGTGTTAAACCTAAGGCTTGATCTCAGGAGCAAAACACTGCACTCTACAGCTGCATCAGTTGTCTCAGAGCTCACCAGTAGTGTCCTGTGCCTTGGAGAGAGCTGAAGCAATCACAGTCACAATGGTGATTTTCCAAGTGCTGGAGCAAGATCAGAGCCAATAAATGCTGCTTTGATGTGGGAGCAGGAAGGATTGCAGGTTGTTTTAGCAGCTAAGTTAGTTTTTGTTCCCCTGGAGCTCTTTGTTCTAGTCCCTTTCCTGGAGCCATGGATCTCAGCTGGTTCAACTCCTCGCCTCTGTGTGCCTGCTGAAGGTAGATATGCTTCTACATCTACAAGTGTGCAGAAGAAGAGTATCTGCTCCTTTAAAGGATTTCTGGTCAAGAATATCAAATACCATGCAGAGCCATTGCACTTGTCTGGCTAAGCCCTGAGCCTAGTCACTGCTGTCTGTCCTGTCTTCTTGTATCTTCTTATTAAAACTTTTCTTAACCATCTCTCTGTCCTGTGTCTGTGTGTACTGTGAGTATGGTGTCTGTGGGGTGAGCACGAACACATGCTAGGAAAAAATCAGCCATGTGAATTGATAATTCTTTGGATTTGCATCCCAGAAGTATCTGGAAGATGCAGACAAAATCAAGTCCCCTTTGTGGTAGGCTCTGCCTATACAAGGGATGTTCTCTGCCCAAAGACTTTGCAATCAAAATAAACTATTGAGTGATCCTCTGCAGCTATATATGCCATTGGAAGATAAAACTGCATCAAGTTCATAATGAAATTACTCACGGTTCACAAACTTGTCAGGGCAGAGAGATAACATTGCCTCACCTAATGGGGGTTTGCATTATGTGAGTTACTTCTTATTAGTAAATACATTATGCAATATTCCTCAACAATTTATAATGGCTTGTATGTGAGGAGAGGAAAATGAAATATTGAAGAAAGCTCACAGGTGTAGAGGTGAGATAAAGAAGGTGCAGAGAGTGCAGAGTTCTGCTATAGGGCAGCTCCTCTTATTCTCTACACAAAAATTTCTGAGCCCATAGTAGGTTGTTTGCTGTGAAATGGTCAGCCAAGCTGCTGCACAGGATTGTGCTGTCTGGTGTTCTATAGCAATGAGCTGAGCATATATAGTACAGATAACAAATGTTCCTGATCTTTCTGTGGTAACATAACAAAGAAAAAGCAGCTACAGTGTGTAGATGACAGAGGTTAGTACTTATTAGCTAAGCAAAAATGACAAAACTATGAATTTCAAGCTATGAACAATTTACCATGGCCAGCAAGTGAATACGATCACTTGAATACCTTGTCAATAGACATCTTAAGATTCATTGCTCTACTTAGCATTTCCTGTGTTAGCAGGTCCTGGTTTGCTGCATGGGTCCTCTCTACTTTTTGGCATCCACTCCTAGCTATCTGCAAGCTTGTGTTCCTCCTCGGCAACAGAGGACTCCACCAGGCAGTCTCAAAACTGGGCACTACCGTTCCCAAAGCTTTCTGCAGGGCTTTGAAGTTCAAGTGCCTCCTCTGTAAAAAGGGTTGTGACACTCCTGGGTTGGTCTGCTTTGGAGATTAGTGTGCAGTAGTTCTTCATTTTTCCTGGGAAGATTATCTCAAGCACACGTTGCCTTAGGTGTGGACACATCTGAGATCACTCTGTGTGTCACCGTGGGATTGTTTGGATTGGTTTGCATGGGTGTAGCACCATATGAAGAGAGGTGCACTGGTTCTGGTCTGCCTGAACTCACATTCCTGGCCCTGAAAATCCTGGTGAGGCAGTTACCTGTGCCTCTGCAATGTTTCATTTTGCCTTTTTCTTTAAACCTGACTATCTATTATTCCTCAAAGTAGAAACTGTGTTAAGGCATCTACAAGAAGTACCTATCCAGATGTCTGTGACAGTGTGCATGCTGTCTTTGTCACAGACTGTACACAAATACCCAGCCGCTTCTACTGTGGAGAAAAACATAGCCTCCAAAAGCTAGTGAAAATGGATGTAAGTGGCATATGTGTAAAAGGAGAGTGATAGGGTAGTAACTGTCACAAAGATGCAGAAAAATGGGGAGAAACAAGTCCCACTTCTCCAGAGACTCCGTATGTGGTGTTCAATCCAGGGCTGCCCATGAGAGAGAATAAGTACCTCAGCAGATTCAGGCTTCAGGCTTCAATTTCCCTGTCCCCAGAGCCAGAGTGTCTGGGGGTTTGAAATTTGGAGCTGGAGCCCTCTTCTGTGGGCTTATATTGCATGAGAGGGACTGATGGTTCTCCTGTGGCAGGGAAAACAGAAACATTGCTCTGTCACAGCTGAGCACAGCAAATTATTTCCTTCAGATTATGCTGCCACTGCCATGTTGCTGAGCAAGGGAAGTCTCCCTGGTTCCCCCATTCCCTTTCCAAAGTCACAAGCATGGCAAAGGTTTTAAATATGTTGAAGAGTAAGTACCTCTTCCACATCAACTGATATTTGCTGTAACACATGACATGGCATTGCACAGCAGTGCCATACTCCAGCCTCACATTTTTCTACAGCCTCTACTGCACCTCTAGTCTCTGATCTTTCTGGAAGGGTACTGTTTGTTTATGGGAAGCCACTTGTGATTTATAGAACAATGTGTTTCTGCAAAAGAATAAGCTCCAACAAATTGAAACAACTTCTGTATTTTAAAGATATAATGAAATTTTAAGAGTTATAGAAAACTGAATCATTGACTGAAGTTGGATGATCTACATGAAAGAGAGAACAATATTCAACTTGTCTAAAACCCCAAGTTCTTCTCAAAAGGCACTACGAAATAGCATTCAGAGGCACAAAGTAAATTAGAAAACCACCAACATAGTTCATACTTGTATGAAACTAATTCACACAGGATGCAGCAAATATGGCATAACTACAGCACCACAGTTTTGTTCTTCTTTATATATCACCAAAGCCTTTATTTCTTTGAAGATGGGTAATTGTATGGAATACAGTACTTTTGACTTCCTACCTACAGTTCTTCTCACCAGTCGCTCTAGACTGCAGAATGTATTGACTACAAATGATGAAAGCAGGACTCCTTCACTTTGGTTGTTTTTCAGAGACTGCCAGTGTCTCTGATGGGCTGAAACTATTGTAGTGAAAGAGTGTGCATATGGACATAAAAGCACGCTATTTATCTTCAAAGAGAAAAGCAATTGAGAAGTCTTGACATATCTCTTGATTATTTGGATTTCTCAGAAAAAGAGATTGCTTTTATTTAAACAAATAAAAAAAGAAGAAGAAAAAAGAAGGTAATCTAAAGGCAAAATATGAATTCCTGCTATCGTTATCTCTGCAGGACTGCTACCAAGTTCACACTCTCAGTCCACCTGTGGCATTCATAACTTTTAAAAATCCATGAATCTAGAGCCACTAATTCAAAGCACTATCAGTAAGATTGTTGCAGGGAGCCTGGTCAGTACCAGCTTTATCTTCAAGGGCACTTGTCTGTAGCTTATCCTTCCAAGAGCAGAGCCTCCATTTTCTAGTAATTCCAAGAGGAAAAGATGCAAGCTCTATATTCAGTCTTTCTGCTGTACCGGCAAAGAAAGTAAGAGGACTATACTCACATGCCCAAGCGCTGGTGAAACGTGAGCAGTTTCCAAGCATAAAATGTGTTTCATGGTATTGCTCCAGCAGAGGGAAGCACTTGTTGCAGAAGAGTTATCCTTCCCGTCACTGCATGTTGAGGCATTGCCAGGCATCACCAGAGCTCCTGGCCTGGCATTATGTTTTCCTCACTGTACAAGGAACAGAACATGGAAGATTGCTATCTGTATCTGTTTTTCAGTGTGAGGTCAACAAAATGCTCTCATTCATTTTGAGTACTTCTACCCCCACATGCAGGAAATAAGAAGGTGGTCCAAAATTTGCACAAAACTTGTTACAGATATAGATAGTCACAGCTAAGAATGGGAACTTCACCCATAGATACCCTTACATCTGAAGACCTAGAAGCAAGATTTGGCCTTGTCTGCATTATTATTTAATCTGGCTGAAATTCTAAGAGTATTGTTTTGAAGAAGAGTGACTGTGATGGGTCTCTCAAGGACTTTGTTGAGACTCTGCTCCATGAATCACCATAACCTTATAACTGCCAACAATATGCAGGGTCACTTATGTCCAATCTCAAATAGAATCCCTCTCACTGATTCACGAAGCTCTTAAAAATGTTCAGGTTTGGGCACAGCTTTAATTCTCCAATTAAAACTTTGTTCTCATTTCTAGTCTAATTTTTCTCTCTGCTGTTACATATTACATGCTTGGTTTCCAAATCATGGATAGCAATTAGCAGTTTAGCATATCCATCTCCCTGAGCCAGTTTGGCTATGTCCTGTTACTTGCCATATTCTATATTATGTTCTCTAATAACAAGTGAAGAAAAGGTTTGTTACCATCCTTGGATTATTCCTGTGTTTATATCTGTTTTTTTTTTCAAGTCCTTCTGCTCTTTTGAACTGGATTGGACTTTATTAAGTGTTTGGGATATAACCCGCTCTTCTCTAAGACAACTTTTGCTGTGGAACTTCTCTGTCTTCTACAGCTCCTCTTCCTTTGTTTAAAGACAAAATGTACTTCGTTGAAAATATCATTATTTCAGTGCTGGAGCTATGGGGTGGAGGGAACTGGAGTATTTAAATGCTGAAAAAGATAGATGGGTTCAGATTTGGCAATGTCTAAGTATTGGCATGAGATATGCTTTGACAATGTCAGAGCCTGACTGGGATCCAGAAATCAATTGGGCTTTGGCCTAATCTCCCTACGGGCTTTATCCATTTGCGTGTTCAGAGAATGTCTTACACACGCTGACAAGTCCAGTCTCCCCACAAATTGTATGCTAGCTGCCATGTTCTCCATCCAGAGAATATTCAGATGAATTGTTATTCTTTCCATTATAAGTATCATTTACATTTCTGGATTAAACAGTAAAGCAGTAATGAGAGCAGAAACATGACTCACAGCTGTTTCCATTTGTGTTCTTCAAGAGAGATGCAAAGTTTTCCTCCCTGAATCGTTATTATAGCCTCCAAAGTTTCTGTATTGCTGTAGAGCCTTCAAAGTTCCTGTGTGTTCAAATCGGTACAGATTTGAATCTGACCTTGGGCAGAGGAAGAATTTAAATTCTATGGCTGCTTCCTGGGTGAAAGATCCAACCACTCATATACACTGGTGCTATCATTGCCACAGAGCGGTCATTTTGGACAGTCTTTAAAGACAGCTCCAGAATTTAGGGAATGGCAATCCCCGCGGATTAGCCTCAGACCAAGCCAGGTAACTGCTAGAACGTGCCTCATAAAATAGCTGTCGTTTCATCGAGACGCTGCGCTTGTCTGACCCAGCATTTTCTGAACCAAGCCGGGATATTTGCGGAGAGCAGCCACGAGCCGCCGCCCCTCCACGGGTGTCCGGGCCCGGCACTGCGCCCCTCAGCGCCACCGCCAGATGGCGGCAGCCGCCGGCCAGGCGGTGCCGGGCATGGCTGGGACTCGCCCCTCGTGTCGTCTCTCGAGGCCAGGAGGTGTGCTCTGCAGCTGCCTGAGGATCGCCCGTCTCGGAGCTGCGGGTCAGAGAGATTGCCGGCGCTGGGCAGGCTTTTTTTTTTTTTTTTTTTTTGGTATCTATTACTTCCTCCTCCTCCCTGCCTCTCATTTTTTAATTAATAGAAATGGAGAAATAACCGGTGCTGGACATGAGCTGCAGTCTTATCTGCTGTGAACCCCTCAGGCAAGAGCCAGATAAGAACAGTCATGGCGAGAACCAGGCACACAGGGCTTGAAGAAGATACAGTGCCTGCCACAGGCAGGGCCTGTGTGGGTGGGTGGGTGCCCAGAGCAGGGGCTGTGGCTGCATGCTACCGTGTCTGAGGGTAGCGCTGTGCTGAATACACGCGTACCGGCCTTCAGGGCTACAGGGGCCCTGGTAATGGTTACTTCTCCTCAACATTTGGTCAAGGATAACATTTTACATGTGGATACCACATACTTAAAGCAAGCAGAAAGTAGATTGAAAACGCTGCAGTCTTATTAAAATAAAATAAAGTGCAAAGGCAACTCCTGATCATTTCTCATCCACCTGCAGGATTTCTGAGCGCCACAACTGAGGTGTGGAGGGGACAACAACTTCTAAGAGCCTGATGGGTTTCAGCATGCTAACCCACACCAAAATAATTGGGACAAACAAGGTACTGTAATGGAAAAATCTCTTGCCCCACCTTGTTAGCAGATTCATGTGCAGGGGTGTGGCCCCCAAGGACAGTTTATTTGTCTGTGGGTTTCACCTGGCAAACCCAGCTGCCAACTGTACTGTTTTAAAGCTTCCTTTCTGTGTGGTGGGCAAGGTTTGATAAGCCTGGAGGCAGCTTCTCATCTATAGGCTATAGAGAAGATGAAGAAGGGTTTTCAAATGTGCCAGGTCTGTGAATATTAGAAAGGTGTATGGTGGATGTGCGCACTTCTGCAGCTTTCCTACAGAACTGCTAATATGGCAGTAACTTAGCCCTGAAATGTTCCAGAATCCTTGGTTTGTACCTTTCCACATAGTGTGCCACGCTTAGCAGACTTACTTATAAAAATGCCTCTTCTAGATGTCCTGGGTGATATGATTTGCCTTTATGCCATGGGTGAAGTTTGTGGCTGAAATTGTCTTTATTAGACTGACTACCAGAACAAAGTATAGAAACTTACATGCATGGCCCTTCTTTCAGTCCTAGAATGTACTTTTTTGTTACCTGTTTTGCAAGTATTGAAATAGTTCCACTAGCTCTAAATTTATACCTACAAAGCAAAATATTCTTCAGGGGTACCAGTGCCTACAACAGAATGATTTGGTGACTAGGACCATTAAAAGCATTGTGGGAAGATGCTGAGCTAACTAGTCTTGCAAAAAGGTTGCAAGCAGGGCATATGATTTGTCTGTCCCGAATCTGCAACTTTGCTTAGAGCTGTGTTGTTTAGTGTTTATTTCTGAAAAATCTCTGGCAGGCCTTTGCTGGTTTTGACTGCAATGGAATTAATTTTCTTCCTAGTATCTTGTATGGTGCTACATTTTAGACCTGTGACCAGAACAGCATTCATAACAGAGGGATGTTTTAGCTACTGCTGAACAGTGCCAAGGCCTCTGTTTCTCATGCTATGTAACTAGTTAGTGGGGGGTACACAGGATGTTGGGCAGAGCCACAGCGAGGATGGCTGCCCCAACTGACCAAAAGGATATTCCCTGTGCTGTACACAGTATTAAAAGCTGGAGAAAGAGGGACAGATGTTTGTGTCTCTGTTGTTTGTCATTCCAAGCAACAGTTATGTATGATGAAGCTTTGCTTTCCTGAAAATAGATAAACATATCTGCCTGAAGATGGTAATTAGTGAGTGAATTGCCCACTTTTTTTTTTTTTCCTTGTGCATGCAACTGCTGCTTTAACTATTAAAGGTAAAATTGTCTTTATCTCAGCCCACAACTTTTCTCTTTGGCCCTTCCAATTCACTCCCTCATTTGGCTGGGTGAGGCTTGGCTGCACACCAGGATCAACCCACATCAAGGTCTCACAAACACAAAACCTCCACTTGGATTACACAAAGGAGGGGGGGAAAAAAGGAATAAACAACTAGAAACAAAAATGTATTTAGGGAAATTGAACAATGTGTCTTGGCTCCTTTGCTTTTTGCTAGTGAAATACTGAAAAAGGGCAGTTGAGAAATCTTTTCTTTACCTTCAGCTCTCCCAGTATCTTCTTAAATTCTTAATGACTGCCTTTATTCTGCAAGTGAGAGTGTGGGCTGAGGCCCTGGGCTCAATACTGCATCCGATTGGCAGATGTTCTTACATTTTCCTTCACTCCAACCTGCCAAAAGATGCTTCTGCTCTCTTAATGCAAAAGTATATATTTAGTCTCAGGATTTTGCTGCTCCATGTTTTGATGAACAGCTGGATGAACTTGCCTGAAGTTTGCCTCAGTTGTGCTGATTAAATCTTTCCTTTAGAGGAAAATTCATGGCAATGCTGAACACATCACAGATAAAAGTAACCAGCTAGATGACCCGTGTAAAATTATTTAGCTAGAGACTGTCATTTTGATTAATGGGAATCAGATGAGAGGATAAGCAGCCCTTGAGATCATATGCAAAATCATGAGATGGCCTTCATGAAATGCTGTAGGGGCCTTGTTTGAAAATGAATTTAAATGTTTTGATGAATGTGAGCCTGAGCAGTCGATATGCTCACTTACATTTGCTTGCAGAGCCAAGAACACTTCAGACTTGTGTACTAACCTCAGTTACATATCACACTTGCGCTCCTTCCAAGCAGCCTGCCAAGTTTAGCCTTCTAACATTACTGTATGTTTATAAATTATTGTGAGAGACTCCACTTGATTTACATTCCTAGGTATGGAAGTAGCATGTGGATTTCACCTGCTGCTTGTTTCTGGCTTGGTGGTCATTACATACCAGAAGATTCGCATCGAGTCTGCCACTACTGGAGAATCTAACCTGACTAAATTTTATTCTTTTTCTGTTATTAAAAAGGTGCAGAGAAAATTAGATATATCTGACCTGTGCTCTGAAGCTCTTATGACCTGAGCATATAACTCAGAAATGGAGTAGTTGAGGAAAAAAATGGGAGTGAATGGGGAGTTCGGCCTAAGTCAGTGTGACTTTGGACAGATTCTCAGTCATTTGCTTTCCTTGAAGCTGTAACTGGTGGGTGACCTGTTGTCCTGCATTGCTTGCAACAGCTTTAAATAATCAAAAAACTGCAGTGGATTCAGATCATCTGAAAGCACTTTCTGGTCTGATTGTGAAGATGTTTTCAGTGAGTGGGTACCCTTCCTGTGTAGGCTGGCACTGCTCAGCAGCTGTTGTATGGGAAGACTCAAGAATCCCTTATTTCTTTAATAAGTGGAAAGGTGGGATTGACTCCTTGTCTCAGGGTGTTCGCTGGCCAGCAGAATCTTAGGTGCTGCCTTGGTTTTCCCGCTCAGTAGCGTGACACATCTCTGCCAAGCAGCTTTTGTGGTTTCGAGGATGAATCAAAGGATTTCCCCTGCAGCTCCCGGTGATTGTTATAATAAGCTGCAATGCGTCTTGGCAGCTGAAACACTCCTGTGTTTCCTTCAGGTCTACTCCTGCTCTGACATTGGCAAAAGCTACCGGAGGCGTAAAAATGAGTCTCTGCATGTATTGCATTAGGCAGAAAATCAGGGAGAGATTTGCGGAGCTGTATAAATAATAAACTCACAGTAATAGAAACAAATAGAAAACAGGAAGAAATAAATTGGTTTGCATGACGTTCTAATGAAATTTGTTGCAAGCATGTGGATTAAATGGGAAATTCCTGTCTTGGTACTTAACTGCAAACAACTTTTCATCCCTGACTTGAGTTACTTTCCTTGTTGGTATTTTTACCATGCTTACTGCTACGAGATTTCCATTTTTAATGGATAACATTCAGACTGCCTAGTTCAGGTGCTCAGTTGAATTGACTTTCAACTGAGTACAAGACCTTCTGGTTTCTTTACTACTCGGAGCAATGGAGAGGGCACTGGGTAGCTGTGTAAAAAGATCAGTTAGCATTTAGGAGGAGGTCCTTACCAGCTAACTCGGTGTAGCGTCTCGTGCTCTCTTGCAGAAAAGACAAACACAAGTAGTAATCAAATAAGACTGGAACAAATCTGGCCATCTGCCGTGTGTTATGGTGACCAGAAGTTAGTAGATAAGGAAATTTACAAATCTAGTTGCTTGTTTTGGTCTTTATGTATTTATTTTTTTTTTCCCCAGGAACTCTTAAGGCTTCACTATAGCAGATAGCTTTCTGATAAACGCTAACAAAGTTATGAGGAACAGAGCTGCTTTCTTAATGATGAAAAACACAGCAGTAAAAAGCTAGGGAAAACAAGCTGCAACTGGTTCATTCTCTTAATGGATTTTCATTATTGCCATTTACTGGAATATTTGGCTTTGGATCAGTCATGATCCTTGAACATGCCTGCTTCATCTCTTTTGGACGCTTACTTAGACTGCTATTTTTTAAGGCAGACAGGAGTAATGTGACCTGATCAATGCATACACTGTGAATGGTAATTGAGATGGTTTTGCTTAAAAACAGCCATAGGTATGAGGAAGATACCTACTGGTAGGAGATTCTGCATTGCTGAATGCCCACAGGAAATTATTTGGTGTTCTCCTTTTTATCTTTAGTTGCATTTTCCATCAGGCTTAGGACTGAGTTCATTTCTGTGTCCAGTGTTCAGTGCAGTCATTGAGGATCTCACGCCCTGACCGCACTGCTCTTCAAGCTCCATTGTTACAACCCTGGTAGAAGCCATAGATTTCTCTCCTTTTTAACATGGTATTGAGAAGGAACCTGGTCATTCAGCAATTGCTTCTAAATGCCTTGCTTGCTCAGTTGGCCAGAATGCATAGTGGGTCTGAGAGCAGCGCTGAAATGCCAAGATTTTTGAAGAGATTTCCTTTGAGGTTCGCCAGAAAATCCTTAATACACTTGAGAAAACATTGCATGGCATCAGTAACAGGGTGAAACATCTGTTGTTGTAAGGCTGTACTTGAGAACAACAACAAATAGACCTTTAGTATTCAGAAGGCCTGAGGCCAGATACAGTGTAACACTGCACAGTGGTTCTGCTCAAGAGAGGCTGTGGGTTGGCTGCTCTGTCTCAATCTTGGGTCAGGTATTGCTCCTTAGCTTCTTTTTATCAACAGCATAGATAAAGAAGTCCTGAAAACCAGGAATGCTTTTTTAGTTCAGAAGCTTATTGTGCGCTTTGGAAAATGAAAGGTTTCTACTTCTCTTCAGAATTGGGCTTAGGTTGAACTTGTGTTGATTATAGAAAGGTTTCTATTAAAAATACTGGTGTAAGTAGGGTTGAACTGATCTCATCTGAGGGCTCTGCTTATGAGAAACTTACTGGTTGATATCATGGAAGTAAGAGCTTTTTCTCTTTGTGACACACATGGAATGTTTACTATACGGGTGAAAGGTAACAGTCTTGCAGCACCTCCAAGTGTCAGACTGGAATGTGTTCACAGAGCTCTGGGAATGTTTTGGCAATGGCTTGGAGCTTACGTGGTTCTGACACCTGTGTTTGTGATAAACTAGATAAAAGCTGTCCCAAAAGATCATGGTGAAATATTTATGCTGGCAACGAGAAGTTAAGGATGTTGTAAATCCAGGAGGGACACAAATGGAATTAATGTTCACCTATTGGTGTAAGGCACCCCAAATGTATTGTGGATTACCCATCAATCTATTAGTACAACAGACAGTTTGGAATGTAAGGGACGTGTTCAAAGATGTGATTTTTTTAAATATATATATTTTTTAATTCATTTTGAAAAGCCATGGAGCTGGTTTAGTGACAACCTCTACTTCTGTAACAGGAGAGGAGCATACAGAGCTCCTTGCTGGCATCAGTGCTTGTGCTTGTGCAGAGGCTCTGCAGAGCAGGTGACATTGCTGCAGGCCATTTGTCAGCAGCTACAATGAAGTCCTTTAGAGAGCAAGAGAAAGGAGCAAGAGTCAAATTTCCTGTTGCTACTTATATTTTCCTCTAGAATTATCTCTGCTTGTAATCTTTAGAAAAATACTTCAAGTGACAGCTAAAGGCAGAGGCTAACTTGTTCCTGCAATTTATTTGTAGCCCTTTGTAAAAAGCTTTTATTACTGCACTTTGAGAACCCCAGTAGGTCAGTGCTGGAAGGTAGGCACCTTGATTTTCGGGTGGCAACAAGTTCCAACAAGAGGGTAGAAGGCTCCTGTCATTGACCTGGGGAAGATGCAAGGCCTCTCTACTCATCTCAGTTGTAATTAATTGTGTGATTCTGTAGAGCAGAAAGCTTCCCTTAAACAGCTTTTACTATTTTCCTTCGCTGTTTTGCAACACGCACCAACCACACTGCTCGAAGTTAATTTGGCTCGTTATCCCTGAACAACTGCTGGGTGTCCCTTGCTGGCTGATTGCTGGCTACCCTACTTCCTGGTTGCTTTTTGGCTACTGCTTAAAAAGTGAGTCCTTGCACAAAGGGCTTGGGAGGAAAAGAGAATATCACTGAGCAGTAGAAGAGACTGTTATCTGTGTTTTCCCACAGCTAAAAAACAGGATTGACCATGGAAGCTCGGTTTACTAACATTTGTGCTGTTTGTTTATGAAGCCAGGTAAATAGTAAATGTTTGTACAAAGGAAAAGTCCACCCCAACAGTTTTTAAGCTTTAGTTTTGAAACCTATTTGATCATAAATAGGTTGAGCACCTCTTCTATGAAGAAAGGTTGAGGGAACTGGGCTTGCTTAGCTTAGCGAAGAGAAGGCTCCATTGTGGCCTTCCAGTACTTGAAGGGAGCATATAAACAGGAAGGGGAACAGCTGTTTATGAGAGTGGATAGTGATAAGACAAGGGGGAATGGTTTTAAACTGAGACAGGGGAGGTTTAGGTTAGATATTAAGAGGAAGTTTTACACACAGGGGGTGGTGACGCACTGGAACAGGTTGCCCAAGGAGGTTGTGGATGCCCCATCCCTGGAGGCATTAAAGGCCAGGCTGGATGTGGCTCTGGGCAGCCTGGTCTGGTGATTGGTGACCCTGGACATAGCAGGGGGGTTGAAACTAGATGATCATTGTGGTCCTTTTCAACCCAGGCCATTCTATGATTCTGTGATAAAAATAGAATTTTTTTCTGTGGTAACTGCTTAAATTGTAAAATGTCTCCAGGATCACACAGGAAAATGTAAACATACTCAGTTTAGAGGGACAAATATTTTGGGCTGTTTTTAAGTCAGATGAGCGGAGACAGATAGAGCACACCATGGTTTTAAGTCCAATGTCGTAACTGTAAACAGTAAATTAAGTTGCACAATGTGAATCCTTGTGGTCTTTAGTAGAGATACAGTTGCTTACGTTACAGGGAGCAAGGGGTTGTCCAAGGAACATCATTTTCTTCTTACAGATGTGGGATAAGAAATAGATGTACAAATAGATATACAGTGTTTGAGAATAATGAAACCAACATCAAAATGCATTAAAAAAAGTGCATTAAAAAAAACCCCAAATAACATTTTCCAACAGAGTATTGGTGGAAAAAACTCTCTCTTCAGAGCTGCAGATCAGCGCTTATTCAGGGAGAGCTCTGGGCTAAGGATGACTTGGAAGAGCAGAAGTCTGGAAGCAGGCACAGGCAGTGAGGGGCAGGACTGAGACACTGGAGCCCAGGTGGAGGGGGCCCATCACGCCCAAACAAGGGGTTTACAGAGAAGTACCACTTCCCTCATCCCATGCCTCATCTGAGGCCAAGAACAAAGGGAAGGTGCAGAAGCAGTTCTGCTGATAGCCACACTGCCAAGTGGGGTTTGCCTCTGTTTAGACTGAAGCAGCTTACAGTGTAGTGTAGCACTGTCTAGAAACATTCACAGACCTAAAACAGGACTCTGCTCTCTAGCATGTTGAGTGTCTGCTCTTCTCAGCCTCTCTACTGCACTGGTCTACTCCTTAGAAGAGAGCAGCACTGCAGGCTATCAGCATGGGGCATGCTATGATGCTATGTCAGTATGCCGGACAGCTGGAAGACATTTCTGGACGCCAGCTTTTGGGAGGCAGAGCTGATGATGCATGTTTATGGTACAGGCTGTGCTCGCCAGTGCCTGTGTGAGTTGCTGTGAAATAAGGACAGTTCCTGGCATGACGGGCATCACTGTGGCAATTTCAGATGCTAGCAGAGAGCTGCTGTCAAGAGCAGTGCTAGCTCTCTGCTTGGATAAATAACTGTAACTTTGACAAGGCAATGAGGAGGCCTTGGACCTTGGAGTGAGACCTAGCAGGCAATCTGGTATGTGTTGTGGAATTAGAACTGTTCACTTTCTGCTGGTTTCTCAGCCTGCACAGAGCTTACAATAATGTCACAAGCAGTAGCAAGCACCCAGCATTCAGAGCAAGAACAGTGTGATGGAAAAACATTACTGTTATGTAGGATATTGCTCCTCCAGTAGAACGGATACGAAAGGTGGAGTTGAGGAAGAGTTGGAGGAGTCTTGGGAAGCTTTTGATCCCTATTCCTTACCTGAGGTTTTCACAGCTATATAGTGCTAAGGAGCAAGTCCTTTTCTTAAAACCTAGCTTAGATAGATTAGGAAAATCTGTATCAGCTAAACTGATACTAGAGGTTTTTGAAAACAGAAGTCTGTACTTTTTCTTCTTCTTTCTTTGAACCAGAAAAGGGAAAAGACAGTGCGAAATTAAGAACAGTTCAGTATTATCACTGTATACTACATATACAAATTACCAACATTATTTATGATTTGTAGATAACACTAAACATGAAAATGACTTCCTACGCTTACTGCTATTTGAACCTGGGCTGATGAAGCTTGAAACCTATATGCAAAACCAAAACAGCAAAATCTTAGCATACTGCCTTGTCTTCCTCTTAAGGAGACCACTGGTATTTTTCATGGACCACGGGAGATAGTGAAATGGTTTTAAATCTTTGACTTTGCAAAAATGAATTACATCAAACAAAAACCTGCAGTTAATTAAAAAATATGATGCTTGGAAAAATTGTTAAAATTCCACTGTATGGATGAAGCACATTTCTTATTTGAAAGGAAAGAAAGGATTAGTTTTCAAGCCTCATAGAACATGAGCATTGTTCTACCATCTAGCATATTCTAGGTCAAGAAGTATCATCTAACTTTTAGCATTATTGTTGAAGAAAGACAGGCTTGTTTGAAAGACCTACAGTCACTCGAGAGTTTCCACAGTACTTAGTAAAGAGTCAGTTATTCTTGTATGGAATTTGTCTTCAAGCTGTGGCACAGTTCTATCTTAAATTTCTTTTGCTTTGCTCTTCTATCACTTGGTCTGCTTAAGCCTATAGCTGCAGGTCAGGCCATAGAGAAGCAATAGAGAAGTCTGAGTTAATTCTCTTTTGATAAAAACTGATAGAATTTGTCAGTATCAAATTCAGGAATTCATCTCTCCTCAGTGAAGTGCTTAAAAATATGCTTAACTTAAATTTTGATTTGAAATCAGTGAAAGTTGAGTACCATCAATTAATAACATAACTTGAAGAATTTTCTTGCTTAGGACTGATGTGAATTTCCTAGGCTCTGAGAATGTTTTTCACAGCCCTTGCTGGACTCCTTAAGAAGAGCTGTGCTATCTGATTAGCAGGACAAGCAGCTCATTCCAGAGCCTCATCTTTCCTAATCAATGCACTGTTTGTGTGTTGCAAATAACTGGACCATCACTGATGCTAATGCTGACTTCCCTGAAGTGCACCTTCTTGTCCACTGCCCCTATCAGAATTCTTTCTGATCTCACTTTTGCAGAGAACATGCTCACCTCAGCTTTGTCCAGCCACACGTGCTCCTTTATCAGTCCAGCAGAGCAAGAAAGCAGCAGTTCTCTGGTAGGTGATTAGAGTGCTCTGTGAAGTCCAGATTATTTGCATTCAATGGATGTGCAATTTGGTTTTCCTTATAAGAATTACATCACTTCTCTCCATGTCATCCTACATTTTGTATTAGGCAGTTATCATGTGTTCCTCATCTGGCTAACTTCCCACACTGCACAGGTTCTCAGTCTGCAGTCCGTATTGTACTATGTGCACAGCTCAAGCTGTATTTTTGCAAGCCATATTTGTATTTTTCCATCAGCACATTCTCTTTGTGCAGTAATTTTTCCAGAGCTGCTGTAAGTCAGACCACAGATGTATCCTGTGCTCAGATGCCTGTATCAGTCACTCCTTCAAGAACCCTGTCACTCCCTCTAAATTGTAGGCAGCGAGCCACATTTACAATTACAGTTCCTTTTCCAAAACGGTGTGTGCCCACACCTTGCTATCAGTTTCATCACCATTAGAGCTCATTTTTGATAGCTAGACTTCCTGTTTTTCAAGCTCAAAAGAGCACTGCTAGACTTCCATCGCAGCATTTACCTTCTATCTTCATGATTTTGCTTAGTCTGTAAACTGGATGCTATTTTTCTAGTGGTGGTCACATCAACCGTACAAACAGAGGTAAAGCGCTGTTTTTGTTGCTGTTGTGGTTAAGAAGTGTATGTTCTTTTGTCCTCAACGTGCTATTACTTAGTTCTAATAACCTCCGACATCGTTTTCAAAATCACAGACTTCAAGGATATAGGTAGGCTTGTGTTTTAGTATAGTCTATATATATAACCTTGCTTTTGGCTGCCTTGAATCCATTAAATGTGGCTAACCAAAGTTTAATGAAGTAATAAAGACTGAGAAAGTGTCAGTTCTCCTACTGCTTGGATCTTCTATGTGATTTATAGTTGCCTCTTGTCTGAAATCTTGTAGGTAGAATAACAGTTTTATGTGGAAGTATTTTGTTCCTTGCTCACTGTTTGGCTTGCTGAAGCTACCACACCTGATCAGCTGCATATAATTAGAAAGTTTTAAGGCAAAACATGAGCGTCCTTGAGGATAATAAAAATGCTCTCAACGGTCTACTACTATGGTATTGCTGGAAATTAATGTAAGTTTTCCTTTCTAATCAATTCCAGAACTTGGCTAAGTAACCAGATAAATTATTTGCATATAAAAGAAAGTTATTAGCTTTTTTCCCCTACTTTTTTTTCCACTTGTGATTATCCTGGGAAAACTTTGAAAGTATATCTTATAAATACAAACAAGGACTGTTTGCATAATGTATCAGTTGTGAATTAAATATAAATTCAGATTAAAAGGAAGCAACAAATGCATTGCAAATATATTTGCCCAGAAATGAGCTACTATTTTGAAACATAAATTTACCATTGAATCACAGAATGGTTTGAGTTGGAAAGGACCTTTAAGATTATCTAGTTCCAACCCACCCTGCTATAGGCAGGGACACCTCCCTCTAGACCAGCCTGATAAAGCCCCATCCAGCCTGGCCTTGAAAGCCTTCAAGGAGGGGGCATCCACAACCTCTCCAGGCAACCTGTTCCAGTGTCTCACCACCCTCCCATTTTCTTTCTAATATCTAATCTAAACCTACCCTCTTCCAGTTTAAAGCCATTTCCCCTTGTCCTGTCTCTACAGGCATTTAAAAAAAGTCTTTTCCTAGCTTTCCTGTAGACCCCCTTCAGGTACTGGAAGGCCACTATAAGGTCCTCCTACAGCCCTCTCTTCCCCAGGTTGAAGAGCCCCAACTCTCTCAGCCCCTTCCTGTAGGGGAGATGCTCAAGTCCTCTCTTCTTCTTTGTGGCCCTCCCCTGGACCCGTTCCAACAGCTTGTTGTCCTTCTTGTGTTGAGGGCCCCAGAACTGGACACAATACTCCAGGTGGGGTATGATGAGAGCAGAGTAGAGGGGAAGAATCACTTCTCTCGACCTGCTGGTCACACTCCTCTTGATGCAGCCCGGGATATGGTTGGCCTTCTGGGCTGAAGGCGTGCACTGCTGGCTTATGTTGAGTCTTTCATCAGCCAACACCCCCAAATCAGGGCTGCTCTTGAGCAATTATCTGTCCGTCTGTATTAGTGCTTGGGATTGTCCTGACCCAGATGCAGGACCTCGCCCTTGGCCTTGTTGAACTTTGTTAGATTGGCATGGGCCCACCTCTCAATACTGTCCAGGTCCCTCTGCATGGCATCCTTTTCCTCTAGCCTGTCAGGCAGCTTGATATTACCACTCAGCTTTGCGTCGTCTGCAGACTTATTTATCATGAAATTTTATCATGAAAATGCAGCTTGATTGCAAGAATCTCAATACCATATACTATGATCACAAGTGACGTTAGCTAGGAAGGTTATGCCTTTTTTTAAGTGCAAGAGAGAAATTAATTGCTATACAACAGAACTATAAGTGGAAGGTTAAAAAATACGAGTATATGTGCAGAAAGTGGATTACAATGACCAAAGAACTGGATGAAATGAAGTTCTATGATTTATTTACCAAGTTCTCAAATTTAATCAGCAGTGACATGACCATGGTATGTGTCTTTGCACAACTACTGGGGCAAAGTTTGTTGCGCACACCAACAGCTGGCAAATAAAGCCAGAGAAAATGCAAGCCAACAATAAAGATGCCTTCCTTTTCAAGGAACGTTGGTTGGCAGTAGAAACAAACTAGTAGGGGAGTTGGAGCATCTTTGTTCTTCTGTATGGAAGACATACTAGATGAACAAGTAATTGATCCTAGGGCAGGAATAAGTGAATAAAATTCAGTGGGCTACAGAAAAAAAAAAAAAAAAAAAAA
>JACDJE010000410.1:223079-404324 GCA_016647715.1 Pavo muticus | reverse complement strand
AAAAAAAAAAAAAAAAGTAGTGAAGGATACAATAAAGAAGCCAACTTACACTGAATATTTCACATTGTAGAGTACTCCATCTCCTGTACCTTCTGGTGCTAACCAGTGAAGGACATTCTTCATGTTTGTAGATTCAAAATGAACGTTCCTAGGGTTGGGCAAAGAACAATACAACTCTCCTGAGAAAGAAAATAAGAAAGGAACAATATACACTAAGAATCTGCAAATACATACACTTCAAAGTTAACCAAACTGGAGCTTTTTTTTTAAATAAGCCATAAACTGCTACATATTGCCTTTATTCTCGATTAAGTCAAAAAGCGAACACTTACTGGTATGTCACTCATCTAAATTACTGTTCCTTGAACCATCTTTTGAAATAAATGAGCAAAGGCAAGCAAGTCCAAGGACTCTTCAGAGCCCAGTTTCCTATGTTCACATTGCTAAATTACTTACAGAGCAGAGGACTTTGGGGCTGGGACAGAATCCCAAGCTTCAAGCTGTGAGCCAATCCCCAGCAACTCCCAGCAGCCCTGAGATCAACCCTGAAGCTGCAGCTGCTGGGGAGCAGCTTCTTGTTGCAAGTGGCCACAAGACCATAATAAGGAAGAGAAAAAGTGAATCTGTGGTCTTTCAGGACTTTTCAGAACCCTCTTCCTCCAGGGATGCAATTTGAATTCTTAAGATAACAAAAAGTGACAAAAAAAGGAGGAACTACAACACATTAACATGATCAGCAGGAACCTATCTGAATGAACAGACCTTGACCTTTGTTGTCTGCTTAAGGAGACCTTATTATTTCTTTGGTGGTATATTTCACTATTGCTAAAATGTTCATTCTCTTCTATGAATTGTATATAACATACCATGTGTATATAGCTGCTTTTGTAAGTAAAAATCACCATCATTTTCCTGATTAACTTACTCATTTCAAGTTGTCTTTGAAACAATCAGAAAAAGCTATTCTGTAAAGGCCAAATACTTTAAACTGACATGGTAGAATCCTGGGTTTTCCAAGCCTCTGTTTGTATATTAACATTCAAAAGAAACTCCGGTATATGCCTGCATCTCTATGTTCAGATTTCCATAAACCTATTTATGGGGAGTGTTTCTAATGTTGCTCTCTTTTATTCCATAGCACTTAGCTAGTATTCAGTGACTTTCAATTTCTTTTCNAGGAAGTTATTCTTTGGGAGGAAAAAAACAAGTGCCCATATCACAGAAGACAATTGGAAGACTATGATCCCAGAGGTTAGTTAAGAAATCTTTAGGAAATAGTGGGACTAATTTTGGATGGCTTAATGAAGCTGGTCTGTAACAGTAGAAATTCTGTCCTTTTCCCATCTTCTCAGATGACACTCTCCAACTATTTATTTTCTTCCTTCACCCTGAGCTGTGACCCTCCTTTGTGAACCTCTTGAAAGATAAACACATGATATAAGCATTTACACGTAACATTGCTGCAAAATATATATCCTTGTTATAAGGACAGTGGAGAGGTTTGTTTTGGTTGGTTTTTTTTACATCAGTAGTCATCAGTGTGAAATGTTTGACTGTCATTTCTCCTTTTAAAATCTATGCCTGCAACGAAGATATTCCGGAGGATGAATATTCAAAGAAAAAGACAAAGCCCTGCAACAAAAAAATTACTGGAATAAAAAAAGATATTGCTAAATTTCTTCCTTCAAAATTACACCATGTATTGGAGGTTACGAGTATTAAACACAATAGAAAAGTTTCCTCTTTTGTTGTTTCTCCTTGAAAACCAAATATATCATTATTGTGATTTATTCTGGTGTTCTATAGAAAAAAAATGTCTGTTAAGGAGAAGAGGATCCAACAGGCTTTGAAAGGAAGTGTCACCTGCCTCAGTAGGTAATTTCTGGAACGTCTGGTAATTTTACTATCCTAAGTAAATACTACAGAATGTGGAGAAAAAGTGAACTTGTATTGAAAATCCTGGTTTGGACATCAGGTAGGAAAAGAAAACTCACCAGGACACTTTCTGGGTCTGCTGTGGTAAGTGGGATGTGCCTGGGAAAGCAGCGGTGAGCCTAGAGCAGACTTCTCCATCTGAGCTAGTCATGCTAGCCTGCCATTAAAGCCATTAGAGAGGAACAGTCACTTGCAGGACGTGAGTCATTTCACCATGAAACAGCTGCTATACTGCTAGTGGCTAAGGCTGGGTGAGGCACAGTCCACCCAGTAAGACTGCAGGTGTATTACTAAATTCCCCCACACCACATTTCCCCTCAGAATAAAGCTTGCCACCTTCTCCCTCACGTTTTCTGAGCCTGCATCTGTACCTGTTAGAAGAAATTTTGTTGGATGTGTATCTGAGTAGCAGTAGGGAAGTGACCACATATTCCAGTTGAGTCTTTCATGAAAAATAGATCAGAATGTCTTCATTAAATAGAATTTTGATAAAACAAAGAAACCACATACTGGAGGTGCCCTTTACTTCCACAAAAAATCAACTGCACACATTACAACTAGCAGGAATGAGACATAAAAAAGGCTATGTTGTGTCAAGACACGTGACACATCCTGGCAAATCATCATATTGTTGCTTTTTATTGCTAAAAATAACAGCTTTCAAACCAAAATAATTTGCTTTAGTAGCAATTACAATATGAAAATCCTAACAGCACCATCTTTACAGAGATATTCATTTTTAAAAAGAAGGTAATCTCACAACCATTATATTTTACCTGAGAGGTCTACAATGGGAGTTGAAATCACAAATATCCTGCCTGGAAGTTGTTATCATGAGTAAGTTGCTCAACTGTGACGGTTCTAAAAACTTCCAATACATTAAGATATGTTTGCTCCACTGAGTCCATCATTCTCTTTGGCAAAGTAAACAGGGTTTTGTGGTTTACGGTATTCTAGAAAATCACTGTTCAGTCTTCCATTTCTACATGCAGTCCCCACTGTTCCTGGAACTGCAGCAGATACATTTCTTGGTCCTCAGGCGATTCTTCAGATACCTGTTTCTCATACAGTCTGGACAAAATTCCCTCTTTGTTAGGACCATCACACTTAAATACTCCTTTACACACCTCATTTTCAACACTGAACAAAGTAGGAATATACAATGTGCCAGTGTGTGGGTCCCAATCCACCAGTATGGTCTGTTCGCTCTCTTTCTCTGTGATGCCGTGTGCTGTTTTTCCCAGCCGATGATAAGATGTCTGCACAGATTTTTCATCATCCAAGTCCACCAAGTTGATACGGGTCTTACCTAGCAATTCATCCACCGCATCAGCCATCTTCAGTTTAAGTTCCTCTAATTCCTGTCCCAAAGAAGGGTCTGTTGCCCTCACCTCCAGCTGGGGGCAATATGCCTTTCCTGTTTTAATGTTAACTAAGTTTCCCAAAGCAGTCTGTGGCTCACCTAGTTCCCCGGGCGCAGAAGTCTTCTCTTTCAGACTGAGTTCTAGGTTTTGGCCAGGACTGAAGTCTTCAGCCCTTACACCAAGTTCATACTCTACACTCCCTCCGTTTTTTTGTCTCAAAGTATTCTTTGTTCCAGGCTGGTCATTCTTTCTTCCAGTTTTGTCCCCCTCAGCTAAAATGTCCTCTTCTTGTGAAATCTCTTCATGAGAAATATCCAGCACGCATTTTGTTTCTGGCACTTCTTTTGGAGACAAATCTCTCCCTTCAGTGCCACTGTAAACAGTATAATAACAGGGGCTTTTCATTTCTGATGGATGAATGGATTCCTGAGCTGGTTTGTACTCATCCACATTAACTGTGATAAGGTTGACCACTATTTTTTCACAAGGTATAAAAACCTTTTCCTTGCATTTATCAGTATAGTGCCATACCTGGAAAGTGAAAAGTATTTTGATTTAAGTATAATAAAAATACCATATTGCTTACTCTTACGCTATTGTCTGTTTTTAAAAGATAAAGCTGTCTTAGACCATATCAGGAGTGAATAACTCAGTTTATGGAAAAAGGAAGCTCATCATGTATACCTCTAAGAGTGTTAAAATGCTTCACTTTCACTGTTCTGTCAGAAGTAAAAGTATATTATGATCAGCTCTGATTTCCTTTTTCTCATCTTCTCCATGCAAAAATAATGATTAGAACAATTCTGTCAAAATTCTGGTTTTGTTTCCACCAGCACAAAATAAGTGACTTTGAGAAAACATCAGAACTGCACTTGGGTCACAGACTACAGAAATCTATTCCACTCTCTTTAACCAGCAAAGAGGAAGTGCAGTCAAAACCACATCCACAAGCACAGTTGGTTACCGTGCTAAGGTTCGACTTACAGAGGATTAAATAATATCAAGTTTCCTCTCAGAGAAGGAAAATATAGCAGTGTACAGAACCTGCACTGTGTGTTTGGTCACAGGATTTATGACTGCAGTAAGTCATCTAGTTAAATAAACAACAGTATACAATCTTTTTGAAATGACTAGTATTTCTAGCAGATAGCAGCAATGTATAGCAGACAGTAAAGGGAAATGCAATAGAATAACAGCCATGAGAAGCTGCACTTCAACACTTCAAACTTGAATGGAAGACTAAGATCACTAATCTACATAGTCTGAAAGATTCCCCAGGTCAGAAGTGCCAGACCAAACCAAACTGCTTATTCCACCTCCCTTGGACCACAAGGGATGGCTGTGTGGAATAGTCTGTAGATTGGGAGAAGCAAAGCCCATCACTAAAACAGCAGTTCCGTATTCATTCATTATCTTAAGATGGACTGAATTAAGAGGTGCAGAAATAAAATTGAAGCTTTCAAGCTGGACTGGATTTTTTGCATTCACCAGATGCAAAAAAATCCCAACAAAATTCCCCAAAGACCCTCAAAAACAACACAATGCTTATGAGAGAAAAGACTCCTGGAGTTGGAGTTTAGTCTACTCTCAAGTGAGAATTTCTCTCTAAGCAGTCCTCTGGCTGTGGACCTTTGTCCTTCTAGCTTTCCAAACCATGGCAAACTGTGCTATCTCCCCCTACCATATCCTGTACCCCAGGACAAAGCTGGCACCTTATCAGTTGCAGGTATTTCAGCACGTCTGAATACAATGCAGCAGCAGCTGCTCTGCTCCTCCCTTCTCACCCCTTCATGAAGCAGTCAGTCCCTCTGAGAACAATTCTATCACCTCTGCTGCTCTGGATTTCTTTAGAAAGATCATAGTGTTGAAACTACCTCCCTTATACCTCCCACCACACCGTGTCATGCAGACTGGATTAACATCAGAGCTAATCAATTGCACGTTTGTGATTGAGCAACTTGTTTACAGATAGATAGCTGTAAGAAAATTTCACTGGGCTTATGGGATGGAAACAGACAACGTTTCTTAGACTTCATGTGTTCCTTCCAAAATTTAACCAACTTTACAGAATGGTTCTAAGAAATTTGCAATCGCTTTTACATAGAAAGTGTCTTTGAGCAGTATAAATAACAGAATTTGCCAGTTGGTTATATTTTTGGATGCAAAGAAACAGAGTGCACTACATGAAAGAACTCTTGAAAAATTCAGATTAAATAACCTCTCTGTGCTAAAACCGTCCCAAAGACATGGGTAAGTTTGGCAACACCTAGTAATAATCCAAGACAATATCAAGGGAATTCTGCACTGCTGAATTATTTTCCTTTCTAGTTTCTGATTTCAGCCAATTAATAACTTTTTTTTCATAAATCTCTTTTGTGCTTTCTTTCTTCTTTGTGCATTTGAGGAATGGTGACTTCCTACAGAACCTGCCTCAGTGCCTCTCAGACCTTGCTTGTGGCTCTGACTCTTCCCAAGCAAACAGATTTATTCCAATCTTCATTACCCTTGGTCATCTTTTCATATCTAGTTACAGTTGCTAATTGGAGTTATTCCTCTGTTTTAATTAACCAGAGTGGCAACCAGAGATTTCATTTGCAGTTAAGTCTTGGTTTCTTCCTAGAAAATGCACAACTCTGCTGTGAGATCCAAAGCTGGCTGCATCATCCAGCAACAAAGAATACATACCAGGCTTGTTGGATGCTTCTGTTTGCTGACATGAATGTACCTGTGCACACAGCAGCATGCCACTGCAGTAAAAAGGACAGCTAGCACGATAGGCAGAATGTATCCAAATACAACTGTTATAGTCTCATCTGTTGTTTTATCTGTTAACAAAGCAAAAGTTTTTGTTGTACTGCTTAACTTTATAATGTATTCAGACAGTAGCATACACATTTACCATATTGCTTTTTGGACATGGGACGTACATATTTTAAATAAAACAGGAATTTACAGGAAATTGGGGGAAAAAAAAAGAGCTACAGAACAATCTTTCATTATTTTAGTCTAAATTATAAATTAAACTGTAAAAAAGTAAAAAAACTGTAAAAAGAAGTAACAATTCCCCCCCTCTTGCTCCCCTGTCGCTAGTTTCTACCGCCTCAGATTGTCCCAGCGCTGTCACTCCCAAGCATCATTCAAGGAGAAAGAAAAAGATCTCATTCATTGAGACTCAAGGAATGCAGAGCCTTTTCTTCAGAGGTACTGTCTTATCTTTCAGTCAGTAGGTCCCAACTATGTTTTAAAGTCAAAGATAATTTCAACAGTGTGAATGTACAGAGAGGGAATAGACATAAAAAATTACAAACACATTCACCATTTTTTCTAACTTTGCAATTTGCCAGCTTACACATACCTTTCAAAGTAGAAATGCAGTGTTCTTTAGAAAACCCACTGTGTAGAAGTGGCGTAGTGACATGGATCTGCGCACTGACACAGTAAGCTGTTCCAGGTTCTAACCAGGGCACAACCAAGGTGCTGTTGCTGATGGAGAAGAACCACTAGAAGATACATATTAAAAAAATCTGTTTTTCCCCTTTAACTCTTCACTTCCAGAAAGGTAAAAATTTTATAGATAAAATTTATCACAAGAACACATCTTCTGAAACAAATAATAACACTTCAATAACTGCCAGCTGTATCCTTTTCTTTTTTCCTAATGCAATCAAAACTCAAGTTCTTTATCATGCCACATAATTTCTGAATATTTTATCTTCCATTCAGTCATCCTTCTACTACTACTGAACAACGTCATGGTTTATATGAAGTAGGATCACTTATCATCACCAGCCCACGTTCTCATGCCGATGTTGCAGTAGAGATAAAATACCACACTAGCCCCTTCCTGATGTGTAGGCAAATGAAAGGCACATGATACAGGTTCTGAAAATCTTTCAAATTTGGATGTTCTGGTAAAGGTAGGGGCCTTGAAATAAGAGTTTTTACGTAAGTCTCGGAGTCCAAAGCAAAGTAACTGCTCTTTGTCAAGCTAATGCTAATGCTAATCTTAGCATTTTAATACAGCCTTTGGCAGAAGGGGACTCTTTTGGTGTAAAGACCCTTTCTCCTTTTCTCTGGAAATTCAGACATTTGCTAGACAGGTGTTGTGTCTGGAGGACAGGAGCAGAAGAATGGATATTTTTGTGAATAATCACTGAATGCCTCCTTATCTACTGTGTTTATGGTGAAAATTACTCCTTTATGGAATTTAAATCTGGAGAGATAGGTGAATGAAGACTTTCAGATTTGGTGGCAAAGGATGCACTTTGTTGTGATGTGGGCCTGACTGGTTGGGAGCAATTCTGCTGAAGAGGGCTGGGATAGGCAGCAAGCTGAACATGAGCCAGCAACGTGTCCTTGCAGCAAAGGAGGTCAATAGCATTCTGGGCTGTGTCAAAAGGAGAGGATCCAATAGGTGTTGGTAGGGATTATGCCCCTCCACTCAGTGCTCATCAGACCACATCTAGAGTAGTGCATCCAGTTTTGATCCACCTGACACAGAAAGGTAGACAATGATCCTACAATTCCTGTCATGTTATGAGCCCTATTTCAGTTCTTGCTGTTACAAAGCACAGTGCACAGACTTAATAGGTAAAGTTCTATAGCATTCTCAGAGCTTACTCGTTTCTTTGTCTTTTTCTTGAGGACAGACACGTTGTACTGCAGGCCAGGATATACTTGAAGCAGAGATACAGATTCTCCATCAGGACTTCTCCTCCACTTCTCAGGAACAGTCAGTGTGATTGAAATGGATTTCTCGGTAGAAGACACATTTACCATGGGTGGGCCAATTTTAGCTAGAAAAATAAAAACTTATAAGAAATAGTTACATGAATCAGAAGATTTGACTGTGCAACTTCTTAAAGGGAATGATATTAAATTTTTGTAATATTTTGGGTAGTCTAAATAGAACCTTGAACAATTTATCCATACTGATATAAAATTACTTTCCACATAAGTAACAGAAGCTTCACAGTAAGAAGCTGAACACTGACTTGGAATTTTGCCTAGGAAGTCCTGTGACTTTGCAGAATGTACAACATCTAAACTCAATTTGCTAAAACAAGCTAAATTACCAGTATGTTGTCAGATTATCTGGTACAGATAAGAGATATGGTGCTTTAGAGTATGATTACTGTTTGGTTTAATAGGACCTTTTCAAAATCAGAGTTCTTTATAAAGTACATGTGCCATGCCCTTTTTTTTTCCTTTGAGTAAAGATTTATGACTGCATAAAACAGTATTCAGTATAACAGTTTCTAATACATAAGTTTAACATACATATATCCAAATTACAATGATTTCAATTACTGCTGCCAGCAGCATAAATCTCAAACAGCAGCAAAAAAATCTAAGCTTACATTAAAGTTAAAATATGGCATACTATGAAGATGCACTCTGAGCACACGGTATTAACCAAGGCCATGAACACAGCTTTGTGATTAGCTTTCCTTACTGTCTGTAAGAGGGTTAAATCGCGTCGTCTCTATCCAGTTAGAGCACTTCCCATTTAGGAAAGCTTTAACACTCGCGTAGTATTGCTCTTCATGGTCAGCAGTCTCACTGGAGAGGTCACACCATGTTCTATTGATATTCCTGCATTCTGGCTTCCTAATCCATTTGCCAACACCATATCTATGTTGAGAGAGAAAGAGAAGGGAGCTGTACGAATGTTCGTGACATTGTATCATTCACCCGGTTATGTACAAAGAAATGATAATCGAGCTGATAGAATAGTTTGCCTGTTTTGCAGAAATGTGCTATTTCAAGGAATTCCCAACTTCAGCTGAGGTAAAAACATGAGTTTTTAATGAAAAATAAACCAGTGTAGGCCCTATTCAAAAACGGCAATAGGTAACTGGGATGTTAGCAATACTGACTCAAGTCCACTTTTGCTTACATGGATCTCTCAACTTCAGTCTCCTCAGCTTTGGTTTAAACTCTAAACATATGAGAACTGAGTCAGCGTAACTATTTATGTAATGACAAAATGTTCTGTAGAATGGCCAGTGCCTCTTTCTGCTGTGTGAAGATGCGTGCGAAGCTGTCAGTCACTTTTTTTTCTTGTTCAAATAAAGACTCCATCTGTATTATGATGCATTTCAAAATCCTTCTTGTTGAAGCAGAGGCATAAACACACTACAATAATGCTTCAGTACTGATCTTAAGCACTAGCAGAAGAAATCCAAGTTTCCTTGGAAAATTCTCCTCAAATTCACATTATACTAAGAAGAATCCCAATTTAGCTGCTATTTAGTAAGGGTGCGTGGCAGCATCTACACAACTGCATTTTCAAAGTCTATACAGATGAGTATTTTTGTATTACACGTGAAAGATGGCCCATAACTACGACTACAGGCTCTACTGTGGACCAGCTGACCTGCAGTCAGCACAGCTAACACTGAGTTTTTTGCCTTCTATATGATTATTGTTCATTTCTTTATAGTCAAGAAATCTTGCCTTTCCTAGGGATGTGGACTATGTTACTCCTCTGCTAGCACAGATGGCAAGATCTGGGAAATGAGGTTGCAGACTCTAACTGCAAAAGCAACTCCTTGTTTTTTTTTTTTAAGTAATCAGTACAAGTTGCAGGAAACTTCTGGAGATCTAAATTTGTTTTAGTGTCATGAAAAAGCCACTCGACTGAGGGAAGAGTATGCAGCAGAGGATAAGACTAGGAGCATGATAACATCCATGACAACAGAGCTACGCCTATTTATAAATTAAACTTCCAGTTTTGTTCTTAAGATGACCTAGTGCTCTCTTGGTGGCAATGAAGGAAATGGATTCTGGTCTTCACTCACATTCCCTGATATCCTACAAAGGGTCAAGCTCTGTTTCTGATCATGTTACTTGGTTGTCTATAATACTTGATAACTTCATTAGATTGACTCCCAAACTGGAGAGGCTCTGGGGACTGAAATAAACCTGCAGGTGTTGAGTCTGTTAGAAAACACTGATGAAACAGTGTTTGCTCATGATATTCCTTTAGATGGTACATCCTCAGATCCATTCAAACATGTACAGAGGGCAACTATGATGCCAATTCACAGCACTGTCTCTGTTTGTTCCTTAGCTTCATTTCTGCTGAATGCCCTGAAAGCTTCAGGTTACATCTGACACTCCTTTCATAGGAAGAGTTTCCTTATAATTTTTTTTAACTGGATCTGAAGTAAGCAATACCAGAAAAAGTTAAAAACTATACTGCTTAAATCTAAACTCTGCTTCAGTTCTTCTTTCTTTACTTTTTAGCAGTCCTATCTTTCATAAAGATTTGGTTTTTTTAATTTAAAATGCTAAAAAAAAAAAAAAAAAGTAGTGAAGGATACAATAAAGAAGCCAACTTACACTGAATATTTCACATTGTAGAGTACTCCATCTCCTGTACCTTCTGGTGCTAACCAGTGAAGGACATTCTTCATGTTTGTAGATTCAAAATGAACGTTCCTAGGGTTGGGCAAAGAACAATACAACTCTCCTGAGAAAGAAAATAAGAAAGGAACAATATACACTAAGAATCTGCAAATACATACACTTCAAAGTTAACCAAACTGGAGCTTATTTTTTAAATAAGCCATAAACTGCTACATATTGCCTTTATTCTCGATTAAGTCAAAAAGCGAACACTTACTGGTATGTCACTCATCTAAATTACTGTTCCTTGAACCATCTTTTGAAATAAATGAGCAAAGGCAAGCAAGTCCAAGGACTCTTCAGAGCCCAGTTTCCTATGTTCACATTGCTAAATTACTTACAGAGCAGAGGACTTTGGGGCTGGGACAGAATCCCAAGCTTCAAGCTGTGAGCCAATCCCCAGCAACTCCCAGCAGCCCTGAGATCAACCCTGAAGCTGCAGCTGCTGGGGAGCAGCTTCTTGTTGCAAGTGGCCACAAGACCATAATAAGGAAGAGAAAAAGTGAATCTGTGGTCTTTCAGGACTTTTCAGAACCCTCTTCCTCCAGGGATGCAATTTGAATTCTTAAGATAACAAAAAGTGACAAAAAAAGGAGGAACTACAACACATTAACATGATCAGCAGGAACCTATCTGAATGAACAGACCTTGACCTTTGTTGTCTGCTTAAGGAGACCTTATTATTTCTTTGGTGGTATATTTCACTATTGCTAAAATGTTCATTCTCTTCTATGAATTGTATATAACATACCATGTGTATATAGCTGCTTTTGTAAGTAAAAATCACCATCATTTTCCTGATTAACTTACTCATTTCAAGTTGTCTTTGAAACAATCAGAAAAAGCTATTCTGTAAAGGCCAAATACTTTAAACTGACATGGTAGAATCCTGGGTTTTCCAAGCCTCTGTTTGTATATTAACATTCAAAAGAAACTCCGGTATATGCCTGCATCTCTATGTTCAGATTTCCATAAACCTATTTATGGGGAGTGTTTCTAATGTTGCTCTCTTTTATTCCATAGCACTTAGCTAGTATTCAGTGACTTTCAATTTCTTTTCTTTTCTTTTTTTTTTTTTTTTTTTTTCCTGGAGAATGAATCTGGTTGTCAAGCACAGTCCTTAGGGCAAGCTTACTTATTTACCAATGGTATGTAGAAAGTCCCCTTTCCTTGAATGCTTGGACATAGAAATGCCCAACGATTGTAATCTCACAAGGGCTCAAATTACAGGCTCAGTTAATGAAATAAAAAAGTTTGAGATGCCAGAGGATGCGTAAGCAGCAGAAAGAGGCCTCCAAGAAGGCTTCTGCATTTGCTTCACTCTAACATTTTCTTCCAAGTGGGAGATAACCTAGAAAATAAATTTTTACTTTCCACCAAAATAAATGTTCTCCACAACCCCCCCGCTCTAGGTGAAACTATTCCAAATGTAAGCATGAAGCTGCCCAAGAAACATCCTAAAGTTTGCAAAATTTGCTTAGTGGAGAAGCACTTAAAATATTAATGTGCATGCCAGTAAGAACAAACCAAAATCAGTATTACACGGATTGCAAGAAATCTTCCATGCATCAAATTTCATCATTTGCACCAAATCCCTGCATTAGCATTTATGAGACTACAGGGAAGCCATCAACTGCACAACCTGTAGCCAGGAACAAGAAAGAAAAAAAACCAGAAGTGACACAGCCCTGCCCAAGCCCTGGAGAAGACAACTGGGAAATCTAGGTAGAGAGCAGGGGAAGTACTGAAGCACAAATGAACTTTCTGTTGCAATTCCCAAACAGGAGGATATAGAAAATGGATTTATTTCTTAGGTTGAGGGGAATCAAAACCATAAAAGTTTCTCATTAAAGAACATCGAGGAAAAACCTAAAAGACCAACAAGGAGAGAATTAAGAATAAAATAAAATACATACTGAAGGGTCTGAAAACCTCCAGAGCCAAGATTAAAAAATCCCAACCTAGCAGAAGAGGAAGAGAGGTATCTCTGGTAACTCAGATTCTCTGAGGGAGGCATCTGCTTTGCATTAATTCCAAGCAACAGGGCCAGTGAGCACTGCCCTGCACTGGTTCTTCTCTCTGGTTAGGATGGATCAATGCAGATGCCTCTCCCTCCCTGCCCTGGAGACGGCAGCCATGCTGATCAGCCCCCATCTTTGCTTCTTTGGCAGCTAACTTACCAGAGTTAGACCCTGTCAGGGAGCTGGGGCAACACTGCAGGTCTTTACATGAAGGGACAGTTTATCCTTCATGTCATCCATGAACAAGGAAAAGAAGAAAGGGAGTTCAGTTTCAGACAGAAAGAAGTCACCAGCAGCAATGCCTGATGGGCAGAAGAGGACACACAAGGCGGCCTGTCTGGGAGAGCTCTGGATGTTTCAAAGAGCAGATCAGGGCACTATCTGATCAGGGTACTATCTGCCAGACAACACCCAGCTGGTTCTGCCTAAGGGTAGTGGGACAGATGGGATCTTAAGGTCACTGCCAGCCCTGTTTTGATATGCCTCATAAAAAATTAGCCAGTGATACATCTGAGTCGAGTAGAGGACAGCTGAAACCTTCCCTGTCGGCTCACATTTCACACTTTTTTTCTTTCAAAGTTTTATAAAATGTGTACTGCTGATGGGGCTAATGCATGGTCAGTGAATGGAACCAGCCAGCTCATCACAAACAAAGCAAATTACTTCCACTGGTTTTCTGAATGGTTTTGTGTACCTGCACCTTTTGACATCTGCCCAACCTTGAATAAAAACATTTATATTCCTTAAGCACATTTTAAAGTAGCAGGAGTCATGAACTTATCTGTTACACTAAAATATTTTTAAACTAGTAACATAAACGTGTTTGGTTTTTTTAATTGATTTTTTTTTTTTTTTAAATTCTCTCTCTGCCTAGCGTGGTTTCTGATGTGGTAAATGAAGTTTCAAAACAGAAACACTGACTGCAGTGGATGAGCCAATCTCAGCCAGCAGAACCCACAGGCTGTATCTTTACAAGATCTAGAGCATTATCACACTTCAGGCACCCTCCAATTTGCCCCAAGTTCAATGTGATTTGGGAGGCAGAGGGACAGAGACCGTTAACTTTCCATCAGCTGCTATGGCAGAGATTTACTTTCTATATGTGTTTTTTGTTGCTTTGGTAGGCGCATCTGTTTGCCCTGTGAAGAAACCACACATGTTTTTTATTCCTCAATTCTGCATCTGTAAAACAGGAATAAAACTGCCATACCCCACTATTTCTATGAGAAGGGCTAAGAAAGAACTCCCTCATGTCTCCTTGATGCTCAGTAATATCAGGAGGCATGTGCAAAAAATAGAGTGTAGACATAGCTTGCATCTCCCAAAGTTATCAGCTGCTCATTTCAGTATCTTATCTCTAAACAAAATATAACCCATCATACTCCAATTTTCTTTCCATTAACGGATTAATAGCATGGATGTCACATGAAGTATTTTCAAAATACACCAGCCTACATGGGAGCACAAATCAGTCACGCAATGTGCTTTTCTAGGTACAGTCTATCTCATAGATAGTCTGCAATGGCTGTCATCACTTCCCAGTATAATGAAGTAATTTCCTTTATTTATTTCTTGCATGTAAAAAAAAACCTGGAGCTCTTATTACTTTGGAAATACTGTAAATCAAACCTTGAGCAATGGTATTCTTCATATCTTTATAATTCATTGCACACCTGGACTGGAAAGAATGTAGTAATATAGGCTTGTAAATTTCATCACCACGCTGAAGAGCGAAGTCCTGATCTTAGAGTGCACTACTATGAGACTCTTCAAAACAGATATGACTTAGCCTGAAAACACCTTCACACGTGAGTGAAAAAGCCCACTGACGTCAGTGAGACTATTCACATGAGTAAAAGACTTCACAGCAGGTGCCTCATCCTCTCTTTGTGAAAGTGCCTGTTGGGTTGAAAAATGTGGTCGGTTTTAAGTGCATGCAGCTCACCGCCATGTACGTGCCTTGCTCAAGTTGTTACTGCTCAAACCTTGGTTTTGGGTACAGCCACGTCTGTCTATCTATACACACCTGAATATGTATGTGTGCACACCTATACAAATATAAGCACATCTAATTTCCAGTTATAACTATTATCTGCTCAGTGTATCTGCTCAGCGTGTCTGCTTTTTGTCTGTACGGAGGCAGCGCTGCTTAATCCAGTGATAAATGGCTGTGTCTAATGTCAGTGTTGCAGGACAAATACAGCTGCAGCTGCCTCAGCTCTCTCACTGTGAATACATTTGTTAACGTGTCTCTTGATTTAGACAACCTAGCAGCTGCAAGGTATAAAAATACATAAATACACAAAAATATAGATATTTTTTTTCTAAAGTTATAGGATGGGAAGAAGACAAATACCCACTGAAAACTGAGCAGTTGCCACAGAAACGTGTCCTGTGTCAGTACTAGTGTTGACTGTGTTGCACTCAATCCAAATGATCACCTGTTGTATTTTACCGTGTCATGGCTATAAGGATTGCTGTCCCACCAAATTTTCCAACAAAATAAAATGACATAGAAAGCCACAGCATTTCTCTAGACAACTATTTGATGTAATTTAAGACAGTGAGAGATGTGGAAAGAATTAAAACAGAAAGGAGAGTCTTACTTCAACACAGCTTTTTCCAATACCTATGGCAGTAAAAAGCAGGTGCTCCTCCCTTATCAATTGCCTCTTTATAAATGAAGAACTCCTCTTCTGACAATGACAGAGAAGACTTTGGCTTCAATTGCTCTTGCATTTTCATATGCAAAAGTGGCCCTTTGGACCACCTCTGATGGTAGTGGCACCTTTGCCCCAGGCACTGAGATTAAGGGCACTCACTCCCCATGCCTTGTGATTTGCAGCTGCCACTTCAGGGCCATTGATTTAACTCAACTTGCACATCTCCACAAGGGAGAAGACATTCAGAGATGCCAAGTTCCTGATTCACCTTTTCCACTGGCATCAGAACCACCAGTGAAATACCAAGCAAAGTAGGAGCAATTTAGCATACTGGATGTTCACTCCTTGCTGTGCTGTAACACACTGCCCTGTCTTTCCGTTCAGCTTTGGGTGACTTCCACCAAATTCTTGTGCAATCTTTCTTGTTCCTTCTCTGCTGCTGAATTCATACTCTTTTTTTCTTCCTCCAGCTCATCTGCTGAGATGAATACGTTGTTTGTAATGAAAAATATTGCCTCAAACACGTGTAAGTATATTATAAAAATGGCTGTACTCAGAACAAGTGTCTGCTGACATAATGTTTGGTAGCATTTGCTAGTGGAGGGCTGTGACTGTCTTTTCTGGCACATCTACAGTCTGAAGCAAGCTGGCACTGGCCATGCAGGAATGCGAGGGAGTGCATGAGATAGTAAACAGGGGAACTGAGCCAAAACGGGAGATCAGAAGTTACAGAGAGGAAGGGAAACCCCACAGAGCCAGGAATACACGTTAGCAAATGTCATTGCCTGATATTAGTCATCTTTACAACAATTAAAAGAGATAAATTAACTTTTTTTTTTTTTTTTTTTTTTTTTTTTTTTTTTTTTAAACAAAGTCAGCCTGAAAGATTTCCTCTGTGCTGATTCCTATGAGCTCTTTTCTGGAATTCAACAGATTGGATAGTGAGGAGGAAGAGGCAGGCAGGAGTTACTAGAGCGTCCCCGCATTTCTCCTAGTGGGCTGCTGGAGCTCTGGGACTTCTGCGCATGAAGTTGGGCTAGTGAAGCCCTTTTACTTCAGTGGTGGTGGGAACTGGGGGAGGATTGTGGAGGTGATTTCCTGTTGTAATCACAACAGTGCTCGAGAGGTAACCACGGAGCAAACTCTTGCCCTCCCAGAAGAGGAGTCAGGCTGACCAGTTACAACCTCTTCATAAGGGGCATGTGGAAAAGGGAGAGAAAGATGGGGACAGAAACAATGTCATTGGACTAAATGAAAATGAGATGGTGGAGCAGACAGAAAAGCAGAAGTAATGACAGAAGAGGTGGGAAAATGTGAGCAACAGGATCTGGGTGTGTGGGTTTGTTTGTGAAGAAAATAGGCAGGCTGCCATTGGAATCAGGTGAAACTGAGGAGATCATCTGGGGAAGGAGTGAGGGTAGGATGAAGAGAGGGTGCCAATGCATGGTGTGGCCTGCATTGCCGTGTTCCCTTCCTCTGTGTGAAACCCTATGTTTATTTCTCCACACCACATCCTAGAGACCCAAGTGCTTTTCTCCCTACCACTCTGAAAGTTTGCAAATGCAAAGGTAGAGCTCATACTACTTAACCATGTCTTACAGCAAAAATATGTCCCTGATGCAGTCAAATAGGAGAAAGTTATTGTAGGTATGTTTTCTATTAATTTTAAGTGATCAATATTGGCGTGAAACAGGTTGACAGAAAGTCTAAAATTACTCATAACCCCGTTATGACTCTGAGAGTCATCACCCATCAGGGGCGCGTGGGTTTTTTTCCTTCTTTTCACAAAAATGAAAAATACCTGAATGATATTTTGTTAAGTTCGAAATGCAGAAGTACTTTTCTGTCAAGAATAACCAAGTTAATTTTAAAAGCTCATTGCTGCCACAATATTTGCTTTTCAAAACAGGTGTTTTGAAATTATATAATATTCAAAATAGCCAAACTGCCTAATGTTTGAGGATTTTCTTTTCTCCTGAGAACATACTTAGCATTATCAATTTACTGCTTTTTAGACCAACTACAACCCAGCAGCCAAGAAAATGAGTGCTTAATTCAAACATTTCTGACATCTTACATTTTTCAAACTATGCAAGGGTTAAGTCAATTTCCTTTTGAAAAGAAATGTTGTAAAACTGCAGCTGCATCAGAGTTATCAGCTGAACTCTGACACAATGTGTTGCGGACCAATCCTAACGTACCCTTTCATAAAATATATATATATTTTTTACATAAACTGAGCCACCATTTAGTGCTTATATCTATGAGACAGTGGCTGATCATTTAGAATAGCTAAGATTTTATTTATTGCATAAAGGCTCCTTGCTCTCCAATCTACTAGCAGCTTGTCCAGACAAGGGGTTTTGTTTTTCTTGAAATCTGTATTAGTGAAATGTTGTCTTCTGAATCTGTGTTTTCCCCTAGACAAGAGATTGAGTGTGATGTCAGTGGAAGAAAAGCCCTCACTTCTGAGGGAAAGCTAGCTCGAAAAGGCTGAACACTTCCTTCTGCATCAGAGAGCTGAGAGGCAGGACTAACGCACTCAGCGCTCATCTCTTGTGCCTTTGGGAAGCTACTGCTTGTAGAGAACTCACAAGAACGGAAGGTTTCCTGGGGTGTCTGCCCATTTCTGCTAATCTCTGAGGTACACTCTGGTGTGTTTCGAGGCACTGTATGACTGTTCAGAGTGCTCCCACAGTAAGTTCAGATGTGAACAAGACAGTGTCATTTAATAATAGGTATCGTATTATTTTTAGTATCTTTCCTGAACTTCACAAGTACTTTTTGTTAAAACCACCAGACGTGATTTTCTGCCTCATTTACCCCGTCTACAGGTCCAAAGTGACTTCGCTGTACAGAGGAAGTCATTCAGTGTAATCACCTACTTCTTTTACAACTTAGGAAAGACTGCCTCAGAAATACTATTCAAGGTGGCAACACACAGCTGGATCCAAGGGAGAGTGTTTTATTTCTGAAGTTCAGTGTAACAGCATATATGCGTATGTTGTTCCTGCCCATGGACTGTGCTGATGGAGAAGTTAGATGTCAGTCATGTTTGACTGCTACAGGTTGATTTACACCTGAGGAGTCACACAGCTCTACTTCTGTCTGTCCGCTACCTTCTCACAATGTGAAAAAGCTGCCAGCAATTACACGTGTCTCAGCCTTCTCCAGGCACAGTTTTAGTGTTTCTGAGCCACATCCTGTACTATTACTATTACTATTATGATATAGTACACCCTAACAGCAGGATATTGATATGTCTCCAAAAAGCACAAGGAAAGCCAAAAACCGAACCACATGAAATAATAAATATTAGCCTCACTGCTCTCTCCAGCCTTTATGAGACTACTATGAAATAAAGTAACTCCTTTCACCACAGAGCTGTAATACCAACTTTTGTGTGCTTCTGAGCATGGAGTGTGATTAAGCTCTCTCCCTCTCCTAAAGCAACATTCTTCTCGTAACTCTTTTTGAACGTTTGTATTTCCATCACAGAAAAGGAAGTGAAAAATGGGAGGCTGAATAACAGCTCAGCTGCCATCTGAGATGTAACTCAAAATGCTGGGGAATGAAAAAGGGGAGACTATGGTATTTCTCCTGTCCCTTCCTTCACCTTAGAATACTCTCTAAGTTAGCTAGCCAGACAGCCAGCCAAGAAAAAAAACAGATGAATACAGTCTTCTTCAGTCATCTATTTTCCATAAGAAAGAGGCAGAGATTATTTAATCTCTTCATATTTAATCTGCCTTATACCTCCAGTCCCACATCCCATTGCCATGTCTTTCTGCTACATCTAATTTAATTGTACTCTTTTCAAGATATGATGAGCAGTGGATAAAAACTCCTTAAATTACAAAGAATAAGGCACAAACAGATGTGCTGTTTAAACACAGCTTTCTAGTGAAGAGTCATTTTTATCTACAGATAGACTTGACTTACAAAATTCAGGCTTTTACAAACCTCAACTTCTTAAACAAGGATCTTGTTTGGGTTATAAAGGATGACCTCAGCTCTTAATCTTATAGTTGTAGACAATCAACACCAAATCTTGGAGAGAAATCAATCAGTAGAAATCAATTTGTACAAGCCACAACTACAAAAACAAACATAAACCACACCACACACACACAAATGACTTGAGTAATACTAACCACTTGCTTGTCTTGGAATTAAAAATACAAAAGCTGCTGGAGAACAACTGTGAAGGAAGGATAAGACTATATGCTAGTGAGGTGAACCTGAATGGTAACACTGGGAACTGCAAAACGTGTATAAGTTTTGGGCTTTAATCCCAATTTCACTATTTACATCCCTAATTAACAGGCAGTAAGAATTTGACAAGTTGTGGAAATTGTAAGCACAGCTAACCCATAGGGCACAGACCATGGCATTATCTGAAACAGCCTGACCAGAGACAGTAGGTTACAGGTGAGAAAATAAGGGTGAGTCTTTCGAATGTATGATCACGACACTCCTTCATATACTGTAGTCTGCCTTCAGCAAACATCCCCTTCTAGTTATTTCTATGTTACATTTGTTCTTCTCTCCTTCATATTGCAGAGAGCCAGAAATAAAAGAAAGAACACAAAAATAAAGAAGACAAAAATTCTTTCTGCAGAACACAAAGCTCAGCCTTCCCATATAGTTCCACTATTAGTAGTGAAGCTTCAGAGCACAAAGACATCACAGAGCACATCCACAGGGCAATCAGCCTATGTATACACGCATGCTGCATGCCTTCAATATGAAATATCTGACACTTCAGTCTGCTATTTAATACTTCAGCTAATACTTACTGGCTGTGTCTACATTAACAGATGAGCCTTTTCTCAGATCCAAAATATATCTTAGATCACCTTGTGTCAGTACGTAAACATCTCTGCACTGCTGAACTTTGAGGTCAGCTTTTCTTTTCTGCCCTTCCTTCAAAAACTCAGATTTGGTGCATGCCTTCTCAGTGATTACTGTGTGCAGGTGAGGAGGAAAAGAAGTGGATTATTAGCGCTGGAACACTGCCCGCATTCTGGATGTCTTTCACAGGATAAAATACAATGCTTGGATAGAAACAAGATCCCAGATCTCAAGCTCCATAGCTCAACTGCAGGGCCCATACTGTGATCCCGTCCTTTTATTTTGTATTTCCCAGAATAATTTCTTTATAAAAAGAGATGTTTTGTATGTTTCAGCACTCTAGTGACTGTGAAAGAAAACAAATCTGCTTAAAGGGAAGACAGCTTCTCAAAATGCAGACATATTTATTAGTAAAAATAAATACATTCCATGATAAAGTGGAAGAAGAGAGAAGTAAATTAAACTAGATGTGTCAGTGCAGACCAAGTAATTTATGCAACGACTGGAGAACGTTAAAAGGTGGAAGCTTTCAAGATCCTACTGTAAGAAGAGTAACTGGTACAGCCACCTACCAACTCAATTGCATTTACAGCTATGTCTACATTGGTGAATAAAGCAAGCCAGTACAAGTAGATTTCTTACATGGAAATATCAATATTGAAAAAAAAAAGAATCTTTTCTACATTTATTCCATTATTTTTTTCCTTTTAAGATTGTACTAGCTGTGCTCGCATTAGATGGACTCATGGAACACTCCTTCCAGGTCAGCTTCATCCAAGAGAAATCCAATGCCAAGAATGTTTCCCAACATGGGCAAAAGCAGAGTAAGTGCAAGGAATGAGAGATCTGCTTCAAAATCACATGCCTCATCTGAATGAAAATAGCAAATATGCCTGAAGTTCAGCACAACATTTCTGTTTTTACAGTACATAATAAGTATATATCTATAAGATAGATTTAATGGTTTCTCTAACTACAGAAAAACATGGTTAAGGAAACCTCAACTAGAAGCGTGTGGAAGGATTTAAGATGGAGTTTGGTAAATTCTTAGAATGACATTCTATTGCTTTCAAGAATCACAATGTTCCTTCCCTAGCCTTGTGAGCTGCTTGAGAAAGTGCTAAACTGATGTGTAAAGAGAAACTGCCACATGTCCTGATCCTGTTAATTAAACAATGGATTTTCCTTTGTTTTTAATTTCATTTTCCAGTTTGCATTTTCCATGCTTATGCATTAGTACTATAGCACAGATTTTTAGCAGTGAATGAAGCACTAATTTATAACAACCCAATGAAGTGCAGTGATAAGCACGCACTGCAAAACCACCTGTGAGGTAGGCACACAGCCCCGGACAGCAGTACCTTAGCTTTCAGAGACCTGGAGAACAGCTAACATACACAAGTAAGGGTAGGACTGTACCCATTAACACACCATAAAAGGCTTTTTGCTTGTTTGCAGTGGCCCAGTAAGTTTAACAGCTGCTGTTACATGGTTTGGAGATGAACTAAATAGCAGACTCCCAAAGGACATGCACAGTACAGACCATGTGAGATGCAGGAACCCGAGTCTGTGAAGTGCTGCTGTCAGACTGCTTGCCACAGCACCTGGCCCCTGTGTGGTCTGCTCCTAGAATGGTACCAGACCCAGCGCTTGGACAGCTGCGGTATTTGCAGGATTGCCTTTGCTCATGACTGGCAACCCAGGTTTGTTCTGTTGGAGGAAAAGACTCAAAGGAGACTGATGTACCTATAACCTCACTGCTGAGAGTGGGAGAACTGCTACGATGGATCAGCACCTCATGTATTTTTTTTTTCTGTTATTTGCAAAATCCTGGCAGGATGAATTAAAACAACTTTTACTGTCTTGCACACCAAGATAAGAGGTCTAGCTAAAACTCAGGACTGTGCAAGAAATTTCCCTCTCCCCTTGTAGAGCTGCTACTCAAAGCCAACTCATCCCCCTTGACATTTTTCTAAACCTTCTCTGGAAGTTATAAAAATTTTCCAAACACCTGACCCAGTGCTCAGCAGACCGCGATGAGATAAGCACAGCATGGTCAGCTGCCTGGAAGGAAACTGGCCCTATGGGAGGAACACTTGGGTGCATGTCCCTGAGAGCCAAAGAACTCATGCTTAACAGAATAATTTGTCAAATAAGCTAACTGAAACTGTCCTTAGTAATGCTCAAGAGCAGGTGGGGTGAAGAATGCCCTTACTACAGCCCAGCTCTCATCAGATCTGGAAGCTCTGCTGTGAATTTAGATGGGAGAACACCATCCTCACATATTTTGCTTTGGCAGTAATATTTGCAGCAGACAGCCAGAGCACAAAGACAGCGTGAGTTTCTTAGAAGCTCTGCTAAATCTCTGCAATGCCTTGCACTGTATATACTGGAGGGATATAACAAAGAAACCCCGTGAGATGCTTCCGGCAGCAGCAGGGCCCCACTACAGGCGTACATTCAGCAGCTTAGGCGTAGAAGCTCATTCTCACCTGGTGACATCTCTGCTTCTGCCCAAGTCCTTGCTAACCAGACTGCTCACTCACCCATTCCAGCCGCCACCTCCCTGTGCTGCCCTGACTTGGGCTGCCACGGGGGCACTGCTCTGCTCTGCCGGGAGGCACAGGGGGGGCTGGCATGCAGAGCAGAACTCTGCCAAAACTCAGCATGCCCCGTGCTGTAACCTGTCTCTTACTGCTCAAGTGGGACCCTGGGGGCTGGTGGCTGTCAAGCACAAAGGAAGATACTAGAAGTATTACGGGAATTAACGCAAAGTATAGAAAAAGAAGTACTCCAAGAGCATGCTGTCAAATTACAACTGAAAGTAAATTAGCATTTAGAAAACACACAGAGTTGTAAAACCTAATTCCAGTACAGCTGTAGAGAAGATGAAGCAGCCTTAAAGAAGCACACGGGACTCTTCCCCCGCGTAAATATTAGAGGACAGAAATATGGAAACTGAACCGATGCAAAGTGCTAAAAAAAAAAAAAAAAAAAAAAAAAGAAACCCACAAAACAAAAATCGGCGAACCCATCGCATCGCATCTCACCCCTTCTCACCTGTGTGCGCCGCGGGGGGCGGCGGCAGGAGCAGCGGCAGCAGCAGCAGCCAAGCCACCCCCCGCCGCGGCTGGCGGGTGCCCATGGGTTACATCTCCCGGCCAGGGCGCACGGAGCTCCCGCACGGCCACCGCGCAGGAGCTGGGGCAGGAGCCGGGCGGGGCGCCGAGGGCCGGGGCGGAGCTGAAGCCGTGTTGCTTCTTCGGGAGGTCTGGTTCGGCGGAATCCTTCTAGCTCGTTACCTGACGCCTTTCGCGACCCGCTGCCCGCCTAGCTGTTCTGTTCCCCTCCCGCCTGCCCCAGCTATGCTTTGCTATGCCATTGTGTCTGAGTCTTTTACCCTAGCCTTCTCCCTCCCTGCCATTTCCTCTCAGGCTTTTCTGCCTAAAAGGAAGATCTTGCAAGCAAGGTCTGTGAGGCTTGCAAGCCGATGTGGAGCCATCACCTTTGTGTCACTGCAGTGCCTGGCTGCTGCATAACAAGATGCTTTGGATAGGGATAGTGTTGCATAGAACGAGAGACAGTGTCTAGAAGTAGATGTCTCACCTATGTGGGAATGTACTTTAGTTCATGCAAGTCAGATAGTAAAAACAGGTTTGTGAGTTTTGAGCATTTCAGGGCTCCAGCATGTAGCAATGTCTGGGGTGCAGGTGTCTGGGCAGTGATCACAGCAAAAGCTGTAAATAGCTGGCAGAAGAATATTAAAAACAAAGAAGTTCACGTGGTAAACTTGTAGTGATTGTTACTGTAGTAGAGCTTCTGATGGACTCACAATTGCATGAGAACGGGAGAGTTAGATAATAATACTGATATAACAGCTACCAGTTGAGCAACACGAGAGGCACAAGGGAGGAGGCGGAAGGTTAAAATGGACACAGAAATGCTTAAAAGGGAGACAAAGTCCAAAGAAAGCAAAGCTTGGTGTAGAGAAAGGTGGTGGTAAAGCAAGGATATGAAGTGCAGTTGCACAAAGTAACAAGGAAGTTGAGAGCAATACTTGTGGTTTTTTCCATGCTATTAGCGCATTATTGAGTTGTCAGTGGGAAGAGGCGCTGATAGAAAAGCAGGCTGAAGAGACAGGCAGTGCTTGCAGCTGTGAAAATCGGGCGGTTGCCCTCAGCCTGCCCTCCTGTGGGGCAGAGGCTTGCAGCTGGCAGCCAGTAGGTGTCAGCCCGGCCTCCAGCACACGCAGGCCATCCCTGCTGTATGGTCTTCTGAAACACAGCTGTTAGGTCAGGCTCTGGGCCTATCGGGGAATTCTCTGATAGCTGAACCAGTCCAGTAGAGGGTTTTGAAATATGAAGACAGGGACTTTAGGTTGTATAATGGAGCAGAAGGACGATGCAGTTCTGTTAACAGCAGAAGCTGCCATGAGTGTTTGTGCCGTCAGCTTCAGTGGGTTTAGCACAGCATAAGCAGGGAAGCATTAAGCGAGGCAGCTTCCTGCTTGAATCCTTTTCCATTAAATAGGACTTGCATGTAATTTAGCTTGGATGTATCTCAGCCTGGATGCCATCAACACATCTTGGAGAGGGAAATGGGTGCACGTTAGTATGGGAAGTATTTTCCCAGACTGTATGGGAGCTGTTGAGTCATGACCTGAACCACTGATTGATGATCTGGGGAAAAGACCCAGTCAGCCCTGGGAGCACAGGTGAAGGCAATTCACCTGTGTGACCAGAAGGGGTGGAGCCTGGCTGCACCTCTCTTAGACCACTGGGGAAGGATCTGTTTCTGGAGATCCCTCCTTAGTGAAGCTTTACTTTGTGAACCTGCAATCTTCTGATATGGGTGAGCAATCTTCATCCCTTCCTTTATAGCACCTTTTTATTGTACCAGTCCTCCCATCATCACACCTCTGTTGTAACACCCTTCCCATTGTATTGATCTGTCCAATTGTTACACAGACATTTTCCAGTCATTTACAAATTGGTATTTTGTGAAGGTGTGTATTCAGAACAGTAAGGAATTCAGAAGGATGTTATAGCCCCCCTTGGGGTGTTGGCTGCAGGAATGGTCTTGCAGAGAGGGAGGCTTAAATGAGTGTTGATTCCTCGCAGTTATGCAGAGCACAACACTGAGTAGCTCCTCCTCCCTCAGCTGCTGAGCTGTGCTGGTAGCTGGAAGAGATGTTTTTCATGTAAGGGTGGCAAGAGTAGAGTATAAACTTGTGTGTATCACTAGTTTCTTTGTTTTTGTAGTCCAGCCAGCTTCTTTCAGTAACCTAACCTGGAGATTTAATTAGAGGTCACAGTGGATCCCAGGACGGGAATCGGTTTGGAGAGCGGAGAAGTAATTGTGTGTTGTAAGTCTAAGCTCGATAAGAGATAAGTCTGAAGCTTTTTCACTGACCCATTGCCTGATGTAGACAGAGAACAGATATGAGTGAATGATGATACCCAAGCCCACCAAACAGGCACAAGATACGGCACAGCTCCTTTGTGAGGCTGTTTGGGCTGTGCTCAGGCTAGCAGTGCTCTGGGACCTGAACAGCTGATTGGTAGTGCTGCAGGACATCAGGGCAATCTGAAAGAACTTCTTCCTATGTGTGTTGCACTGAAGTTACTGAAGAGATGCCCAATAGTCTATAAAGAGTACAGTGGTTGCTTTGAGACTTTCAAGGTGAGGCTGGAGCAGGCCCTGGGGTATCTGATCTAGCTGTGGACGTGCCTGTTCACTTCAGGGGAGCTGGACTAGGTGATCTTTAAAGATCCCTTCCAACTCTAAGGATTCTATGATTATATGGTTCTGTTCTTTTTTTATCTCTGTATCTTTCAAGAAGCAGAAGAAAATGAAAGATCTAGTCATCTCCACTTTTGAATATTTTTTACCTTTCTACTCCCCTTTTTTACAGATTCAATTTTTCATTTTTATTTTACTTTCCTACAAATAAAATACTGCTCTGATTGTTCAAGATTTTGACAATACTCAGGTTCCAAACCCCTAATAAGATTTGTTTCTATTTTAATTTTCTTCCTCTTCAACTCTTTTTTTCTAAAACAGAAGGTATATGTAACAAATTAATAGTAGAAGATCTTAACTAACTTTAGTGGGACAGTTTCCCTCATTTACATCACTGCAAGTTGGCATTAGCCCTTAACTTCTGCAGATTTACTCTAGATTGTATGAGAGAGTGCTTAAGAGCAGAATTTAACTTCTATCTGTAGTGGGTGAAAGACTGAGTTGATTAATTTGTTCCTTATTGTAGAACAATAGTTCAAGAAGTGAAATTATTTATACAGTGGAAAATGTTGGAAGTTTACTTAGGATTATGTACCTATGCAAAACATCTACAATTGTAGACACGTTGATTTTTTTCTCCTTTTTAGTTACCAGGCTGTGGGGTATCTAAGGATTAGTTTCTGCCTTTGTCAAACAGTTGTGAGAAAGAGATTGTGATCTTTCCCAATAGCATGCCATGTGATGGTTATTATAGAGCAGCCTGCTTCCCCAAGGAATCTGCTGGCAGGCTCGGGATGCTTCTTTGCTTCTTCGCTTCTTCCCCTGACCTCCTCAGCTGCAGAAGCCCAGCAGGAGGGAGGAGATACTGAACATGACAGGGCTGAGGGTTTTAACCAACTTGAATGCATCAGTCTGACTAGGAAGACAGTGGTTCTTTTTTCTAATCTTTTCTTGATTAAGTGAGATCTGGTTGAAATCAAGTCATAGTCAAACCACCAACATTTTCTATCTCATTCTAAATACTGTTCATATTTCTAAGAAATATTTGTTATATGAATTTACATGTCATTCTATACATACATGCAACTCTTGGCTTTAAGGCTATCCTATGCTCCTTTCTCTGTGTAAGTTGTTTGTTGATTTCTATTGGAAATTTGCCTGAGTGTGGCATGTAGTATCTGGCCCTGTGTTTGTGCCAGATGCTGCTGATATATTGGCTGCACTTGGGTGGTGACTATTACTGGATGTTAATGGATGAACAGTGAAGTAGATGGACTGCACAGATATTACTACAGATGATGCTTATATTCTGAAAGTAATAGAAAAACTATTTGGACGAAATAGAACTGGATTTTATTTCAGAGTTCTGACTTCCCCACTGAATCTCTGTGTGCTAAGGAGTGACTTTTCAGATACTTTTCTTCCCACCAATAAACAGATTCTCTCAGAGAATGAGAGACCATGTTTTAGTCTGTAAATAGTTTAACTTAGGAGCATAAATAAAAGGGTTATTTCAATACAGATAACATCAGGCATTACCAAATGTGTTAAAGAACAACATGAGAATAAGAAAGGAACCTGAAAGATGAGAGAGATGGCATAATTGGTCTTTCTATGGAAATATTTAGGTGGCTGTAATTAAACATGGCAGTGATGCTGCCCTGGCTACTTTTAAAATCATACATTGAAAAGAAGAAACGCTCTTACTCAAAACATTTCAGGAATTCTTTGCATTTATTCAATAGTAATTGCTTAGTATTCTTCAGTGGAACTTGAAGAAAAAGTGCTTGAAAATGTTAAAAGATGTTATCAGGTTTTTGTTTTGAAATCCTGATGCACAACTGAGAAAGGTGTTTGTGTCTTGCGCTCACTATAGGAACACACCTGTGTGCTCAGCATATCCTGAACATCAGCCTCCTTGCAGTCCTGAGAAACAGTGGCTGTCATCATCTATCAGCAGTGATAACATCTTTTGTATTTCCCCTCACAGTAGGCACTTTCTGATAACAAATTTACAAGCTCTCTTTTTTCCTGTCCCTGAACAGACTCGGAACCAGGGCATCATGCTAGTTTGTCTGCTGGGCCCCTTCTATTTCTTTTTTTTGGTTTAACCAATTGATTTAGAACCATATTGGGATACTTTTGTTGTGATGCCGTACAGTTTTACACCTTTTGTGTTTACAGCCTGCTTTGCATATACATTAGTTCTGCGTTGAATTTTTATTCTGCTTGTCCTCAGATAAAGGCTTTCTGATTTTGCTGGTGCAATGTCAAGGTGATGGTCTTGCTGTTGAGCTCAGTAGAAGCTCAGTCATTCATTTATGATTCTTCCTTTCTGATTATGAAATTCAGTTACATTTTGGCGATAAAAGAAATAAATTCTCAGGCAATAAGTTCAACAGCATTTTTTCCTTCCCTAGTGTGTGAATCTGACAGATTCCACAAATAGAAAGCTGAAGAGAACAAAATAAACTTGTTGTGAATGTTACTAAAGAGAGTTTTAATTGATGACTCAAGTTCCTCCAGACAGACCTTATAGGTTATTCCTCATGCTATTAGTTTCAATTTAACAATGGTTGCTCATCTTCCTCCATAAAATACCTCCCGTGAAGGAGGTTCTTCATTTTGTTTCATAAGATATTTTTATTTACTATAAAAGGGATGAATCTCATGATTTTGAAGGTATACAAAATATGGTGCATTTATTTTCGGTCTTGGGCTGAGGAAAAGGATCTGATATTTACATTTAACTAAGAAGTTGAGTAAGAGATCAACAGAGATCATTTAAAAGAGAACTTAAGAAGAATCTCAGAAAGGCCTGCTATTGTGAACTGAAATACTTTAAAAATCACTTATTGCATCTTCTTTTGCTCTTTGTACATTAATTGGCATAACAAAAGTATTCATAAAGCAAAACAAATCAAAGTAATTGCTGTACATGGCTATAATTAGGCCCCTTTACAGAGCACTCCATAAAGCACAGCCTCAAGTGAGTAGGATGTGTATTTGTGTTCCCTTGCACAGCAGCTATAGCGGTAGTCCTGCTGGTATATGATGACGTGGCCCTGTGTGCGGCTGACCCTCCTCTCCTCCATATTGTGGCTGAATTAAAGTGAGTCCTTCTCAAGAGATTCTCCTGACTGGCTGAGGTCAGTGTGAAGATAGCTGTGCACACATGCTGCTCTGCATTTCATCAACAAGGAAATCACAAAGTAAACGATTTTTTCCTAGGAGGGTGCTTCAGATTACTGAAGGTTTTCAATAATACCTATAAAAATAAGCTAAGAACAAGTAGACCAGGAAAGCACAGGAAGCCTTCCAGTGACCATGCTTGTTAGCACCTTTACTAGAGTCTTTCCTTGGCTCTAATTCAACTGAGAAGATTAATTATGACTCACCATCAGATTACATCAGGTGTTACATGTAGGAGGATATGGCATTCAGTCTTAATTTCATTCCATCTGCTGATACTACCAAAAACACATAAAGTTAAGCTATTGTAGTAAAGGAAGTGAAAATCATTCTTCCATCCTCCAAAGTCACAGCTGCAGAGCTATTTTGAAGGGTGTATTTACAAATCCTGTTTTGCATAGTCCAAACAGCAGACCCAAGCACTGACCACAGCCCAGAGAGCTTCTCATGTTTTGTAAAGCCAAATCCAAGGTGAGTTCACTGAGACAGAAAATGCTAACCTGGATGGAGGAAATATTAATCATAGTAGCACTGTCCCCAACTGAGCTGGACCCAGTACATTACTGAGGCACAAATAACTGAGAAATATTTGGGCCCATCAGTGCAATATGAAGTGTGCCTCTTCAGTTAAGACTCTGTTGGTGGGAAGCAATCAATGCCTCCTACAAGAAGAAAGCAACTGAAGTCACTCCTGAAGAGATCTAATTTATCCTGTCCTCAGAAAACAACCCTAACAATATCAGAAGGTTGCACTCATGTAGTCTTTTGGTGCAAAGCAGCCTGAGCAAATGGAGCATGAATTTCATATCACTCTGGTGTCTCTTGGAAAGGAGTTAGTAAGTCATGATTCATTAAGTCATTTGAATGAATCCATCTCACTAATCTACTGCAAGAGATTAAGTTGTACTTAAAGTATATCACTCTGGGGATTGCCATAATATAATCACACATCATTTTGATCTGTTGCATCCCCTTGGGAACAGTGGAAACTATCCCATTCAAAGTGATACTGATGTGCTATAATAGTGTAGCAAAGCAAAACATAACATTGCAAATGCTTAATAAATCATAAGGGACAGTTGAAACAGTCATCAAATGAATGGAGAAAGCTTAGATTCTGATAAATAATTAAGAGATAAGAATTAAGAGATATTGAACTCATGAAAGAGGTGGTATGTATATAACAGGTTAAGTGTCACTGTAGCAGTGTTTCATTATGGAAGAAGAACACTGGAGGGGTGATTAAAGGCAGGGTTTTGTCATAAAGGTGGGAAAACATGGTCCAACGGGAGCAGGAATACATGTAGCTGATATAAGATGATACTTCCCACCAGCTGTTTTGAGTTACTGCTAGCACCTAAAATGCAGCTGATGACATTAAAACAGAGCTTGAGGCTCTTTGGTAGAGGAGATGTGTTACACACATAATAATAATGCAATGGAAAGCACAGCAATGATAGCAGGGTAGCAAAGTTCTAGTCTGCAGCAAGTGAGGATAAGCCTAAGTGCAGCAGCTGTGGACACAAAAACAAAGGGGGGGGGGGGGGGGGGGAGGAACAGGGGGGGATGACTGCTTACCCTTGAAAGGCCTCAAGTATGCAGGGATCTTCAGCAAGACACCTATGCCTCCACTACCAACCCTTAAATGAGGTGTACGAAGGGGTGGATCCTGCTCCATCCCTTCCAGTCACTCAGGTGCATTGCATACACCTGAGCTCCCCTGGGTTGGCCCTGCCTTCCCACCAGTTGCTCAGCCACTGTTTCAAGCCATGACTTAGCATTTCTGTTACAAGGTGCTGTGCTGGCCTTGGCAGAGTACCTTACTTTGAGTCAGTGTCAGTGGGGTTTGCTGGTTTCTGGTAAAAACCTGAGAACGTCTGAGACTCAGAAGAGGCAGGAGATCTTTGACACTGTAGCATTCAGAGGTGCGGCACCACAGGAAGCAGTTCAGTTTTTTTTTTTTTCCTGGATGTTTCCATCCCTTCTGAGAGGCAGCTTGGTGAATGCCCAAACTGAGGTTCACAGTAGCCAGAGAGGGCCCTGGGAGGCGGGCTGAAGGATTTGCTGCAGGTGCTGAGGACCTCTGTATCCCACATGTAGACTGTCTGTCAATCAAGTTTTTACAAGTATTTTGTTGCAGTACAAACTGAAAAAAAATAATAAAAGAATAGCCTATGAAGAAGCCATAATCATATAATTTTGAAAGCATTAGCTATAATTGAGATAGTTAACTCCTGAAGGGAACACGAATTACTCTATTCTAATTCCCTACAATGGAAAAAAAATATAATAATAAAAAATCAATATGGCCACACAAATGCTCGATAGGATGAATATTTGAGTCATTGTAAATTCCATTAAATCTGATTCTTAAAATGTCAGCAATCCACTCTCATGGAAACTGCAGCTTCTGCATTACATTTATCAGTGTCCATGTCCTACAAGACATGTCAGAGAAGATTTGCTTGAGAAGAATAAATGCTAAATTTATATTCATCACAAAATCTCAGAGTTTAAAGACAAATTTGATTTGTGTTTGCATATTTTACCAACTGTTATTCAAATCTGAATAGAAGAATATCCATATTCATTATCTGCTGGGAAAGTGGTGAGGTCCTGGAACAAGTTGCCCGGAGAGGTTATGGATGCCCTGTCCCTGGAGATATTTAGTGCCTGGTTGGATGGGGCCTTGGGCAATCTGATCTAGTATTTGATCTAGTGGCTGGCAACCCTGCTTATGGCAGAGGGATTGGAACTTGATGATCCTTGAGGTCCCTTCCAACTCAAGCCATTCTGTGATTCTATGATTAATGATTCTATGATCCTAGAGTAGAGTTATTTAGGGAAATTGTACTCAAAAGGCATCAGTTTAAATTTAAAAGTGAAATACTAAGCAAAGAGGAAATATTCAAAATTGAAAATGCAACTCTAAATAAGATTAGACTCAAACTCAGTGTCCATTGGGTCAATCAATAGAGAAGTGCAAGCATTTAGCAGGTCTCAGTTGTATCCTGCCAAACAGATGGTGACATTCATCCCATCAGAAAGCAAGAATTACCTAAATGTAAAGGACAGATATATAGTCTGTTGGCTTCTTTTCTTTGATGTTCTTTCTTTCTTTGCTGTGAAGAACTCTATTTCATTTCTAATTTTCTACTTAGGATATCCTTTGTTTTTTTTTTTTACAACTAACTTTTCTGCTTTTAAGAGCTTATGTATCAATTTGGGAGTCATTCCCAATTTCTGTTAGACTTTCTGAAAACTGGTGAATATTGTTAAGTTAGCATTTGGCTAATCTTCTGCTTTTGGCTTTATTATGAAATGGCTTCTTCCTGTTACCCACTCTCCCACCACAGGACATTTCCAAGCTTCTTCAAGTTCTTGGTGCTCAGGCCATGCAGAGTTTGCTCACAGAGTTCTTTGTCATTGCAAAGGTTTCCAATAAACTGGTCCATGAAGTGAAGTTGAAAGCCCTTCTGATGATCCCCACTTATGCCATTCTGTCAATTATTTTCATCCTGTAAAATATTTCTTCAGTTGAAAAAGGAAATGCAGTTAAAAAGTTTTTATAAGGGCACAACAGATCTCCATAATTTGCTTTTTCTATTGAAGACTCATCCCATGTACACTTTTCTGGGATGGAATGAGTTTGCAAAGCAAGGGGGAGTCCTTGAATACAGATTGGAGTCTCTTGGCTTGATCAGATATGTCTTCTGTGGCTGGGCTTTTAGTATATAAAGTTTTTTCTCTATCAGTACCCCCACTTCTTTCCATCTCTTTCTATAGAGTCCAAATAAACTATAAAACTTATCTTAGTAGTGACTAGATGTTGCAGTTTTCTCACAATTTCCACTGCATCTTTTTTTACTGGCATGTTATAACTCTCCTGTGAACTGCCAATGAATCTGCAATGTGAGCTTAAAGTCAAGGCAGGTGGAGATACTGCCTCCCTAGCATTAAGTTCCTTGGGGACTCACTTGGAAATTAAACTATGGTCATTTTCAATATGGAATCATTTTATTGTGTGGGTGCATCTGCACATAAACTTTACATTGGCTTCTGAACAGCATATAAAGGCTTGTAAGAGATAAATTAGACTAAGTATAGCACTCATCATTAATCAAGATACTAAATAAGCATGAGCGCTGGAGAATGAACACAGCTGCCCCTTCATTTATCTTGCTGTCAGAACTTAACTCTCCTACAGAGAGAAGCTCAGAAGTGATGGCTTCAGGTCTTTTGTGTCCCCTCTGTTTGCAGAGAATATGCATGCTTATATATAATTAATACACGTTTATATCATGTGTATATTTGTATATACATAAACAAATATGCTACATATAAGCACATTTCTGTACTTGTGCATGTATACTGATATATGCTTTGTCTGTAGACATAAATGGCAGTTCTGAGCTGAAAAGTGTCATCTACCTGTTTATTTCAAAGGAAGAATGTTTGCTCCTTGTTTCTGTTGACACTGATTATTCTAGATCAATAACAGAACTCTTAGCTACAGCCTTACTGTGGGTTATCTTCTGTGATAACTTCCATCATTTTCCCCAACATGAAGATATGATATATGTGTAGCTAGTCTGGTAAATCTGGAAGTCTTATCTTTCATTGCAGAGTGAGTATGTGATGCTAGATGATAACAAAACCTATTTTCTCATTTGACTGGAGTACAAACAGATAATTGAAGTACAATTTACTGAAAGTCTCTGTGTTATTTTTGTAGTAATTTCTCCGTGTCAAAGAATACTTTTAAGGCAAACAGACCAGTCAGGCACTAAGTTTATAGGGCAACAGCCTCTAGTGTCTGGCCTTCCTTCATCTGACCTTTTGCATGAAAGCAATACATCAGCTACCCTTCCATGTCTATGGTATTGTCGCAAGCTCTTGGGAAAAGTGTGACTGAATAGGAGGAATTAGTGCTGCTGCAGAGGATTTAGCATAATGGATAGATCATTAACCTTTTAAATCTGGTATCTGGCTTTAGCACTGGCCTACCATGGATGCTTCAAGTAAGCGAATATCTCCATATGTAGCTGTGATGGTTTGTGCAGAGAAGAGGAAGGATTTCCTGGACCAAAGTCATGAGAGCTGATTGTCTGTGAATTTGAGTGGCAATGCAGCCAAAGTGGGACAGCAAAATTAAGTACACAGATCTCAGGAACATAGCCAGATGCATGAGACAAGCCTTTTCTGCAGAACATTACTGTACGTCATATGACGAGAGCTATGCAGATACTGTGACCAGGGCTATGATGTCTCACAGCAGCATCTGGACCTATATTTAAGGTATCTGAGATACTTCTATCATTTTGAAAACAAAGCTCTTTGATACCACAATGGTTGGTATTTCTTATTACCACAAAATAATGTGTTAGTCTTTAAATCTTTTGCACTAGGCATAAGCTATTGCTGCTGAACTCTTAAGTAGTCTTGTTTCTGTAACATCTTATTTCAGGATCTGGGAAGAATAGAGACACTTTGATTTTGTATTGCACCATAGCTCTATTTATGCTTCCATCCATATTGTAAACTGTTCAGGGGAGAAATGATTTCAGACAGCTGTCATGTCATATGTAAGACCTACCCCATTCCTCCTGTCACCACTGCCTGACATTGTGCTGTACAACACATGTGCTCTGTGCCAGGCTCAAGAAGCCATTTACTGAGGTGCAGCATGTGTTTTGCTAATAATACTGCTCAGCTAGGGAACAGGTGAGGCATTAACAGTGGTGCTCCCAAAGGCGGCTATCTACAGACCCTATATAGCCCCATGTCTATAGCTTGCTAGTGGTGGTCAGTATAGAGATGCTGATAGATGCCCATAGCCTCCTTCTGTAATTATTGGGCTGAAATGTTCACTTTATTCCTTGAAGGGACAGAGAGCTCATCACACAGCAGAAGTCTTTCAGTGCAATCCTACTAACTGGTATTGCCTGTTATCAGCAGCCAGACTAAGGAACAGTTCCCTTTGTTTGTGAGACTTCTGCTCCTCATCTCATCTTGCTGCCAGTAGTGCCTGTCAGTTCTGGTTGCTGCTGCCTCTTGTTGTCCTCAAACCAGTTCCTACAGAACAAGTGTCCACTTATGCACTGGGCGTCTAACCTGCCACCACAGGCCATGGATCTTCAATAGCAAGTCAGCTGACTAGCCAGCTGAGGAAGGATGTAGTTGCCTAAGTACAGGCATTTATAACTATTAAACGTGCCCTTTGGTATTGAGGCATCTGCAAGAACAGGTAGATGCAACATCTCATAGGGAGGCCTGAAGTCTCTTTTGTAGTTACAGCTGGAGTCCAGACAGGATCCTTCAGCACCTAAAATGTACTTAGAGCGCTGATTTAGGCGACTGCATCCTGCCCCAAACATGTTTTCACTGGAGTTCTAGTAAAATTGGAATTAAATGTCGGAACTAAATGAAACTCCTAGTCTCCTATGTGATGTTTGGTCTGAAAGAATCTGTGCAAGGGCACAACTTCAACTCCGTTTGGTTTTAATGTGCCGTATAGAATGTCTTGAAAACATTCCAGAGGACTCAGCTTGACAGGGCTTCCCAAAGCAGGAAGCAGCTAGATGTAGGCAAAGCTGGATTGGTGACACATAATTAGATCAACCCCAGAAGTACCCATCAGTTTCCCATGATCTTTGTTTTCACAATTTTGATGAGCCCACACCGAAAGCATGTGCCCATAATGCAGTTCATCTCTATAAAATCCTAGTCTTTATGGCCTGTAAACTTTAATTCATGTCTTAGCAACACCCACACTGATTATTAGAATGCTTTGCGTGTTTTCTTGCCATCTGCCTACCAAAATAAATTACAGTCCCATTGAATCATACTGTTGTGTCACTTGTATCACTCTAAGACATGAGAAAATACCTGGGGGTTTCTTGCTCAGTTGATGCTGAAATGGTTTTTCAAGTAACAGTAAAGGTAGTGAGTGTGCAAATGTGAGCTGACTTCCATCTCACATTCACAATAGAAATCTCATTGTTTTGATGGGTTTGCTTCTTCCTTTCTTACTGTGCACTTCTGACAAGTGGCAGTAGCACAACAGAGAGAAGTGATGGGCTGTTTAAAGGAACCGGGAACAAACATAAACTTGTCTCCAGCCTTGTCAGTAAATCATCAGGCAAATTTGCAGAGGGACCAAAGCTGGAGACTGACTGGGCTGCTCAGACTGCGTACTTCAGAGGTGATCAAGTTTCTTAGTTAGCAATTTGGCTGCCAGGATTGTTTGAGTGTTCGCAAGAAAAAAAGTAAAAAAAAAAAAAACGGTGGCCATCCATTAGGTACAAAGTTGCTTGCTGCAGTGTGGGCGGTTGTGAAGAGTGATCAGGTCTCCTCTGAGCTTCCTGCAGACTAAACAATCCCGGTTCCCTCAGCCACTTCCCACAAGGTTGTACTCCAGACCCTTCACAGCTTCTCTGGGTATGTTCCTGGGGCTTGATGTCTTTCTTGTAGAGAGGGGCCTAAAACTGAATACAGCGCTTGAGGTGGGGTGTCACCAGAGCTGAGTACAGGGGGACAATCCCCTGCTCCTGCTGGCTTTCCTGTTTCTGACACAAGCTGGGATGCCATTGGCCTTCTTTGCCATCTGGGCATGCTGCTGGCTCACATTCAACCGGCTGTCAACTACCACCTCCAGATCCTTTTTCCTCTGTGCATCTTTCCAGCCACACTGCTGCAAGCCTGTAGTTGATACTGCAGCTAACAGCCAGATTGGAAATGCTCATAGAAGTCTCATTCTCAAACACACAAGTGTTTCAAGCCTCTTGAAAACCACCAGATGCTCCTCTGCTGTGGCCTTTGCAGATCTTAGGGTGCCGGTGGAGGGAGGCGTGGGCTGTCCCTGCTGGGTGCGCTTTGCCTCCTCCTGCCCACTCCCTGTATGGGGTTGCTAGTCAGCACAGGATTTTTGCAAGACTTTATCTAAACTCATCTCTTGCATTTTTGCCAGGGCTCGGAGGGATAGGGTGACAAGTGGGATCTGTGCATTGCAACATTCAGCATTGCAACATTTGACAGTGTAATATTTAATTTCTAGGCATCATGCCTGGTGCAGTGCAGTCTTAAATGAAGCAGCCAACTTGCTGGGGAGAATTCTCCCTGCTGTTACCTTCTCCTTCACGTTCCCATATTCTCACACTAGATTTTTGCCTCTCTTATTAAACTGCGAGGTAAAGATAGGTGTCACTGAAATTGGGGTCCTGGTGCTGCGGTGTGTGCTGCTCTGGGAGCAAGTGCAGCAGCTGTCTTTTAGGCGACAGGAAGGGAAGTTGGCTGTGCTAGCCAGGGAGCTGTAAGTGCCTGGGGTGCTTTTCTCCAGTCTCTGCAGAAACATAAAATACCAAAATTATTACTGGTGCAGGGAGCAGACTTCTGGGGGGGTGCCAGAAGCACTTGGCTGCAGAATTGGTTTTCTCAACCTTTCTTTCTCTGGCCTAGGAAATTTTAACCTTACTAAAGTTCTTCAGGTGTTTACCCTCCCACTTCAATTGTTCTTTGACTATTTTACAGATAATGCTTTTTAGTTTTCTTGTGAGTAAACTTCAAGCCAATTGGCATTTCTATCCTTACTTCTTGTAATGACTGATATGTTGGGACAGAAAGGAGAATTATACCCTAGGCAGTGACTGTCAGCTACTGAAGAACTGTTCCTTTTACTGTAGCTACAAATATTGCAGTGACATTTGTTTATCTATTGGAAAAAGCTCTTTTGCATTGTTACATTTCTTGATTCTTTTTATATTAGTGCTTGAACTATATTAACTACAAATAATTACAGGATGGAATAGAAAAAGAATCATGTTGTGGTATGAGAGTTTTAGTCACTTTTTTTTCAGACAAAACTTGCAGAAGATCAGCTTGCTGCCCTATGAAGGCAAATGGGTGACTGGAGGGGTTCAGGCAGCCCTGGAACATGTAACGTGGTACATCACATTTCTGCTTAAAGAAAGAGTAGCACATCAGTCTGGACATGCTTATTATAGAGGAAGGGAGGAAAAGGGGAAAAATGTCATTTCAGCAGAGTGTGTACTTGTGGTCACTTCTGGAAAACATTTCCTCAGCAGGCAGAACAGATCTGTTGCTGCTTTGTGCAGCTCACTTCCTACACAACAGTGCCATTGATAGGAATCTGGTTTTAATTACAACAGAGGCTAGAATGTCAGTACATAACAGCATTTAAGCGTCCCCCCTGTAGATTGAGGATGCATGTTTTCGCTGGCCTGAGGAGTATGTTGGAGGGCATCTTCTGCTGAAGTGGAGAACACACTTTTTTTCCTCAGTGAAAACACTTTGCTGCTTGTTTAGTGTTTTCTTTCTTGCAGCAGAAAATTGTGTGTTCTTGATGTTCAGGGTGGACTCAGAAGAGACTGTGGCTTCTGCTGCTGAGTCAGCCCTTCTGTAATAGTCTGTGTCCTTTGTGATCCAGTGTGCCAGAATGGAGTTTTTACCTTAAAATGGCATTTAAGATTTGGGCTACCTTTAACCACTGAGGCCATTGATTGTAATATAAATGGTATCATTATCTTTATTTCAGAGGAAGATGTATTCAGATTTCACATTCATGTATCAACTGGGGGGATTTAAATGGAGACTGTGTGTTCTCAGGTAACAGAACAATGAGCACTGTCACAGCAATCTTGGATCTGAGGTCCTCGGACCAGAGGAAAAAAAAGGCTCGGTGCCCTATGCTCCATAATCTCGTCGTGCATCACAGCAAATCACTTTGAACAAAGGTATTTGGTGTTGTTCATGTCCATATATGTTTACAAATACATCTGAATATCTTTATAGACCAGATTAGAGCCCTTCCCCCTTTCACAGGGAGATAAATACAAAGATAAATACACTAAAGGTGCTAAGGCACTCTAAAGCTTAGGGACGTTGTTCAGCTGCCTAATTCCCATTGAAGTGAATGGTCTCTGAATACTGTGTACCTCACAGAACACATTTCCTCGTACCTAGGAAACGTGAACTCTGTTACCTAACATAGTGTTCGAACGACACGTGGTCTTCGTGGTCACACAGAGAGGCTCCATGTTTGACATGTTTCTCACTGCCCAGAAAGGTTTCATACAGCAGATAACTCTGCAGAGGTTTTCCTGTTGACAGTTTAGAGGTCGGTGGTGCAATAGAGCTGTCTGTGTATTTGTATCATCCTTCACTCCCCTACCACAGCTGCTCTCTGGTTAGGACAAACATTGAAGCTCTCTGGCACTAAGTATCATTCTTGAGATTCCACGGACTAAGTCCGTGCTGGACCTGATGACCAGGTTACACTGGGAAAGAGAAGCAAGCAGTATTCACATTTATAATGTGTTTTCTAGCTGTTTTGCTTGAAAAGACTTTAAACTGTTAAAACTAGGATTCTGAGTCCTGCTGGCTGTGGCGGTGCTGTCTGTCACCATGACTGAGAGGCATAAAGTTCAGGCAGCTTAGTCATTGCCCTGTTCTGGGAACACTGCTGGCATGCTCCTTGTCCTCTGGAAATGCCTTGTCTCACAGCGCTGTTTGTGCCTGAACCATTTTCCCCTTAAGCAGCAGAGATATGGGAAGGATTATTCAATTGAGTCATTCAGGGAAATTTTTTTTTGAAAACAAAGAGGTTTCTTGCTGGCTAAAAGTTGACAGTTTAGGGGCCTCCAAACACAGCTGCAGCTGTGTGAGGTGTTGGGTTTTCAGGTCAGGGTTCAAAGTCAGCCCTGCCTATCAGTAGCTAGATGAGACTTTCCTCTATGCTGACACGTGGGAAATACCTGAGTTGTTTCAGGTGCCATCATTGGAAACATGGAAGGACCCAGCCACACGTTCTTGCGTGTATATTTTCTTGGGCTTCTTTTCTGCTCCTGACCTCGGATTTCTCTGTCTCTCAGAGAGAGGCTAAAGCAAAAGTGAAGCCTTACAGTGATGCTCATGACCAAAAGGAAATCATACCTGGACAGCGTACGGAATTTGCTTAGCTGATGTAGTTTCCAAATCTGACATTTCACCATTGTTTTCATTTTGGTTGGAAACACAAACAATAGCCGTAATCAAAGTAGCAGTGCAGCTTGTGGTTATAGAAGTAACTCAGGCATTGCATTGCTACCATCTTGCCACAACATGTCAGTATAATCCCATGTATGGTTCAGACAGACTGTACTCTTTATAGTCCTCTGGTTTCCTTAGAAAATGTTCCCTTGGGATTTGGGATTGCACTGTTCTTTTCAGCTTTTTCCATCTATGGAGGAATAGTTGTGTGCTTCTCCTAAGAATATAAGAACAGACTTGTTTCAAGAACAACCACAAAAACTACGTGAATTTGATTCATTCTCTTTTTGTTTTTCTTTAAACAAATAAAGGAGGAAGTGTAAACATTTATTAAAGCCCAAGTTCTGAAATGTGCTTTTCCACGCACAGTTCATGTCAAACTATACAAGCTCACAGAGTACAGAAAAACTATACATGTCTGTGGTTTGAGGTTTTGTTTTGTTTTGTTTTTTTCTTGTATTTTAGAAACAGAAATTCTCTTTTCCAAGCAGTTTGGATTTCTCTATGGCAGTGAAACATTCACATCTGGTGTTTTGATGCAGGTCATGGCTAAGATGCTTCTCTAAGCAACTGAATGCAGATGGTCTGCTTTCATGGCACGAAGCTGGCCATCACACTGTGAAAGCCCAGTCAGACTTTGGTACAGCCTAGAGCAAAGGAAGAGTGCTCTACTTGTGCTCTGCAGGCACTGCAGTAGCTATGACATCAGCCCAAACTTATGGTCTTCTACACCTGTTACATGCAGTAATCATGGCTGGTGCCTGCTCAGTCCTTACCCAGAAGCTGTATTTACTACATGGGTAAATTCCTCATGGAGTTAAGTTAAGCCCCTGAGAAATGTTAGCCAACGCAAGACAGTGAAAAGGAAAAAGCAAATCTCTTACTCTTTTGTTCTCCTTGGTCCCTAAGAAAGTGTAAATCATTCCGGGAAATTCTGTTTTCCACATCATGAGGGTATTCTGTATTTTTTTCTACCACATTTTTAGCACTGATTTTTTTTTTTCTTCCTTTCTTGTACTGATATATAAACGTGTATATATTTTGTCCTACTGTCTGATCAATCTTCAGCTTACTCGGGTCATGAAATTCATTAAAAATACTATCAGTGACACTTGGATTGTAAACATTAAACATGTGGTTTTAATCGTGATTGTTTGTAGAGATGCATCATGTTCTACATTGCTTACCAGCTAAAATGAAACACAGAGAAAGGAGTTAATCCTTAATTCCCCACATGTAAGCCTCAGTAAGCTGTCCAAACACCTGTGATTACATAGCAGAAGATTTTTAGGCTTTGATTTGATTGCTTTCTTCTTTTCTAGATAGTGTAGCAGGAATTTGGGAAATGGGGCGTTTCAGGGTGTTATTTGTGGAACTTGAAAGAAATGAGCAGAATTCCTGCAGCAGAGAAGAGCCTTGACTTGAGGTAGGCGAGACTCTTTGGTTTCATGTCCATATAATGCTGACATGTCAGTCTGTGTCACTGAAATCGCAGGAATGTCACTGATAAAAAGCAGAGGATGATCAGAACAATCTCAGCTTCTGAATGTCCCTCTTGGGGCAGTAGTCAGTGCAGTGCAATGTCCTCTTTCTTCCTTCCTGTGTTCATGGTCGTATTCTGCACTCCAGGAAGAGCTATTGAATTGTTCTCCTTTCAAATGCATGGTGTCTCACTGGAAGCATCCCTAAAGGTTACTTCTGTTTTTAGTGAGAGCTATGACTAGATGTCTTAAAGACTAATCAGAGATGACCTTCTTCAGGAAGTACCGACTTGACATTGGAAAACTCACAGTCTGGAAAACAAAGGAAATGTTTTTGGCCACAAAGAATAGAAACTCGCTTTGGCTTTTCACTTGAAGAACATGTTTTGAAACACATTTTAATAAATGTTTTCCTTTCAGTAAAATGCTGTGTTTTCATTAGAAATATTTTTCTGGAAGTGTTTTCATTGATGCTACTCCCATGCAAAGCTGGGGCTTGTGGAAAATTGACTGAAGCTTCTCTGCTATTCAGTTTGCCCTCCCCAGTTCGCATCATTCGCACACTTCATCCCTTACCATGACTGGCTGTCACTGGACCTTGGGAGGTCATGCTTCTGGCTACAGGACTCGGGTTCTTGGATGCACAGCTCTTTCCTTGGATCATGGTGACTGCTTAGTTTTAAAGTATTGCATTCCCTGCTTTGTCTGGGAGTAGCTGGATAGTTTTTGTGATGATAGTCAGTCATGGCAAAATGAACAATGTAATGTTCCTTTTGATGACTGTTGGTAATATAATTTGGTGCTTGCAGTTGTTTTTCATATAGTTCTGTTATTTAAAAGGGGGAAAAAAAATCTTTCCATAAGCCATTTTTGCCAGCTATATGCCAGTGCATCCCAAGCACTGTATTTACTCGCACTAAAGATGTGGGAGAGACCTCATGTTGGAGCAGGGATGGAGAGTGACCATGAATTGCAGCAAAAACAAAGTGTTACAGACTGACTGCAGCCCCCATTCTCTGTTCTCCTTCACCACTTGGGGGGAAGAAGGAGGAGTGGGTGGAGAGAAGTGTTTTTAGTTTGTTTTTCATTCTCACTGCTCTAGTCTGCTATTAGCAGCCAATAAACTACACCAATCTCTTTTATGTTGAGTCTGGTGATGGTAAGTAATGAAGGATCTCCCTGTCCTTATCTCAGCCCACTAACCCTTTTTCATCATTGTTGTCTTTTGAGGATGGGGAGTGAGAGAGCAGTGTGGTGGGACCTAGCTGCTCATTGAAATAACCACAAAATCATATACATATACATATCTTTAATGGTATCTATGCTGAAGTGACTCAGCCCCACTGTGTATCTGGATTTATCTCTTGAGCAGCTGCAACGAATAAGCCTTTCCAGTAATTGTAGCTCCTGCTACCATGGATGAATCTCTCTCTACAGCTTTTAAAATCTTCTTGATAATGGCTCTTTGGGCTTAAAGACTGCTCCTTACATATTTCTCTGAGAAGAATGCATGAAGATCATGTCCTTGTAGGTGTAAGGTTTCTCTTTGGCAGTGGACACTCATAAAAATAGTCTTTCTGTATACTAATATAACAGTCCTTTTCAAAGGCACAAACTGTTTAGTGCCTGTGCCGGCAGTTATAACATGTAGCTGTCCAAGTCGCTTTGCTTGTGTTTTGTAAGCTGGTTGAAATAGCACACATTTCTCCTCTAATGCTGCAAGCACTTTTATCCCCAGCCACTTTCTGTGCACACTCTCTCTTCTTGCCTTGTATTAATCATTCTGCTGTTCCCCAGAATCTTTGTCATTCTGCCTAAATCAAACTTTTATATCTGATTTGGCCCACTAGTATGTCTCTCTTTGCGTTTGGGAACACAATTAGTGATTTTGCACATCAACTTGAAGGGTGATTTTGAGTCAACTCTATTGTTTTTCTTTTTGCTGATAAATTTTAGAATCTTCATTCTTTCCAATATAAAAATCAAGAATAGGAATTTAGCCCAGAAATAAGAGTTCATCCCAGTCCTATGACAATCAAGTCATGTCATTTACCAGGTTTTAAACAAACCCAGTGTTCCATAACAATGTTAAAAATACTTGCTCATCCATTGTTTCAAAACGAAAAACAAGTGCTTATGGCTGTTTCTTGGAATCAGTATGATTTATTACCAAAATAAACAAACAAAAAAACCAAAATTAATAAATAGTGCCCCTCTCATGTCAGAATGATATTGCTTGAAGGACATGAGGACATTAATGTAATGATAGTTTTACAATCACTCTTGTAGGTACAACAGTTAGCACAGTGGATGCTCACTTATCCCTTCTTCTGTTTAAGCATAAGGATACCAATGGAGTCTCCACCATGTCATCCTGCTGGGCTGCATTTTATCAGCGCTGAGGGTATGTATTTATGTGAATCAGTGTAAGGTGTCCTTATACTCTCTACCTTAGGTAAGAACAACATAATTTGAAAAATAGAAGTGGTTAGTGACTCTTCAGTATTTGCATCTGGTAAATTCCTTTTCAAGAATTCTCTTTTTGAAATTTGCTTTTAAGCATCAAGGCTCAATCTTCCCATTTTTTTCCCATCTCAAGACAAAATTCTGGCAGCAAGGACTGTTCGAGCCAGGCCTTCAGTAAAATCAACTTGTAAGACCTGCAATACAACAGCAAGCTATTTCATTATTTGGGGAATTCAACTTTCAAGCTCTTTTCTTCTTGAAGGCATTTTATGAAAGAACCTGAAAACAAGCAGCTAAGGATATTGTACATTGGCACTGGTGTTCATCACCAGCAATTTCTTTCTCTGTTTCTCTGCACATGTACTCTTCCTTTGTGTCTTATGTCTCTTGTGGCAAACTCTCAGGAGTTGGGGCTTCGTTTTCTTCTTGCTTCTTTTGTAATTGGAAGACAAATTTTGCAGATTAATACCTTCAATTATTGTAGCAAACATCAAAATCCATAGGAAATCCACAGAAAATCATCTAGTTAGGAGAAATTCACTGCAAGTGGAATACTTGATAACACCTGATAGATCTGATGCAAAAACCAACATTATTTCACAATCACACCCCACCCTTGGGCCGTGAGGAAGGTTCTTACATGATATCAAGTCATGCAAGCAAATAACCCCCAAGTTTATATCTGATTAGAGCAAATATATGGGAGGCATGAACAGGCTTGGCCCAGTGCTAGACCATATGATGAACACCAAAGATCATGGCATCATATAAAACTGGGCATTTATATGGTACAGCTGGCTATGCATAATATCCTCCTAATTTATAAGGCTGGAGCATCTGCTCCATTGCTGTTGCTCCATCAGCTTTTCCAGAATTCTGTTATTGAATGCCTAGTAGTCAAATATTGCAGTTGTGTGTGCCAGTGGAACAGGAAGTTGGTATCATTTACAGTGGGAGATTACGTTATCTGTGGGATAGAGTAACAGCTAATGTTCAGCATGGTCAGGTAGAAAGGGTTGGCCTTATGGGATGGGCTCCACTTCACACAAAGATCAATAATGGCATACTCTAAAAGATATAATGTTTATTTCTCATTGGCAAGATCCCCAGCTGTGACAGGAGGATGTGGCCAGATGAGGTCATTGCGACAGGCTGCTTGTGTGACTGTGGACATCCCCGGTGATGCAGCAGGCGAGATCTTAGTGGACAAATTTTGCAAGTCTTGATTTTGTTCTGCTTCATCTTTCCACTCTATGGAAATGCTGTGGCTCTAGCAACCAGTATTTCATAGAATCATAGTATCATAGAATGACCTGGGTTGAAATCAGCCATGATGATCATCTAGTTTCAACCCCGGCTTTGGCTCTTTGCTGGGAAGTGCCTGCTCTGCAAGTGGAAAAAAAAAACTGGGGGAAGAGTGTTTTCAGCTGGGCCCTGCAAACTGCTTGCCAGAAGTACAGGCTAGCTGGAAATGTCAGCAAATGTAATCTCATGAGCCTTAGCCGTGGCCTACATTAGAAGATGTATCCTGCCAGGCACCCTCCAAAATCAAAGGCTCTGAAAGGCTATCTGGTGAGCCTAGCTCTTCAAATGCTGAAAAGGTGCTTGAGGGAATGGCTTGTAGAAGAATTGCATGGACATTACTCTCCTCCACCTTATTCAGGCTCATTGCAGAAGACCTTCCACAGTTCCCAGCAGAGAAGAGGCCAGGAGAGTTCCAGCATGTGCACTGCACGGACAGCCCCATTCTGGGGATCAAGCTAACAACTTGAAGGCATCCTGCCTTGCGTGCATGTGTGCTGAACACTCCGCATGCCAGCTCTGAGAGGTGGACCCACACCAGAGACGACCTTGTACCCATGAGAAGGAAGGGGGAAGAAGGCCAGAATTCACTTTTCCAATTATTTCCAAACTGCCTTGCCTTCAGGAAAGCCCTGCTGTAGTTCAGAGCCTAGGAGAAAGTTCTTCCTCCTTTGCACTTTCACAGAGATATTAACCGCAGTGCAGCATATGGGCTAAGGCATCCAAAATTTTGTTTTTAAAAGCAACAGCATTACCAGCACTATCTAGGTGCTGTAGGTGCAGATCATGCAGCTGGTACCTGCTACAGTAAAGTACTTGTCCCTGCATGAACCCTCTGTTCTGCAAACCCAATGGAGCTTGTTGTGGGAACAGGGCTCTATTGCTGCCTGTGGAGAAAAATATGGCACTAACCATTTTACCAAACCCTTTCCTAGTAAAATTACATTGCAGAGCAGAGCCAAAAATAAATTCACATTCTAAATAGAAAGAGAAAATTGACTTTTGCACAACATCATGGGGTTGTTTATAATAAATCATGTTGCTTCAGAATGGAAGCAGTTCCTGCAACTCTTGCACCGCTTTCTGTAAGGCTGTGTAGCTAAGGAAGTGAAATCTCGTTAGCAAATATGACAGCACAGGACTTCTTCAGATTTCTTATTCTTTTTCCGAGTGTGCAATTCTGTATAATTTTATCAAGTTAAAAAGAAAAATAATTTGGTTTCCAACTTCTGTTAGTCCATAGGAGTTGGGAGTTGGACTAGATGACTTTTAAAGGTCCCTTCCAACTCTAAGGATTCTACGATTCTATAGCATGGCACCTACTACATTCCTAGCCAGGTCCAAACTCTTCAGGCACCTTCTTCTTTATAAATTCTGCTGAAGATTTAGAGCCCTAAACATACTTATGCTCTGAGTCTGACGTAGATACAGTACCCAGAGACTGTTCCCTGACCACGGTTAGTAGATGAGACCATAATAAAAGTTTATCTATTTTTTTTTAACAAGGGTAAAATGAGCTGCACTGAGGCAAGAAGTGAATTTGAGAAAGAACTTGAATTACTGCAAGTATTATCTTCAGGTTGTGATAAGTCACGAGTAGATGAAGTCACCAGTGTTGCAATATACAACTTGCTGTTTCCTAACACTTTGCCTGAGCAGTTTTCTGGAGGTTCTGCACAATGCAAGGGGTAGAGGAGGGCAGCATCTTGCAGGCTGCATGCAGTTCTTGCAGCTTATTGCCAGCTGCTGAGATCTGGAACTTGTCATGGGGTTAGGTATTGTATAGAGGTTTAATTAGTCTCATTTCCCAAGTAAATGTACCTGAATTAAGGAACTGTGCAATAGGGGCACAGTAAAACCACTAGAAGAAGTGGGAGAGGAGTAAATAGGGAAGTGCTGAGGAGGAAACCTAACTTTATGGACTAAGTGTGTGGACATGGTTAGATGCTTGCAATAGAGGTCATTCAAATACATTATGTGCTAGAATCAGATGGTGGAAATATTTAATATGTGATGTCTTTTTACATTTTGTTAAGGGCACGAGTGACCAGCATTCACTTACTTCAGCATGGTCTCCTCCCAGATTCCTGCTGCTGGCATCCCACTGCTGCTTTCAGCAGTGCTGCTTGTAGGTGAGGTGCTGATGACGAAAAATGAAAAATAATTTGAATGGAGTGTAAGTGAACTCAAAGTCTGTCATTGAGAATTAACTAATCCACCTCACTATCTGTAAATTAAGGGAAAAGTGGAGAGCAACTATGTGGCAGGGAACTCCTTTTACCCAAGGGCTTTCTTTGCTTTCTTGTGCCTGGCCCTCTCTCACTGCCTCGTATAATTCCCAGTAGTAGGACGATGTTAAGATTATTATTAGTAACAGACCTAGTAGAACTGGCAAAAGCCACTTCCCCTCTCTATCAGTGGCTTAGTGCGTATGTACTCAGACCTTGCCCAGGAAAACTTTTCTCTTGTGAGACGAAGACAAGGAGGAGTCGAATCATTGGAAATCACAGGTGATGGACAGCGTTTGTTCATCATGTATTGTTTAAAATAGAGGTCTCCTCTCTTTAACAGTCTGTCATTAACTGAAAGTAAGGATCTATTCTGTTTCATTTTACATGATTTCCTGTCTAATTGCACACTGGTTTCACTACCAGAAATGTTGCACTGAGGACACTATGAAGGCATAGCACTGGGCACACGTATTTTAAAGGACTTCTATTTCACTTTCTTCTACAAGCTTTGTTATAGAAGAAATACAGTGTTTGAAACTTCTAATTCATAAATAATATTTTAACTCCAACTTTTAAAATAGAAAACCATAGAAACAATCTTAAAGATATTTTCACAAGTGCTTTTCACATTTTTTTAATTACAATACAAGGCTCTTTGCTCTGTAAATGCAGATACATATTGTTTTAAATTTTGCTATAGGGCATACAAAGAATCCTTGGGATTTGTGTAACATAAAATGATTGTGATGCATTAATTATTTAATGCAAGGTTTAATTTGAAAAGCATCCACATATGTAGTCCAGCCATATTCTAGACCCCAGATGTCAGTTTACAGCTGGGCCTGTAACAGGAGGCAGCCTCCGCCATTGTCGCAGTAACTGGGAAGAGAAAGAACTGCTGCTGCAGTGCATGTTTAAGCTGCATGCTATGGACTTCAACTGAAGCTGCAATGCATACCCTCTGCCCGCACCCCTCCTGTACTTCTGTAGGCTTTTCTGCTCTTACCTGAGCTTTCAGCCTTGTACAGTACAGGGAAAGCTCTTCATCAGTGTGGGGAAATTACCTAGAAACAAGCTCCTTAGCCTGAACTATTGACTGTATCTCAAGAAAGACTAACGTTATGCATCACATTATGAAGCAGAAGAAGGAAAATTTGTTACAGTTGTGCTATAGCCAGGAGGCACCCAGGAGCATGGGCTCGAACTCTGAAGATTTCCTGTTTTCCCCCTTAGAAAGCACCCAAACTTAAGCTTGCTGTGGCCAATGTCACAGATGTCCTTATGTGCTTTGCACCTTGGCACCTGCAGGAAGGCAGGATGAATAATAAATCTCTCTGCTGAGCAAGTGATACATGAATATAATACAGTGATTGACGTGAGTAAACAGACTATTCAGACCAGCTAATTGAAATAACTCTTGCATTCTGGCTTGTGGAAACTCATGAAATTTGGTAAATGACTCATTTTTAAACACATAACACCTAAAGAATGGCCATTAAGTGAGAATGGGTACATTTAGATTAAACACATTGGGTAAATCCCTAGAGGAGTTGCAACAGAATTGCTTGTTAACAAAGCTGGAGACCACTCATTTTCCTGGTTAATAATTGCTTGGCAGCAGTAAAAACTGATGAAACAATATTATGCATAACTGTTTGAAGAAAGGGAAGAAGGAGGCATTTCTGAGCACTCTGACAGCATGCAAGTAATTATCCACACCATTCTTCTAACCTTTTTGGGCGTATCATTCTCATCTGGAGTAAAACAAGCCGAGAAGATGCAAGAACTCTGGCAAACGATGCCCTGTGGGACAGCAGTGTTCCTGCCATATGTCACCTTGTCTTTTTGGGGAGGGGTGGCTGTCACTTTGCTGCATCTTCTCTGGCTCTGGCCTGCGGCGGCGGCTGCCTGGTCACAGCAGTATGGTGCACTGCCTGCTGCTGTAGGCACTGCTGCGGCCCAGCACCAGCACTGATGTTCTAGCCACGATGCAGTAGCTGACTCCTGGCCTCAGATCTTCTATTTTGATCACCTTGTCTTTTCCTTCATATGCCAGCACTCTGTGTTGCTTCAGACAGAGGGAGGAGAAACAGCTGGTCATGCATGTGTGTCTATGACTAAGCTGGGAAGGATGGAAAGTTCAGAGCAACACATGGGTTTGCATTAAGTCAACAACATTAGCTAGCATTAGTTATTTATGTGTTAGTTTTGGTTTTGTTTTCTTTTTGTTCATTAAAAAAAAACACCCCAAATTGCCCTTATTTCCCAACTGTTTCAACAAGGCCTTAGATTCTGAAATACTACACCAATGGTAATGAAGAAAGGGGGGATGAATTACAACCCAGTTCAACCAAATTCAATTCCTGAAAAATAAGCTTACTTTGTGTTTAGATACTTTCACAGCCATTTACACTCTTCCAATCCCAGAGGGCTGTTTCAGCTGTAAAAAGGAAGAGCGTGCCCATATTCTCTTGGCTGTTCAATGGTAAAGAGTTTATATCTGAATATGCACTTACCTCATCTAGCAAGTTGTTAATTATGAAGACTTGGTACAGAAGATCATAATAATTTGTCATTGGTATCATGCTGCCTCTCTTCCTTTTATAAGCCGAACGTGGAGCCTGGAGCTTTAGTATTATGAATTTGTTGCTGTGAACCACCTTTATTGTTGGAGGTCCTATCATAGCTAAGGGTATAAACAAAGTTGTGAGCATGATTATAGCATGTTTATTAATAATGACCCACAGAACAGGATGCTTTGGATTCTTTGCCCTGATTCTTTTTCTTCATATTTTTTTGCTATCTTGAGCTGCAGAAATATTTGAACCATTTCAGGTCAAGGACACAGCTTCAATCATTCTTCTCAGAACTCATGCAGCCTGATTGGTTAAACACAGCTGGGGTTTCACGTGGTGTCTGCGTACCCCTGAAGGCAGCAGCTGTCCCACATCTTCTTGAGAGGATGTGGTGCAGGGCAAGGTGAGCAGCTGCTGCAGCAAGGTGCAGCTCTAGCTCAAAGCGTGTGGTCTTGCCTACACAGGACAGGTTAGTTTGCACTTCAGGGCCATGGTGTGACTTGTGTTGGTGTCTACAGTTCAGTTTTACATTGACCAGAGAGGGAAAAAATGGATAATTTATGGGAGCTTACTCTGGTGCACTGACACTGCTTGGTGTTCCAACAGTCCTGCAGTTTCATTGTGCACTATGGGATTACAATGGCTATACTAAGTAAAAGCTCTGTGCATGTCCTTTCTAAATATACCACTGTCAGGAAAATACATGTGAGAAAAACACGTGCATGTGAGAAGGCTGTTGGCTATGCAGCTGCCTTCTCTCTCCTCTCCTTTCCTCTAGCAGAGAACATTTCCTTCTTCACACTGTGCTCAATCCTTCCAGGAGCCCCCAAAACTGCTGTGAATATTTTATGGAGTTCCATGCCTTGAGGGAGAGGTTGAGTGGAGAGGAGCCAGGCGTTTCTGATCCCCTAATTGTAGACAAGACACTGCTCACCTGGAATTGGTTCAAGTGTAGGCAAAGTTACTTTATCGCTACGCTACCTGAGAGCTGTGGACACGCAACTTCTTTCTGTAGTTTTCTAGCTAGAAGGGGATCACTATTGACAGCAGCAAAAATGCTGTGCTCCATGCTGCAGAAAACCCAGCCCCATGCTCAGAGAGCCCGTGTGTTTGCACTTACTTTCTCGCCAGGGAGTGAATCTGCAGCTGAGGCTCCAGTCAGAGCGTACACCGTCAGAAGCAGCTTGCACCCTGCCATAGTAGGGCTCATAGGCATCAGAAGTCTCCTCTGTCAGGTCACAGAAATGGCTCTGAATCCCCCAGCACTCTTCTTTGTTTTGCCACCTGCTCTGCCCATACCTGTGGGGAAAGGAGGAGCAATGTGAGCCCCAGCTACCGCCAACCAGATCTATACAGACTTGTAACAGTCTGTTCCCCAAAGGAACCAAAGGCTTTTATGCTGTGAGGTGCTGGACCCGATGTGCTAGGGACAGGACCTCCCTTGCGGAGCAGTCCCCCCCTGAGGAGCAGGTCCCAGCACCACACTCTGTGACATAGCAGGCCACCGAACCCCTGACTGTGCTCCCACAAGGCACCTGGCCTGCCAGACCTGCTTGGGGCAGACTGGTGGCCCCAGAGGCGCCCCACAAACCATATGTGTGTGCCACACTGAGGTGCCATGTGGGCGCATGTCATGTTGCTAGACGTGCCTGCCCTCCGTGTCCTTTGGGCCACTCAGCTGCACTTTACGGGCTTGTGATAAGTGCAGGGAGCTGGCAGCAGTGAAGGACATGGCTTTGCCCCAGGTATCCTTTGGCACCTGAGAGATCCCTCTGGCTTGCCAAGCAGGGATGGGCTGCTGGATGAGGCATGCTGGAGTTCCCCTGGCACTTACACTTTATACTGCACAAAGTAGAGCGTGGTTTCTCCCTCTCCAGCCCTCCCAGGCTGCCAGCGCAGGGTATTGTTGAAGTTCAGCGAGTAAAACCGTACCTCCCGTGGCTTGATTGCATCTCGCAGGTCTCGATTTTCCAGGACTAAAATGGCTGCAAATAGTAAGGAACAGTGACAGCGCGCGTTTCTCGCAGGCAGGCACCTCTGCATCCAGGCACACACTGCTCGCCTGGTTTCAGGCTAGCAGCTGGCAGGGAAGTTAAATCTGGGTCTCGTGTTCCAAACTTTCCATGTTGCAGTGAGCAGATGTAGAAGTTACAGACCACAGCCGGGATTGTGAAAGGAACAAATCATGTTGTTGTTGTTTTCTTCATTTTCTTTTTTTTAATTGAATTTACTGCCATGAAAGATGCCCAATGGATACCTCAGCAGACAAACCCTTCCGATCAGCTCCCAAAGCATGCAGTACACAGCTGCACCAGTAGTTAAAGGTAGGTGCTCTGTCCTTCCTATCTCAGACTTAGCCTTCAGGGACTATATTTTAACAATGGTATATAGTATATGGTAACTATGTTTTAGTAGTTACCACAGCTGTGTTTGTTGGTTCTTGCCTAATAAAACAGTATGACATTCACTCCTTTTCCCGTCTGAACTGCCGGAAAAAGCTGCCTGACAGCTTTCAAGTTAAGTTGTTTCCAAACTGAGACAGATACAGGTGACAGAATCAGTTAATGCTCTCCCTGAAGCATCCAAATCCTAACAGATTTCTAGATTTCGTGACCCAGCTGACTTCATATGCCTGCAGTTTTATCTGTGCTATATCTCAGAACCAGAGATCCTGCAAATTGAACTGAAGCTGGTAACAGAACTGTAAGTAAATGCGATGAACATCACACTCATTTCAGCTGCATTTTGAAAGACAAAATGAGACTAATTTGGAAATGACAGGACTTTTGAAACCAGCCTCTGTATCCAGAGACTTCCTGAATTGCCCAGCTTTGCAAGCGGACCCAGCCTCCCTCCCCAGGTAGGAAGAGAATTGAAAGCCTTTACTTACTGCTTATCTTGTCCTGCAGCAGGTGCACCAGAAAGCAGAGGGAGGAAAGCCTGATCCCCCTCATGCTTAGGAGATCAGCTCCATGACTGAGAGCATCTCTTTTCCTCTTGGGCATGTCTTATGAGGAAGTAATTATTAAAATGACTTCCCCATTTATAAAGTCCCTTTTGTGGCTTTGATTTAATTTAGCTGGAAAACATATGAGTTGTTCTAAATTAAACATAAGCAAATGTTCTTACTTGGAAGCTGCACTCACTCTGAAGTTTGGAACTAATTATGAAGCAAACCAATGAGAAAAATGTCCTTTTTTTCAGGGACTAATTCCCAAATGTCTGGCAATATTGCTTTATCCCAAAAATAAGTCACACAAGCTTGCCTCTTTGCTCTGCTAGGATATTGTTTTTCAACTTGCCAGTCATTTAGTGCTGCAGAACACAAAATCTTGCTGCAGTAACACAAAACAGTGATGGGATGTCATCTTGGTGGCCTGTCTTGGGGTCAAACACAAGAGTGAAGGCTGTCGGAACGTTCAGTGCAGGATGCCATCTAGGAACATGTCATCAGAGGGACATGGGGACATGAAACTGCTGCATTTATTGCTGTGGAGAGGTGGTTGGAGGCTGGGGCTGGCTGAGCCCAGTCCACTGTTCAAAGTGCCACTGCATATTGGACACGCATTGGGCGTACTGCCACACTGTGTGCACCACAGCAACTCTGAATGCTGTACCACCAACATGCACATCCCATGGCCCCAAAATGGGCTGCTGGGCTTGTGATAAAGTGATCTCACTCTTTGCTGGTAGATGCTTTATTGCTGTGTGTGCCAGCCTGCAGGAGGCCAGTTGTTGCCCGATGGGTGGTATGGAGAGCTCAGTCATGCCGAGTGCTGGCTCACTGGGTATCCCAGCATGAGCCAGGTGCCCTCACCTCCTGCACACTCACATCAGTGGGCAAGAAGAGACAGCCCAAACGTGCACAGTGTGGAGCAGCACACAGTAGTAATGCCCACCGATGAATAACTGATGTGGAAACCGCCTGGTTGCAGGAACAGGTCATCTCCGTCTGCAGAAACAAAACCTTGCCTAACCCCTCATCTTGGCTTTGGGAAAAAGGCAGAAGCAAACGCTGCCAGGATGAAAAAAAGTCTAAGTTATTGTGCAAATTAAGGTGTTTTTTGATCAAAAGGCATTCTGTTGCAGGAGGCAAACTAAACACAACCTAATCAAGAATCTGGTCTTGGTGAGTTCAACTGAGCACATGCACATTATCATGCGAGCACTGAATTCGCAACAGGCACACTGAAACTGTAGATGTGTAACTCTGAATAGCTGGTTACCGCAGTGTGGGGTTAGCTGAGAAGGAATGCAGAAAAGAAAAAAAAGAAAAGAAAATCAAGGTAGAAGGTGGAGAGAGAGAGGCAATCTTGGCATTGCCTTCTGGGAATTTTTTATCTATCCATTTCCCAAACACATTTTCAAAATTCAATGACTTTTAAGAAATTCCCCGCAGCACACACAATGAGTATTTCATCAGGTTATACGAGCTCAAGTGCAGGAATAGGGAACATTTATGAACTGATCACCAGGCTGAAATGCCATCAAATTTTAGTCACGCCTGTCAAAGGTTGTGTATTTACTTACTTGAATTGTACCAACACGCCTTACCAGGACCCAAGTGTGGAGCTTTGCCAGAATCACTGCTGGTGGCAGCTCCTCCCATGACGGCAAGAACTCCCAGAGCTGGGATTTGGCGGCTGCATGACTGGGGCCAGACTGGCTGCCCCTTTGGTTCTCCCTTCCAAATACAGAAAAGCCACTGCTTGCTATGGCTAAATGGGGAAAGAAACACCCAAGTCATGGAAAAGGTCAGGGCTTCCCGCACAGCACCAATAGTGCTTGTTCTGTAACTGCGCCTGGCAATGTGATGCAATCTCTTCACGTAATTTCACCATTATTAAAACACCTGCTGATAATCCCCATGTTTTTAGCATCTGTAACATTTTATTTCTCATGAACTTCAATCATGTCTCCCCAGTGCTCTTTGAGACAAAAACAATTACATTCTAGTGAGTGGCAGCTGCACACACCCATATAGACATATTCATCTTGAGTACAACACATCGATAGCACATTTAAATAAATGAGAACATTTAAGAATCAGTATTGCTTAAGAATACTTTGAATGGTACTTACAAAGAAATGAAAATAAAAACGTTCCTTTGCCCAGCAGCATCCACATTAGTGCTTACTTACATTACAGCATTAGCTCTGACTCTAGCCTTTGTGACACAGCAGTTCTGGTGCTTCTGTGAACAGACAGAGCTAAGGGTACAAGAATTTTTTCCATTCCTGGAATAAAAACCTCTCTAAATACTGGGTAAACATGGTTCTTCCTCATGAAGACTGGCTATTGCCACACAGAGGTGAAAGCTGAGTATCTTCTTGCTGGAAGCTGCCTGACTCATCTCATCTGATAGCACCACCTTATCGCTTTATTTTCTGCTGGAGCAAGATGTTCCTGACCATAAGAGGAGCAAATGTGACCCCAGAAGGGCTCCTCCCACAACCACCTCTATGGCTGGGTACAAGTCTGCACATGGGTTTCATGGGCTCAGACCCATGGAACAACCTCTCTTGGCTGGGGGCTCTGGAGCTCAGCTCGTCCAACCTGATGCTCCAAGCTGGGCTGATAGCAGGGTCATCTCACACATAACCACTCCCATTGGGAGCTCTTCCCTCATATATCTAATCGGGATTTCCCTGCTGCAACCCATGACAGTGGCTTTTTGTGTTTGGGTTGCAGGTCTCTGAGCAGAACCCGCCTGTATTTTCTGTAAGTGCCCCATTCACCCCGCTGGCAACAGCACTGAGATCCCCTCCTGATCCACCTCCCTGCTTCTTCTGGCACATCACGTGCAGCAGCCCTTCACTGCCTTAATGGTGACTTTGAGCATGAATCATAAAAAACAACCAACAAAAAAAATCCAAAAAAAAAAAACAAAAAAAACCCCACACCAACCACCCACAGCCAAGCAACAGGGACTTTTTTTTCTCAGCCCTTCAGGGAAGAGGCATTACATCACAAGAGTTATTACAGATAAGTTTCTAAGGAAGTGAGACTGACTTTCTCTGTACACTGTGGGTATTCATTATTCATTGCTTCCTACCCACAGGTATGAACTGTTCACCTCTCGCTGTCAGTGGGCTTGGCTCAATGTTTGGAGATTACAGTAAAAAATGCCAAGTGTCATATCTGTACCTTCATAGTAAGAAATGTGAACATGCTGAAGGCTCCCTCTGTAGCAAGTCCTTATTTGCACTTAAAATATTTATTTAACAACATGTGAGACACTGCCTAGCACCAGAACATTACTAACCAACACCAAAGTTCACTCACTGTAGAGAACGTAAATACAAAAATGGTGCAAAGGCTGTTCTTCCATTGACGAGTTTCTTTAATGAGGCTGATTGTTTCTCTTGTTTGTCAAGCCTCATGTTTTTTTCCTACTGCTAAAGCACTATAGTTAGCTTTTGCACACTGATAAAGGACCTGGGTTCTGTCACCTTGTAGGGCCCCCCCCCCCCCAAGCACCCGCAAGCTAAAGCCTACCAGCAGAGACAGGTGGAGTTACTATTGCGTGGGGTTTTTTGTTTGCTTTAGTTGAAGCAATGTTAGAAGCGTAGGAAGCATGCCAGGTGATTGCTTGGCCAGCTGAAACCACAGATTAGGCGGGAGAGGCGCAATACAAACATTGTTCATGCTGCCTTTGTCCACCTACCAGAGCAAAGAGAGGCGAGTTGAAAGTAGGCAGTGCCAGCGCCTGCTCTCTGCTGCACTGCCAGGAGCAGCTGAGGCAATGCCTGAGCTGTCAGCTGCGTGGGCAGGAATTACAGAATGATAAAGGCTGGAAAAGACCTCGAAGATCACCAAGTCCGACCACCAGCCCACTGACCACATCCCTCAGTGCCACATCTACACCGTTCTGGAACACCTCCAGGGACGGTGACTCCATCACCTCCCTGGGCAGCCTGTGCCAATGCCTCACTGCTCTTTCAGATAAGAAAGTTTTCTTAATATCTGACCTGAACCTCCCCTGGCACAACTTGGGGCCATACCCTGTCATCCTATCACCTGGGAGAAGAGGCCAACCCCCACCTCACCACAACCTCCCTTCAGGCAATTGTAGAGAGTGATAAAGTCTCCCCTGCTCCTGCTGGCTGCACAGTTTCTGATACAAGCCAGGATGCCGTTGGCCTTCTTAGCCACCTGGACACACTGCTGGCTCATTTTCAGCAGGTTATTGATCAGCATCCTCTGATCCTTTTCCACTATGCAGCTTTCCAGCCATTCTGGCTGGAATTGCACAGGATTGTTTTGACCAAAGCACAGGACCCGGCAAGAACCCACGCTACAACTTTTTTGTAGGCTGATTTTGGAACCTTCTGTGCCTTTCAGGCCAGTGGCTCCTTCATTACACTGTGCTATTAACTGCTGACAATCACAAAGTGACTTAATTCTGAAGTTCAGGTGTGCTTAGTTCTGTGAGGTTTCTATGCAGGAAGGAAGCTGGGTCACGGTGTGTGTTCACAAAGACTTTTTCCCTCCTCCCACGCTGCTTTCTTCACCATTCATATGTAGAAAAAATTAAAAAAATTCGATCCCCTCTCACTCATCTGTTCTGCAAGGTCCATAAGCATCACATCTCCCAGTCTGCAGGTCGGCTCTGTGCTCATCCTTTGGCTTCTCAATAGGGGCTCCCCGTCATCTGGAGAGCGCACGCTAGAACCGAACTCTTCTAATGACCTTCAGCACCGCTGCTCCCAAAACAGCCCTGCCTGTGAGCACCCGAGTTTCACAAGACTTCTTTAAAAACAAAAACACAGCAACAGTGCCTCGTGTGGATACAAGTCTCCATGCACTCATGAATCTGTGGAAAGAGCTTTCGGGATAGAATCTTTCACGCTCAGCAAAACTGGCTTCCATGCTGCTCAGGGGTGTCTGAGCTCACTGCACCGTGACCATTTAACCAGAAAGAAGGATCACAGGTAACCCGTCTGCCAAAAACATCTTTGTTCCCAATTTTTTTTTATCTTACAAGAAACGAAATTTGGCTGCGTGGACCCTTGCATACCAATTTGCCTTAATCTAACCGCAGGTATCCTTGTGGGCAGGATGTGACATTGGCATATCTCAAATAAAACTGCCAATTTTGCTGCTCCTCCTGAAAGCAGGACAGAGGCATTCTCAATAATCAGCCATTCAAATCATGAGTGCTTTGTTCTAACTGTATTCAAAAACTTTTAGGAAAGGGAAAAAAAAAAAACCTAGTTCCTATCCTGTTCCTGAAAGAAGGCCAGGCTTCTCCAGTCATCCTGAGATGGTGAACAGAGAGGAACTGTAACCTCACTAGTGGGCAGTGGAGAGGTATGGGGAATAAGGATGGGCAGCTGGGAAGAGCCTGGGTGGGAGAAGGGCCTCATCTGCACCTCTGGTCGCTTCCCTGCACCCACCTACTGCCACATCCAGAAGGATGATAGAGTGAAAAGAATTGCACTCTATTTTAAATCTAAAGGGACTATATATATACTCCATGGAAGGGTATTTTTGATGGGGCATAACCTTTCTGAGTGTGTGCTACTCCAGAGATGTCAGCACAGGAAAGAGCTGGGTCAGACCCGGCACTGCCACTGACTGCTCCACTGCATGCACGCTGCAAGTATCTGACAGCTTCAGGATTAGCTCTGCAGAACACAGCAAGCTGGCTGGCAGATGCTTTTGGCTTGTTCAGTCATTGCTTGCTCTGTTTGCAATGCACTGTCTCTTTTAAGATACGCCTGGACACTAGGAAATCAAGTTTCTTCAGCACAAACAAATGAGAAATTAGTTTTTGGCCCGATCACAAACGGGCATGTTAAAAAACACTCACAATCTATACAGCCATTTCTGAGAACCTGAATTCCTAAGGCATGACTCTCCTAGCTGGAAGCAGCATGAAGAATGCACTACTCATAATGTCAAGAAATTACTCGAAAGGACTTTGGATGAAGGGAATAGAAAATACCTTGAAATTGCACATTCTAGATTTGCCAATCAAAGAAATCAAAACTCTATTTTAAATTCCATTGGGTAAATTAGCATGACAGTAACATCTAATTTCCAAGATACACATCAGAGTGCACTTGTTCACAATTAAAAAGTAAACAATACATACCCAAGAGTCTTCTGTTTATTTAAGCTTCAAACAAAGGTGCTAGTAGGAGTTTCAGGGAAACCTGGCTTTCCTCGCTCTGTAGCAATGAACCCATTCGAGCAGCGCAACCATTTAACCATCAGACATCATTTTTAAATGGCATGTGAGGACGGTCCCCAGGCTCCGGCATCAGAACTGAAGTTGCTGCCTGCTGCATCAGCGGCGTGAACAGAGCTACTGGACAAAACATGAAACTGCAAAGCTGATGACGTAGCCAGAACCAGTGGATCACAAAGAGCTCCTGCTGTGCGCCAGGCCCTCACCCCTCCAAGACAGGGGTTACGGCACTGCATAACCTCACAGGAGACTTCTCCAATAAGAGGATGCAGTTGTGTCTTCCATGTCAATCAGAGGGTCACTGTTGACTGCAGTAGGTGGTATTTCACTCAAACTCTTGAGAAAAAGCATCAGCCCTAGTTTAAAATGTATTCTACATGCTAATACTCTGGCAAGTAGAATACAGTAACCGCCAACAGTTACACAGACACCCCAATGCTGTCTATTCACTTTCAGTAACGCTCAAGCACACGCGACATACTGTGAGTACGAGCACGCTTCAAAAGCAGACTGAGTCTTCAGCACAGAAGCTGACAGCAGGAAAAAGGAGAGCACACAGTCTTTTGAGATTTTTTAATTCCATATACAAACATTTTCAATATAGAGTATTTACACTGGTAATAAAACTGAGACAGGCTAACTTGGGTTAGACGTTAAGAATATGCTTTCTAAGGATGACAACTGCTCGAGCAGATTGCCTGGTGGCTTTGTGGAGTCTTTAGGTAAACGAGGAGGAGGAGAAATGCCGATCTGAGAAGAAGATGAACAAACTGCAGACCTGTGGAGGTCCCACACAGTCTGATGCTTGCATCCATTTAGAGAACACAGAGTGTAGGAATAAATACGGACTTTCTATTTAAAGGACTGAATTTTTAAAAACCAGACTTTAAAAAAATCTATGCAGGTCACTATAGGCAATCTGTATTTTGGGTTCAGTAGCTCGGAAGATGAAAAGGTGCATTTAAGAAAAGACATGCTGAAACTACTAATATGAATTAAGTGCAATAGCTCTGTTCACCAATACTGAAATGTTTACATGGCACCATTTCAGAGTAGTCAGTTATTTCAAGCCTTAGTTGAGAACAGCAGGTTTTTGCAATGACACCTTATTTCCCAGAATCCAAACTAGTGACGGGCTACATACAAAGTTATCTAAGCAACCCGGGCGCTATATTTTGTTTTCACAGATGCCAACAGATTTGTAAATAACTAATTCTAAGCTACGTTATTTATGTAGAAAAATCATAAATCCAGAACATTTTATGCTTCTGCGCCAGCACAGAGGACTGCTGCAACACTTAATTGCAGGGGAGTTGGACCAGATGACCTCTAAGGGTCCCTTCCAACTCAAACCACTCTAGGACTCTAACTACAGAGTATAAGACCCTACAACATCTGTGCAAAAAGGACAGTGAAAGCAGCCCCTAGAGCAGTTGCTAGGCATTAGCCCCAAAGGCTGTGATGCACATGGTTTTACAAAGAACTGTTCTGAAATCTTACGCTCTATCAACTCCCAAATCACCTGTAGGAGACAGGAAAAGAAGGATGCTGAGCAGCCATAACAAGAGTAAAAATCACCTGGAACAGCTGAAAGTGGCAAAAACTTCCCTGTGTGTCATACTGAATAGCTGATATTTTATGTCAGTAAGCAGCATGCGTGTTAAGTGCTTTTAACCCTGCAAGTGTTAGGCTTCTTAATATCCACTGTCAAAGGTGCTATAAACGAATATTTGGGAGCTTAAGCAAACTATGTCTTCACCAAAAGAATATGAGCTTATTCATTTAAATACATTCAGTGGATAAATGAAAACGTATAGCTAAGTACTACCTATACTACCTTCAAAACGACACGGCTCAATTTTTCGGTACTGTAGAGCTGCCAAAGCAATGCTGTGGTTGGTAAGGCATTTCCATGTTCCTTGCTCCGAAAAGATTTCACACTGCAGTTGTTGGGAGCCAGATCATATCCCAGCAGAAACACCGTCATGCACTTGCTCTGTTCTTAGTCTGTCTCTTAACATTCCTGCTGACAACTGCTGTAGAAAGGCCTAGGGGACACGCAGCCTAGTGGCCCACAGGACATCTTGAACGATCCAGAAAAAACAACGTACAATGCAGCAGTATGAAAGAGTGGTGGGCAAAAAAAAACCACTTCTCTTCCAGCACTGCAGCAAAAATTTAACAGAAAGAAGTACTTTTCCAGAATAGAAAATACTTGGGGAGCTATTCTGTTCACACGGATCCATGATGCCTTCTCTCAGGCAATAATTTTTCTAACAGTGCCAGGGTTCCAACAAGGAGTTAAGAGCGTAAGCCTCACATTTCCAAGAACTTGCATACTTACGACAGAATAGTTTTGAGGCAGACACACTAAACGGAACGTCTACAACAGCTAAGTTTTGATCTCCTTGGGGTACAGCAGCAGTTCAGGACAAAGCCGAGAGAAGGAAAATAAGGTGCCAAGTACGCTAAGCTGAAATACGCTGAGTATTTGCAAAGGAAAGAGTTACTCAACAAATTAATACCTGGTCACAACCTTCCTTCCCAAAAATAAGCTAACCCAATGATTTCTAAGACCCTGCTTTTCCCTTCCGAACCTTGAGGCAGACCTAAGTAAGATTTAGGCATTTAGCTAAAATCTATCAACTCCTGAGGTATTCCTGGCAGTTCCTATTCATAAACCAACAAACCCTGGAAGAAATGACACTGAAAGAATGAAAGCACCTTGAAGCTCTGCACAAAACATCTCCTTGGCAGAACAGACTGCTAAAAGTACATGTCAGTGGTGAACCACGCCATTAACTGAGAAGTCAGCCTCGCTGAAGGTTCAACTGCAAGTTATTTCTAATTTTCAAAGCTTCTGTGTAACACCAGGAGTTGCTCCTTTCACATCTGCAGTAAAGATATCTATACATTAGTGGACTCCGAGCCGTAATTCACTCACAATGCCTTCTAGGAACTCAAACCAAACATGACAAAAAACAACTTACCATGGGGTCTCATTACATTTGACTATAACAAAGGAACAATTCACAGCCAAGTAACACAGAAATCTCTCTAGCTGGGCTCTCCATTACACCATAGTTACAAAATTCACCTGTTTGACTTGTTTTTCCCTAAACTTCTAATGGAACTGTTATCTTCCTGTGAACAGAGAAAGGGAAAAATAGCTATTGTCTTTAAACCTTTGGGAATTGAGCATATACAATTGTGGTTAATGTCAGTCATCCGCAGGAAAGGAAGCAGACCAGTAGCTGCCATGTAAGCTTTATGTTAGTAACACTCATGCCACCGAGAAATTTAAGGACAGAAGTTCATCTTCCTTCAAAACAGCCTGCTGTAAAACAAGCAAACATTTCTGATATACCTACAAAAATGATCTTTTAAAACAAAGACAGTTTTCTATATGCACTACCTTAAGCCTGTGTTTTACTAACTGTAAAAATATCCCTTTTCTTCAAACTAACCTTTGGTAAGTACTGTCATAAACATTTCCTACAGACAGATCAAAAAAACCCACCACCAGATGTGGACTCAAGGGCAAGTAACTGGTTTGTAGGCATCAGATTTACAAGTTTTTAAATAGAAAAAAATAAAATTCACATCTTTTACTTTTCAAAATTATAATCTTGCATGGCAACATCCAGAGCAGATGACAGCGATGTAAGAACTTCAAATTATCACACTACTTTTCAGTTGTCTTGAGATATACTTCAGAGTATTTACAGTTTGGTGTAGTTCCTAGGGGGAAGTTCTTTACTATGAGAGTGGTAAGGTGCTGGAACAGGCTGCCCAGAGAGGTTGTGGATGCCCCCTCCCTGGAGGTGTTCAAGGCCAGGTTGGATGGGGCCCTGGGCAGCCTGGTCTAGTATTAAATGGGGAGGTTGGTGGCCTGCCTGCAGCAGGGAGGTTGGAGCTTCATGATCCTTGAGGTCCCTTCCAACCCGGGGCCATTCTATGATTCTATGGTTTATGATTCCTGAGTTATATCATGAAAATTACTACTTTTTGTCATTTTTTAACTCGCTGCAAAAATGTGATTGGCAGAAGTAATGCTGGTTTCTAGTAGAAAACCCCACATTCTTCTAAGATTGAGGAAAAATATGCTCTGGAAGAAGACATACATTTTTATACATCTTATACATTTGGAAAAAACTTACTTCCCCTCTTCCCAAAGAATCTGTGTAACTGCCTGTGCCTGTTACATGCTTCTTTCTTTTTCCCCCCTCACTCCAATAAGGACCAGCTAGTACGCTTACGTGGGAGCTACCCAAAACGTGACACGTTTCCACAACACTCACAGGCAGCTGGATGCAGCCATACAGAAATGTTACAGAACAGCTTTTGACATCACAAGACTTGTGCTTTGAAGTAAAATAAAAAAAAAAGAAAAGGTTTAATGTTTACTCACTGAAATGTGCTCAGTAATGGCTCTGGTACACACCTGCAGTTGGCAGAAAAGAGCGTAAACAACTGGTTCTTGGCCACGGAATCAAATTCTTAAGTGACACAGGAAAAAGTTACAGGTACGTTCTTACTTAAAGGAAATACTAGGATTTCCTAGTATTCTTCAAGCACTTTAGAGAATGCAAATATAAGGAAGAAAATACCTCCAAAAAATGCTCAATTTTTCTAGCACATCTCTGTCATAACCATTAAGCATTTAGTTCATTAACTTTGAAAAGTATTTGAAACAGAAGGGAATATGGCAGCTGTTTTTACACTCCCCAGTAAAACCTCTGCTCTTCACGGAGTACTGTACAAACAACACAGTTATTTTGTTCTAACAAGAAATCGTAAGCCATGTCCTACACACAAACGTTTCTGTAAGAGACCGGTTATCATGAAGTTTTCCCCAAAGTTTTTAATACAGTTTTCAGGCACTACTCTCAGTTCCCTTTCAAGATTCCATTGCATTAAGTTGGATACTGGCTATGCTGTTTCCATTAGTACAAGCACAACCCGTAGATGTCCAAAACATAGCCCAGGCTCTTTGTTCTCTTCAGTAATGCTGCTGTTTACGAGCTCTGGTTAAACATTTCAGCTATCCCAGTTATTCAGTTGACCTGTATGCAATCACAGGCTGCTCTTCACCAACATCTATCAACATATCTAGCGGCACATGAGGCTTGTCATAGCCAGAAAACTTGGGACAGCTGCTTGGAATGACTGCTTGTCGAATTTCTGTGGCAGAAACCACTGGACCTGAGGAATTACCACATACATCTGTTTGGCTGCTATCAGAAACGAAATTACTTTCTTTTTCTTTATGATTCTGTTCAACATCAGAAAGTACTTCTGTATTTTCCCGCACAGATGTCTCTTCCACTTTGTCTGATGCCTCCAGAGGAGGTCCAGAAGATGTTCCTTCACTGAAATTCTCAGGAGTAACAGCTTCTTCTTCTGACTCCACAGTCAGCAGGGCTTCGTCGTCATTCATTGACGATGGGACACTCACAGACGGGACTGGCATGACGCTTACTGCACAGATGTCTTTTGCTTCTGATCTTGATTCGAAGCTGTTGTCTGCATTCAGGTTTCTTATCACACTGACCTTAAGTGAGGAAAAAAACATATTACTTTTACTTCCACGTATCTATTAATTCAGTGGCTTTAACTTCTGTTGAAGTTTGAGCATAAAAAGAAAAAGATACAAGTTTGGAACACAGACTGAATTACAACCAATTTCCGCAGGAATTAGCAAAATGAGAACGTGGCAAGGTCAGCAGCCTGCATCCGTGACTCCAACTGTTTCATTAATGCCTTTATACAACCTTTCCAAAATGCTTTCTACATGCAAGTGTATATGCAAAGACCAAATCCATTTCATGTGTGTAATTTTCACTCATTATAATTTAAGTCATTTGAAGTTTACAGCGGGGAAGAAGAAATGGGAAGAAAAAAAATGACACAGGACTCCTCTTCTTGAATTAGCTGTGGACATCCTTTACGACCTGTAGCTAATTTGCAATGACTAGTATTTGTGGCAAGTGTCTCAACTGGAAGGGCAAAGATCTTTGGAAAGATCAGTGATTTAAGAACCTTCACACAATCCCAATGGTTGCATTTATGCTGAAGACTTCTTGGTTATTTCTCCTGTATCACTAAGCGCTAGCTCAACGCTGCAACAGACTTTAAAGCTTTGCTTTGAAAACTCTATTGCAGTAAGAAACATCAAGTTCTTCAACGGCCAGGCTTGAGCTTGCTTTAAATCATTAAGACATGCCTTTAGGCTGTTGATTCTCCTGATTTAAGTTATTTTTAACAATATATATGAAAAACAAGGATAAACTTTTAGCTGTGTAATGTCGCCCTCTAAAGCTACAAGAAAGCATAGAGAGAAAGGGTTACTCAATTCAAGAATCCTTTTCCAAATTTCCTAATTAGTCATATATGTGTATCTCAGGCTATAAGCTACTTCATGTGAGTTAAATTCTTTAGGAGATACAAATGGTCACTGTTTTTTGAGATGGTCTAGAGCGTAATTTGACTGAAAAATACAGGTTGAAGAAAAATTGGGCAGAAAGCAATGTAGGTTGGGATTAGAAAAGGGTGAAAACAGTGCTGTTTAAGTAAAGCTCCTAATATACAAAAATAATCTCCCAATCTGTGTTTGTGTAAGAACTGAGAGCACCTTCACAACCACATGATCAAATCTGACTGCTTTACAAGCATCTTCCTTGACTGGAAGGTTGTGAGACTGTATCTCTACATTCCTACCGGCACGGTGTGCTGACTTCATTAGAGCTGATACCTTCCCTGCATCTCTCCCTTCAACCCCAAAACTTTCCCCTCAGTTGCCCCGATACCTGTTTATGGTACTGTGTATCCTGGATCATGCTTGCCCAAGGTTGCCCAAAGAGGTTGTGCATGACCTGTCCCTGGAGGCATTCAAGGCCAGGCTGGATGTGGCTCTGGGCAGCCTGGTCTAGTGGTTGGTCACCCTGCCCATGGCAGGGGGGTTGAAACTAGATGATCTTTGAGGTCCTTTTCAACCCAGGCCATTCTGTGATTCTATGATCAATGAGACTACTGGAACTAAAACCAAAAAACACAGCAACGCATGCTCCTTGGAGAGGAGTTACTTGTCATCTAAGTGAGTTTTACTAACAGACGCGTTAATACAATTGAGATAATCAGCTTAGGAATCAAAGATTGCCACTGGGCAACTATTAATTAAGGTGACTCGTAATACTAAGAATGTGCCACATTACAACCTAGTTGCCCTTCAGCCATCATTCTCTCTAGAATTTCATTTTCTTATATAGAAACAGTGAGAATACTATATAATGAGCACTCAGAGTAGTTCTGGGTAAGTATGTATGGAAGCTACCCATTCATAAGAAGCTGATGCTTAAGATAGCTGCAGAAACCAGAATGCAAATCAAGAATGCATAGATACTAAGTGTTACGAACAGCTGATATTCATGTTGTACCTTTCCAAAACCTGTACACGTAGTAGTTTTTCATAAATCTATGTATTTATGCCATACCTAAACTGATTTTGAACGGACCAGCATCTGTAGGGCTTTTTTGGTGGTAGCAAAAATCTGACTCCAATAGTCACACAGTAAGAGACAAGAGAAGACAATCTGTTATTTAAGCTGGCATACAACAGAACTAAAATGAAGTGGTACAGAAACCATGGCTAAAGGCTGCATGTAAAATTTCTCCCCTCCCCCCAATATCTGTACCTGCAAATAAGCTCTTATTTAGGTCCCTTTAAGATTTTCACACGCTTCTAAAGCCTTAGTCCTAAAATACATGAAGAGAGTGCCTTGTACTCTACAAAGGTACTGCATCTCACAGTGCTGGCTGGGAATGCCTAGAGGAAGACCCCAAGAATAAAATCAGTGCTTCTGTACAACTATATCCAAGACTTGTGTCCACGAAAAGGAAACCAGTTTTCTGTCTGCGGTACAAGACATTTCTGTTCCATAAAAGAAGGAAGCCACACAAAGGAAAAACCCTAGTGGCTTCCTGGTAGCAAAGGTTCTTTGAGAGTCACTTAGTCATGCATTTACAACACCATTTAGCAGTTTATGCCTTCATTACTAGCTTCGAAGAAAAGAACTGATAAATCTTACTACAATAACTGTAACGATACTCAAAGCATCTCCAGGATCAAGTGCAATTAAGATATGGGTTACCATCTGAAAACAAGTGTTTACCATAAATGAGTTAATATTTTTCCTTTGTGCATACTACCAGTAACAGGCAGTGCTATCAGCAGTTTTACTAAGGGCTTGTCCACCTACACATTCCCAGCTACTTTCAGGAGCAGGTTTTCTGGAAAGGAGTTTAAGAAGTCTATTCCAAGTCGTATTAGAACACTGAAATCTACACAGCCCTTGCATGGTTTCAACAAATTGCAACAAATTAATGCTGGGTGAATGTGCAAGTAGGAAACTACGTTGCTGTCCTGCAAGTGTCCACAGGGAAAAAAATCCTCCACAAATGTTAATGAACTAACTTCTTTCTTTTAAGACGGTAATTATTTATGCCAAATATCATCAATAAAATTTACAGAGACAAGCAATTACGGTTTCTTCAAGTCAAAAATGCATGCCATGTAATCCCAAAAAATCCAGTCACAAATTGACACTACTTCTAAGTGCTATGCAAATGCAGCAAGAGAACACAACCATGTCACCCCTTCACACTCAGAAAAAGCATCAGCAGCATGCAGAAAAGTTGACTTAAGCACGAGATAAAAATGCAAGTTGATGCTTTTTGATGAGGCATTGCCTTATGGAGTTAGTGCACTCTCTTCCTACTAAAACATTTTCCACCACTTAAAGATAAAAGACAATGAATAAAACACAGAAAAGCTGAAGTAAACAAAGATGCCCACAGCTTATCAGTAAATTAAGGACTGGCTCCTCTTAAAGTAGATAAACTGCTATCATAAATCTTACAAGAAGAATCTGCTTCCGCATGCAGGACAAGTTGGAATGACTGAAGATGATGACTGGAAGGAAACAACCTCTTGAAATACTTCTTGTGAGGTAACTGAATGAAAACAAATGGTTCTCTCTACAGCTAGACAGCTGAAACATCAGATTCCCGTCATTCACCAGTACACCAGCATGATGAGTTATTCTAAGGAATCTGTCCCATTTCACTAGACTTATATTTCTTGTGGGGCCCTGTTATGAACAAGGGTGTTTCAAACATTTAAAGTAACACTTTCTCTAATGGTAGTGACTATTCTATGTCCATACCAAAAGACTTGAACGTGGCTGACACGGCTGGCACTCCTCGGAGGTCCTGAACAGCATCATGACACTGTTATAAAAGCTCTTGTGATCTAAATGACAACAGATATTCTCCCCTTAGTTGCCTGTGAGATCTCAGCAGCTAAGACAGCCTTCTGAAAGTCGCTCAAATGATCTGACTGTACAGTATCTAACTGAAGCAGATCACTGGAAGGCAGCAGACTTACAGTGGGGCATCTTGCCTACAGCCTGGAATAACTCTTGAGATGTTTCACTCTCAGACAAGATCAGGAAAGCACAAAAGTTCAGTAACAGATGCCTGCAGAGATAACTCTTCTTTCCATTAAAACTTACTCATATAAATTATTGCTTGCATTAGTTATTCATTAAATTAATAATTTAAGGTATTTTAAATATAATTTTAATTGTACAAAGATAAATAATAAGTTATTAATTATTCATTTTGCATTCCCCATATTATTCATATCTCAAGTATTAAAATAATTCTGATGAGCGCTGCAAATCAGACTGTCTGCACAATTTGGTGGTCTAGATGACTGCTTATGACAAAGGGACCCAGTGTAATTGGCTAGGACATCTTCATTTAGTCAGAGCAATGTCACCTGCTAACATTCTATTCCAAACAAAGCAGTCTCCAGGAAGGTATTAGCTACCCTGCATTACTTGTCACTTGAACATTCCTGAAGTTGAAGAATGTGGAATGTCTCTTTTCTAGAGAAGTCTTTATGAGACTCACTGTACCTGCCAAGATACGCGTTTGATATGATTACCATTTAAGAATTAGTACTACCTCACATGGCAGTCCTTGAAAATTGTTTCAACTGCTATTGGTTGTTCAGCTGTTATAACTAACAAGACACCAGTATAATGATACTTGCCAGATATTCACTCTTGCTTGGTATGAAAGCACAGAGGCTTCTACTGCTCTTCAAGCACTCTGCTGCAGAGCCTTTTAAGGTAGAGTTGATCCTCTTCCCTGTAACTGCTCATTGAGAGAACTGATTTCCCCTAGTACTTTTTCCTCTCTTTTCGTACAGTGTTATTACATCTTTTTTTCCTTCTTACTCTGCACATCACTAAGAACACTGTAATACTCAGCAGTATTACAATATTACTATGTGATGAAGGAATCTCATGCACATCCAGTGACAGGACAAAAGGCAACAGGCACAAAAATCAAACACATGAAATCCTAACTGAAGATAAGAAAACAGTCTCTTACTGCAAAGTCATTACAACCCTAGAATAGCCTGCCCAGACAGGTTGTTGAGTCTTCTTCCTTAGAGATGTTCAAAACCCCAGTGGGTGAAGTCTGGGGCAACCCACTTGAGCAAAAGCAGAAGACAACCTCAAAAAGTATCTTCTAACCTCAATAATTCTTGTGTCTCTGCTACTACAGTGAATACAAACCTGTCTATGTACACACAAACAGTTTCTGGGAACTAAGTTCTCGAAGATACACATTTGATATAGATCAAGTAATGTTACTTCAGTTAAGTAGCGACCAAAGTCTAATCCTAAAGCCAATACAGGACAACTGATTGTAGAGGCTATCGCAATCTTAAGACTGGTATAAATTCTGAACGTTCACGCGATCGTGGCATGAACAACCAAGATGCCCATAAAGGTGCTGTAGCTATGAAAAAAAATTACCCAGTTGGAGATGAAAAATCTGACACAGATAGCAGGGCTAAACTTACCAAAGATTTAGGCAGCTTTATGTTTTTCTTCCTTAGTTTCTTGCAGCCGCAACGTACAGTCAAAACTAGGCCCGCAATCAGCAAAATTGTAGATACAATTATAGCAATTAGCGTACCTAGGAAGGTAGAACAAATTCCATTAAGAAGTTTGGAAAATAAATGCTGTACCATTTAGAAAAAAGATGTGAGTTTATCAATTTATTACTTTTTTTCCCCCACTCCAGAGAACTTCTAAAACAATACACAAAATAAATGAACATTACAACAAAAGGTTTTCTATTTATACAACAGTCATGCTTTTACAGAAGTATAGGAATCTAATAGCTGTTTCTTTTTCCTCCTTAGCAATTCCATGTGGGGACAAACTATTTTTTAAAAGCACCACATTTTCCACGTGACACCCCATTAACTGACATAAGAATCGCAGCATGTAATCTTTGTGCAATCAAATTGAAATGTGAAATCTTCCACAATGCAGAATTGTTCTCTAAAACTAATAGGAGTCCACTAGTCCAATTTTCCCGAGTCTTCCCCTCAACCACACTGCTCTTCCCGTGCATAAGGAAAAAAAAGAATACGTGACTGCTTCTAGAAATTTTCTCTTTTCCCTGATGAAGTTTTGAACCACGATGGAGTAATTAAAAAAACCCCACAAACTGTAATGGAGATGCGAAGTTGAGACACTAACTGCCTTCATTCCCTTTAATTGAGAAAAAAGTAGATGATACCTCAATTTTATTACAAATTCAGAGTCACTTCAAGCTCCAGAACATCTACACACATTTTCTTCAGTGATATGATTCAGCAAGATGCCATTTATTAGAAGGCAGGCTCAGTGTTTCCAAAAGCCATATGACTCAATGAACAATTCATTTATTTACACCAATGACCAGGTGCAAAGAAAACAGGTTTTAGGATACCACTGAGGTCGGAAAAGCACCCAGGAGAATCAAGGTCACTTGAAAATAATACGTCATCTTTAAAAGCCTTTAGAATTGGGAGAGTGCATTTGGAAAAGAACGATCACGCTTTTCCTTTTTCCATACTCTCCCATAGATATCCAAGTGATCCCAAGGCTGCACCACTGCTTGAACAATTTGCTGTATCATATCTCTGATCAGACTCAATAGATTCTTTCTACAATTTAAGAATCTGCTTACTCCAAGCCTGCTCGGGAGGAACCCAAATGCAACTTTCTTCCGACTGGGCACCAATAATCAGACCATCATAAATATGTCCCTTTGCCGAAACACAGTACATAGAACCTTGAGAAGGAACTGGGATGTTCAGGCTACATTCACTCATCTCACACTCTGCTACAGTGAAATTTTTTCTGCTCTAAAAGAAAAAAAAAAATTCGAAAATCAAAATAAGGTCATATTATATCATTTGACTCAACACAAATGTTACAGTATCTTCTAACACTTCTAAAACGTTACAGTAACACTATTAGATGTAGCTCCTACAGATACATGCCTTGCAACAGCTGGAAACTTCAGATGCTAATTTATGAGCCACCCTAAAATGTCCCGTTTGATGAGGTTGTGGTGCGTTCATCAACAATTTTCAGATGCATCTAAAACATGCTCTATCCATATTCCATACCTTCATTCATAGTTCACTTACAAAGCATGCGCTTGGCTGCATACAAAAGGTAACTCTAAATAAAGCTATGTACTATCATTTTCCAAAAGTTCACCCTCCACGACTTCTAAGTATCGATACTTTGAAGGTTAACCTTGTGAAATGAAAGGTCTATCTAAACAAGTGAAAGGGGCACAGGTGAAATAATCTATGTTTTGACAGTAGAAATAACTGCGTGTGACGCAGTATCCTTGTAATTTATGTACAGCTACTGCAATTATCTAACTACTGTTAGAAGACATGCAAATGGACAACTAACATTCAGACCTTTAAATCATCTTTTTCACCATGACCCACATTTTCAGCATTATTCTGTTACATTCAACCTTTTCCTTGGTGTCCATGGGCTGGGTGTGCCACAGGGAGCGAAACCCTTGCTAAGTATTTAAAACACACAAACATATTTTAAACTTGAATTTAATTTTTCACTTTGAATCTTACCTCATTTTCGCTATTTCTAAACGTCACCAAGTACGAGAGCTGTGAATAAACTTCTTCAATCCAAGGCTGAGCCTCCACAGATGGAAATTCAGGATGGTAAATATCAACTATGATTTCAGCACCGTGCCTTGAGAGATTCAGCTTTGGTGGTCCAATTTTTCCTGCAACACATTTTACCTTTGCTATTAGGCCAAAGTTTTTAACATAGTACTGAAAAAAAGAAATTCAACAAAACAAGCTAAGTATAGTTAAATTCCTAAAATTAAGTAGAGACTTGAGAAGATCGATACGTTTATTTGAATGCTATTAATATCATATCGTTGCAACACTGGGAAATAAGAGGCATTTCAGTATGTTAGCGAATCTGCTTCTAAAATGGAGCTAACAAATTATCATTATGAAATCCAACTTGTTAAGCGGGGCTTTATCGTCCAAGTATCAGCTACCAATTGAATACAACTTCTAGATGCCCAAAGGTCCACAGCGTCCGGGGGCAATTTCTTACCCTACCCCGGTATCTGATCCACCAGGCAAATACATGAGAAGCATGCACAGAATGCATTGTCGTCATCACTCCTCTCTGCCCTGAGAAGCTTTTAAAAAGATCTTCAAACATGCCAGTGACAGAGCAAACAAGTCCCTGCAGTGGCAGTACTACAGAAGTTTCTACCGAACAATCATCACGCTTCGCTCTGCCCTGGACTCCTGACCTTATGAGACATGATAAGACAGCACAAATGAATACTTCTATTCATTAAAAAAAAGAAAAAGAAAAAGAAAAAGAAAAAGAAAAAGAAAAAGAAAAAGAAAAAGAAAAAGAAAAAGAAAAAGAAAAAGAAAAAGAAAAAGAAAAAGAAAAAGAAAAAGAAAAAGAAAAAGAAAAAGAAAAAGAAAAAGAAAAAGAAAAAGAGAAGATGCTGGGAGAAGATTTACAAGATTTAGTTTATGATGGAACTTACCGTGCCTTTGCAAAACAAACTCATCTGTCTCAATGTACTCAGACTGTTGTGATCCAACAATAGCTTTAATACGAAACCAGTAAGAAAGGAAAGAATCCTCTATTTCCTCTGATAGATCGCAAGAAGTAACGGAGATGTTCACACAAGTTGAGACAGTCTTATATTTGCCCAAGCTGTAAAAAGATCAAGAAAAAGCTATTATTAACACACCACGGGACAATACTGAACAATACACTGCCTGTGATAAAATAACAGCATGGGTTGGTGGCACAGGTTGGAGTCTCCTCCTTGGAGATCTTTGAAAGTTGCCCGTACATGGTGCTGGGCACCCTGTTCTGTGTGGCCCTGCTTGAGCAGGGCTTGGACCAGATGACCTCCACAAGTCCCTTCCAGTCTCAACCATGTTATAACTTGACAAATTTTGGCTTAATTTACACTTAGGAAACCTTATTCCTACAGGACCTCAGGACAAAAAACCAAAACTGTTTTCCACGGACTGATTGTTTTTGCGCTTCAAGAAAAAATGAGGTGCAGGAAATGGTGAAAGAATATGAACTTACTCGTAAGGTTTGACCTCCACAATGAAATGAGGAGTTTCAGACATGGATGGGTACTGCCAGGACAATACAGTTCTGAAATTTTCGGACGTGACTGAAGTATCTGTTGGTGAAGGCACTGGACGAAACAAAACAGTTGCACTTAGTAAAACACGAGAACACTCAGATACATTACCTTATTATTTGGAAAAGGCAACATGCTAGAAATGGCTGGAAAAATCAGACTTAAAAATTGGAGATTATTCCCCCCCAGACCGACCCTGTTTGCCACCACTACAAATACATTTGAGCCCTGCATGCTGATTTACTTTTCTTTTTCCTGCAGAGACAGTTTTCTTCCTGTTTGCAACCCAAAACCTCAGATAACCCATGCCCACTGAAAACAAGTCCACCAGATAGCACATATCAGGTTCATCAGCTGTGACAATGACACAGCTATGTCAGTATTACACAGATAAACCAGGACAGGCAGTGTGAGTGTTCTGAAGTCAGAGATTAGCCCAACTCCTGCAGATTTCTGTTGTTCTTCACAACTGAGTCAGACAGATGGGGCTGCGTAGGGACGTTACCAAAGCTGCAGAATCCAGGCTCTGCGCTCCAGGGGGTAATAATGTCTCCTAATACAGCCTTGCCAAAAACAACAGGTCTGCTGGGTAAAGCTTGGATTCAGTGTGCATTTCTGACACTGACATTTTTACATCCCCAGCAGTATTATTATTATTTTTTTTTTTAAAGTATGTGATAATAAAAAAACTAACATTTGTAAGGAATTTAAACACTGAAGCTAGCACGTAGCTCCACGCTCAAGAGATCATTTGAAGCACATTTAATAACGTTAGAGGTGAGGTAATAAGTGACACAAAAATAAGAAGTAGCACTGACAGTTTCCTCATGCAGCAAACTTCTGAGCAGCAACAGCAGCAGGGGCACTGGGGAGCAGATGCAGGGGAAGGAAAATTGCATGACCCTATAACTATTAAAGGCTGTTACATGGCACTCAGATGAGGAAAAATGAAGGTTACTCAACTATTTTAACTGTCACGTCTTAGCTTCTCCATGTCTGATTCTCAGCGTTTGATTCCGTCCATTTAGCTTTTGTGAGATGATGAAAGATAGCTCGTATCTGACCTGCCCCTTCGCAACCTCTCACAAAGTGAAGCGTTCTCACTTCACTTTGTGATTTATTGAGGGAAAGCAAACAATTTTCGTGTCTTGAAAACAAGACCACAAAGACAGCACTTTACAGAAAGTAATACAGAGAGGCTGAGATATGCTATTAACCACGAAGATGTGATACACATAATAGACGTCACCCCGCGAATGGCGCTGCGGTTTAGTTCTTCTACAGCGTGTACGAAAGTGGTATTCAGTTATTGGAAAAAAGGAACACAATCATCAATTTCTCAACCACAAGAAAAAAAGGTGACAAATTGACAGAAGAGGTGTCAAGGCACGCAGATGTCACATCGCATCCCAGAAAGTCAATACTTGAGGTAGTAACTCTTACAAAATCTTACTGCTGTGTACTATTGTAAGAGTAGAACTGCTTTTTGCAGAAGAGTAGGAAATGAAATCCCAGGAGATATTTGAATCATCAGTAGAAGCTATGTGGATTTAGCTGTTCCATTACACTACATTTTGCTTTTTCCTCCATTATCCTTTTTCCTGCCCCCACAGTTTTATTCTGTTCTGTATACAGATGTCACCTAGGGTTAATGAACAGTCTTGAGTATTTTCTTTAATTCAAATCACTAAGCATCTCCGTGACTTAGTTATTCAAACTCAATCATCTCTCCACCCCTCCAGCTCCAAGAAGGATTACTCAGCTTAGTTCTTTGCTCTTCCTCCCAGAGATGACTTCTAACATGCTCCAGCTCTGAGACTACTGGCAGAAACTAGCAGAAAACAAGCCTTGAAGCCCTAAAGAGATAACCTTCTTCACAAACCACACCACCATTTAAACCACCTTCTCAGCCACCAGAAAGGTGGCCTGGATCACTTGCAGGAGCAAGAGTCACACAGACCATCAGCCCATCCTTTGCATCCTTACTATTAACAACTTTCTTTCTAGTGATGTTAGCCAAGCAGTATCTCCCACAAACCAGTACTCCATCTCTTATGTTCCACTCCATATCCTTAAAGACAGACCAAAAACACACCCTTCAGCATAGGCTGAGCAGCTAAAATCCTTAACGCCACGTAAGAGCAAAAACCAGTAGAGAAGCAGGTTTATAGCACATCTGCTTTTAACTCATTCTTCTTTCCACGTTTCACAGGCCAAGAATTACTCCCCTCTCTTTTCCTAGGGGACGACACCTTTGCTCCTTTTCCCTTATTCTCCACAGGCACTGTCCTTTTTGTCTCTGTCTAACAAATAGACAGTAACTTCAATGTAAATTGTTCTCAGCCTGTGTTTATTTTTGAGGGTTGCTGGTTCTACTCTAAAACCAAGGAAGGCCTGGAAGATCATCTCCTTTTCCTAACTGCGCTAGTTATTCACATGGAAGACACGATCTCTGTCTGCAAACAGGTCCTAATCACTTGAGTCACCAAGGACCGTTTTTGTCAGTTCAGCCAGCAACAGCTTACTTAGCTTAAGCTGCAGCAGCGTAAAATGCAGAAGTGGGGGCTCAGCATTACGACAGATTAGACCGCAGGCCGTCAAAACGGGTGTAGAAAATGGATAAGCTAGTCTACTTTTAACGCCTTGACCAGACAACTTTAGTTCTTTCCTTCAGGTTTATTACCTCCCCTGTTTCCGTCTGTTCTCTAAAGAATCTTAAGCGTCCAGCTCACAGTTCCTTCTTCCTCAAATTGTCTGTCTGACTTCTAATGACGCCTCCTCCTTCCTGCCCCCCGATGCGTGCACAGGCCGGGACAGCTCAGCCACATTCCACTCCTGCACCAAGTGCACTGCAGATTTTCAAAGCTCTACCATTTAACCATCACGGATGCTGTTGCTGCATACTGCCAAATAAATGCCACGATACTCCATGTGAACACTATTTTGTTTAACGTGCAATGAAACAGTCATTTTTTAAAACACATCGTGAGCTGCTCTCTTCCATTGGCCAGCATGTGCACCTCGAGGAAGGCGGCAGTGGCTGACACAGCCCTACTCTTCAAATAGAAAACTTCTGATTTAGAATAAACAAACACAAACGCAGCAACACCCAAGGCACAAATTCAAAGAGCAAGAACTAAGTACGGAAAAAGCGAGCAGAAAACTGACCAGTAAATCAAATCATGCCGCACCATGTAAGACATTCAAATAGTTCTAGTTCGCTTCCAGTTCAAAACGTGGTGATTTCTACCTGCAATGAGCCCTGTCCGCCTTGCCCTCTAAGACAATGTAATATTTTAATAAATAGAGCAAGGTTTGCCTTGTAGTTAGTAGCAAGTATTTTCTGGTTTGACTGATGCTTTTGAGACAGCACTGTATCATATATTGTGTGCAACCACTGGATTCGTTCTGTGAGCTATTTTGCTAGAGCACATAGCTACGTACACTTTCCTTTGGTAAGCTGGGTTCATTTTACTTTGGAAGACATTTTAAAATATATGTATTATTTCTAGCAGCCTGAAACCTAGCAGTACTTACATGCAGTAGAACGAAAGTCTTTCAGTGGCTTTTAATCTCCTCCTATATGCATTTCCTTCCTGCCCGCTATGCAAGTTTGCCGAAGACACAAGTCTCCAAAGTTCTAATATTTTAATGAAGATAACTGCACACTTGAGAAAATATTTGATTTTATACACACACATCACAATACCCATCACATCTGCAGAGGTCTCTGCCACCAACATGGGAACATCAGTTAGTTTGCAGTGTTTATATATGAACAAGTAAATATCTACGTTGCTCTCTGAGTTATGCGTGTTGGTTATGCTGGTTAAACTGACGCTGGTGTGAGTTTGCTGAGATCAGTTTTGTGGTTGCATTCCCACCTCTGTTCTTCTCTGTTAGGTACTCATCTTCCAAGTCACCCTGAGATAATACTTGTGCATGCTTTTAGCTTTTCGTTACTCCTATCTTTACTTTCTGACATTTTTCTTTACCCTCAAAATCCAAACATATCAAGTTTCTTTTAGTCAGGTTAAAAGAAAAAATAGATCTCATTGGCTTACCCTCTCCCTTTATGCCATAGACCTAAGGTTCCTTGTATGTTGTTCCATAATGCACGTACCTAATTCTATTTCTGTGCAAAATCATAGTTGCTGAAGTCTCTGTTGCCTTTCTGTCAGCCGTTATAACGTTAATGATCCATCCTTCTGGGTCGCTGGCTAGGAAAACAGTGTGCCCCCTTACATCAGCCCTACGCTCCACCTGAGCTCATACATCCACATTAACAGCACTCAGAAAGGGCAGCAGCTTTGGTGCCTCCACAGATAAAAAAGCAATTCGTTTCTCCTTAGTCATCAACACTACTGAAGGGGAAAAAAAGGCCAAAAAGTCCAGGTAAATCTGCACGACCCCAAGAACACTTCCGCAAGACCACAGTGATCACAGAATCACCACGGCTTAGGCTGGTAAGGACCTTAAAGACCAGTCAGTTCCAATCCCCCTGCCGTGGGCAGGGCTGCCAACCACTAAATCAGGCACTAAATAAGGTTGCCCAGGGCTGCATCCAACCTGGCCCTGAGCACCTCCAGGCATGGGGCATCCACAGCTTCTCTGAGCGTCCTGTGCCAGCACCTCACTGCCCTCTCTGTGAAAAACTTCCCCAACATCTAATCCAGATCTCCCCTCCACGGAAGAAAAAGCAGAAGGTTGCACAAAGGCAACCTATACCCTGGGGAATGGACTGTGAGCAGTCCGGAGGTGAGCAGTCTGCACTCTGGCACTATGCTCACTATGCAGGGCAGGTTGGCAGCAGGCTGCAAGGTGCAGAGGAGGATGTTGGTCCTACAACCTGTCTGGCCACCCCTGGGGTGACAGCAGCCATGTAGCACGCACTGGGAGGTTTGCAGGTGCTCACCTTCACCCGCTTTCATTCACTCCTCTAAAGAAACTCGGGGCATACACCTCTCCTGTAACACCACTCCTATTCCTTGGTGGTACGTTCTTAATGAAGTTATTTAAAGTCAGCTTGAATTAGAACTTGCAACAGCATTTCAGTGCAGAAGGTTCTATCAGAAGTTCTCAGAAGGATCTTAAATTCAAGAAGGAAAACACATTCAATTTACAGATGAAAAGAGCACAAAGAGTGGGGGTAACATTTTGAGCTGTCCCACAGTGCTTTTAAAATTGTTGTTTACGATTGAAAGCTCACGGAGGTAATATGCTGTATGAACGGGAGTTAGACCCAGACCAATGTCCTAAAGAAAAAGAAAAGCACATATAAAAAAGACAACCCAGGAAGTTGCACAAGATGAACATCTTAAAAACTGCTTTGACAGTAAAATTGAAATGCTGTTCTATATATTCAGCATTGTAGTGGAAATGCTAAGTCACGGCCTGAACCAGTGGCTGAGCACCTGGTGGGAAGACAGGGCCAACTCAGGGGAGCTCAGGTGTATGCAATGCACCCGAGTGACTGGAAGGGGCAGCGCCAGGATCCATCCCTTCCCCAGGCCTCATTTATGGGTTGGCAGTGGAGTTGAGAGCATCTCTTGCTGCAGATCTCTGCCTACCTGAGGCCTTCCAAAGGTAACAAGCTCTTCTCCTTCATTCCTGTATCTGTGAATGCTGCGTTTGGGTTTGTTCTCGTTTGCTGTAGCCAAAGACTTTGCCGCCCTGCTATTATCATCTCATTACAGCATTACACATGTCTACTTTTTATTTTTTTTACAGTTCAGATGTCATTAAAGTAGATATCTAAATAAAGCGCTATTAGAAAGTCTGCAGCTGAGAAGAACTGCTATGACTGCCAGTAATAAGAGCCAAAATAACAAACCAAAAAGACCACCACACACACTGGTCAGCCATAAATGTGAAGTACACACACTGTCTGGAAAACTTGCTTCCAAAGTGCAAGACACACCTGACACTGCAGCATAGCCTCAGTCTACTGCTGCTACTGTAAACTTGATCAGAAGCCTCATTCAGGATACAGAAATACAAATGGTTCCCATGGCCAAGAGCCCTGCCCCACCGATGAGTCACAGGGCAGACAGAGGCTGACATGAGCACCCAGCTGCAGGCACGTATCAGCTACTCAGATAACTGCTGCCTGTCTTTTCAAGGAAAAGTTACGACCTGGAGCAAGAGATAACTGACAGATGGGCACTTCCTCATTGCCTGAAGTATATATATCACATGCTACCAGGACACCAAAAGCCCTACTGAGATCGCAGAAAGTAATCACTCTATCTTAACAAAGGAAAGCATCATAAACGTGTTTTGGAATTCCTTTTCACGTATTTCCAATCTAAGACAGCGCATCTGTTTGCATCTGTGTAATAATAGTTTGTCAGTACAGATACAACCTGTTTCTTCATTGATCACACAGCGATATCTGTTAGAATTCCCTTCATCATGTTTTTGTTAGCTAAAAAAATAACTTTTGGCTTAAATGTTGGAGTCTCTGAATGGTTCAGTTACTTAGGATATGGCTAACCTCAGTGCTAGTCATCAGGAAAACCCCTGCTTGTGTTGCCAAAACACAGCTCAGAAGTATGTGCTGCTCCTTTCAGGGTTTGCTGCACTTGTGTAGAAAGAAAATGCTCAGTTTCCTCTAGGAAGCTTGATACATATCAGCTATCCCATAGCAGCCCCACTGTGGCAAATACTGTGCTGAGCAGGCCTGGATTTTGGCAAGATGGGTGCCCTGCAGGACGTCAGCAGCCAGACCGTGAGTCTTACAGCCCCAACACCCAGCGGGTGAGCCCCAGCCGTCTTCTCCAGTCCCACCCAGTGTGGCCCAGTGCCAGGGCCACCCACGTCCGAGTGCCATGAAGCCCCAGCAGAGCTGCACTGCCATAGAATCCCAAAACCACAGGCACATAACCAACAGCTCTGTGATCATCTGCTGGCAGTTATTTTAGGTATATGGATCTCCTTCTGGGAGTAGGGCTTAGCAGAGCACTGCTTTCACCTAATGTGCAGGCAGGCTTCTACTTTCAAACTCGTGCAAGGAGTGTAACAGAGCTCCTTGCAATTCTCAATACTCAGAAATAAAGTGCACCTTCTTCAGACGTGAGCCTTTACAACAGACAAGTCTCCCTGTGGAACTGAACTGTCCCGGATGGAAGTGAAACTCACAGATCCGATCATTTCTCCTATGTTTATTTATTTGTCCCTGTCCCACCTGCTTAGAGTCCAGGCCGGACGCTGCTCACGGGTCTGAGTGCACCTCCAGCCCCGCGTGTGGCTGGAAGCGACCCGCACCCGCGGCCAGAGGTCCCTAGGCCCTGCTCGAACCCCCAGCCGTGCGTTCCTCACCCTTGATTTAATTCCCAGCTTGCCACAACACGAGGAGCGCACTGTAACCTTGACCGGACAGCGGGCAGCGGCTGCTGCCGGCCCGACACTGCTCCGCACGCGGCCCGCCCACCGCCAACGCGCGGCCCCCTCGCGCCCCAAGCCCTCCGTGCTGGGACAGCGCCGCGAGGCCCCGAGGCGGGGGGGCCAGGCACAGCCTCCATTTTCTCGCTGCCGCGGCGGGCGGAACGAGGTGGACGTGGGGCACCGGCAGCACAGTCCGCTCCGCCGCCCCCCCCCTTCCTCAGCGGCGCCCCCAACCCGGCCCGTTACCTGCGGGCGGCCGCTCCTGGCGGGAGGCCGCGTTCTGGCCGGGCGCCACTAACGCCGTCAGCATCATCAGGGCCAGCGGGGCCCCCATAGCGCCCGGCGGCGGCGCGACCGCGGCGGCAGCGAAGACCACAGCAAGCCGAGCGCGCCGCTTGCGCCCTGTCCCCAGACGGGAAGGGGCGGGCACTGAGGCGGAGGGGGCGGGTGCTGAGGCAGAGGGGAACAGGAGGGCGGGGAGGGGGGACGGGTTTGGACGTTTTGTGGCTTTAGTTGGTTGTTGTGATGGATTTTTGTTTTTGTAAAGTGCTGATACTGCTTTATATCCACCAGCCCTGACCGCTGATAAAACATGCTTCTGCTTTGGTCATGTCGTGACTCTCTGTAACGCAATTTTGTTAAAAAATAAAAGTTTAAAAAAAAAAAAAAAACCACGCAAATGTCCTTTTGTAGCCTGCCTTCCACTTGTTTGTTGTGTGTGACCGCTAACAGTGTTGCTGCTCCTTCCGGTCTGTGGGAGTTTGTTTCCCCTGGTCAGGGGGCAGCGGGCCTGCACAGGGGGGCTGAGAGTAACAGCCTGAACTTAGAGGCAAAACCTGTTGCCCAGAGACCTTCAGAAACAGCACTCTGAGGCCGTCTGTGTAGAGGGGCCCTCATTTATGCTGAAAGATTCTAGCCCTTCTTGCAAATAACGCGTTCATGTTCACTGCCAAAGATTACTGATAGCCATAGCAGCCCTACCCATCCTGTTCCCATGCCCCCACCCAGCCCCAGTGATAGCAGTCCTGCGCCTCAACCACCCTGTCTGGCTCCCACAGGGCCCTTTGTCCCCAAACAGAGCCTGGCCAGCAAATAAATCTTCATCCAGATGCAAAATGGAGGCAAAGCGAGGGATCCCTCACACCCACGCTTCTTTCCAGGCTTTCAAAGAGATAGAAAGGAGGAAATAGCTAATCGCTGGAATCATTGTGCTTCCTCTTTCTAAAGGCTCTCTTTGGAAAAGAATTTCTTAAGCTGCTCCCTTGGCTTCATTCCTTGTCCCAAACTGTAGCCCCACAGAAAGGGGAAGCGGAATTGCTTTTCTTGCTGCCTGCTGCACTACTATCTACATTTGCAAAACTGAAGAGCTACCATGACTTGTGAGGGGGCAATGGATAGGAGAAGGGCAGGCTTCACAGGCTGCACTGGTTCTAAAAGAACACCTCACCGTAGGGGCTCAGAAATGCTGGTGAAGTGGTGCTGAGGGATGTAGGACCAGCACGGGTTGGAGAACCCTCATCTTCTGTCAAGGAGGATGGATTGCCAAGCTGTGCTCATTCCTATGCTCCCTGAGCTCCGTGGCAGGATGGACACAGCCATGAGCCCTGTTGCCAACAGCCACGAACCTGCCTGCTGGAAGGAGTGTCTGCTCATTGTCATGCAGATGCTGACTGCTTAGATGGTGATATGCCTGCACAGTATTTTCCAACAGATTAAAACGCTATTTTGCACAAAAATAAGTGACAGCAAGTTCCAGACAGGGGCTGCTCTACTTCAGGGCAGTGGAACCCATCCCTGCCAGAACTTTACCAACTGGCTAATTTTTTTCCCTATTTTGAATGGTTAAATCCAAGAAAATAAATAAATAAATAAATTAATGAATAAATACAAACCCCAAAGCAATTATCGTGTATTGTAACTTCCCCTTTATTTTGCCTTTTTGTCAGTAGCCCAAATGGCAGTCACATGCCTGTGTGTGAGAAAGGTCTTGCAACAACATATACTTTCTCTCATCATGGGATAAGCTTCCCCATCTTGTTTGTTTGTTTGTTTTTTAGCTGTCACATAATTCTGTTACAAAGTTCTTGTGCCCTCACATCCATGTGCAGCAGTGCTCCTTGGGGTTTTGCTGTCTTGCGGAAATAGTTACAGGATGTTCACCTCACTTAGTCAGAAATGCTTACTCCACTGATTCTCAATGACAGCGTTCAGATACACACTTTCTCACAAAGTGGGCTACATGCTAGACTTTCAGGGTTTTGGCTTTGAAATACTGCTCTAGGTGCTTTGAAAAACTAAGCTAGAGATGCTATCAATGTGGTAATGTTTGCAGCCTGTGTGGGAACATTCATAGCAGAGGTGTGTTTCAAAGCTAGGGCCACCTCTTCTTTAAGTGCTGCCACATGGAGAAATCAATATCACAAATGATTTACCTCCCACCAGAACATTTTCCCAGTCACTGAAGCACTAGCTATGTTCAATTTCAAAGCATACAGACAATCAGACCTCCCTCTGCAGAATGAACAAAGAAACAAACAAAAAAATGAATGAAACCAAACTAAACCAAAAAAGGCAGCAAAAAACTCCTCAGTGATTGCTTACCTTCCTACATCCTGTGAATCTGTCAGGAAGTTCAGTGATCTTCTCAAACAGAATTAATTAAAATACACACCTTAATCTTCCAGTGTCTTTGCTGACTCTAGCAGTTCTTCCTAATTTCTGTTGGTTTTGATTTCTCCTCAGCCACTCATTATCTGAAAATCACAGTTCCAGGAAGAAGAGAACTAAAGAAAATAAACCCGAAGCAGTCTAAGTTGTGGTATGCTATTATCAGAGACTGGGTTTTCTGCATCATGGAGCACGACATTTTACAATTAGTCATTCCAGAAAAAAGAGAAAATGCCCCACCACCTAGGAAATAATATCCTAGAATTGAAGTTCTTTTAAATGCCCATGGTACATATGCTATAACTGCCGCGGTGCTAAATCCTGAAGGAGGTAGGCAGATAACACACCATGAAAATCATAGTTTCACCAAGTGCTCTTTTTGGTGAAGTAGCAGCTGGCTTGCTTGGTCACCTCTCCAACAGAGCAGCAGCGATGAGCACTGCTGGGAAGTCAACCACCAAAATCAAGGCAAAGCAACACTTGAGGCTGAGGAAAATACTTGCCTAAATAGGAAGGTAAAAGAAATCGAAGGGAAAAAGGTAGCAAGGATTGATTGAGAAGACTGTATTGTGAGCCAACAAACAAATCTTGTAAATGTTGCATGTTTTCATGTTGCAGCTGCTCTATTGTAGCCGCCGTGTTGGCACATGACTTCTCATCCTCTGTTAACTATGTTTGGCTGATGCATCTGTGACATGATACACACCCTGAGATAAAACCAGCCGGTATTCTGCATGACAGCTTGTGTGCTCTCAGGTAGGAGGTAGCCTGATGGTTTGGGGTTGAAAGGAGTAGTAGTAAGAGGAGAAAGCCTAATTCTAGTTGGAGCTCTGAATGAGGTAAAAGAAGACAAACCAGGAGATTCTTACTTTCTTGAATATATTGGAACATACTAAGACCCATAGGAAAAGAGGAAGCTGAAGTCAGTTCTTGCATTTGGGAAATGCCTTTCCCTCTAATACTCTCTATTCTTTTGTGCTTTATAAATGAATGCATAATGCAAACCTTACTGTATGATGGTATGTCTTCTGGTTGTATCCTCAGATGCAGGTCTAAGTAAAAGACCAACACCTTTCTTGGCAAAAATAGCACTGCTACAGAAATGAAACTAATCTACTATTCTGATAAGAGGTGAGGAAGGTGTATCTGAGCACGGGAAGGACAAGCATGATTAAGTTGTGTTGTGGTGCCTTTGTGAACTTCTGCATGTTTAAATCTGGCCTACGCCTTGTAAGAATAAAGGTTAAACCAGAAAGATCATATCTTCCACCATGTACTGAAAGAGGGTACCATTAACCTAGATGCAGAAATGTCTTCTGATAAAGGGTCCCAAATCATGAGTCATGCTAGTACCATACCAGTCTCAGGAAAAAAGATGTTGGGTCCTTTCTTCTCTTTCAGTGATCTAATGTCTCTATTTGATGTGGGAAGTCCCATGCAAAATCATTTCCAAACATTAGGTATGTTTTAGAGATGCTGTATGTAGTGCCGTTAAAGACCTTTAATTATTTTACTGTGAAAATCAATCTCACATAGACCGTGCTGTTGTTTGACAAACTGAAGAACAGAAATTGTCGGTTGTGATAATTTTATTAATTTCTAAAAAGCCTTTTACAGCATAAATAAAGTATCGCAATAGGAGATACTACAATTCTGCATGGTACCTGAAGATTAAAAATTCATAGCAGAACCATCACGTGTAGTCAGGATCAGCATTAATCATTTGATCAAAATTATGTATTGTTTCTTGAAAATCTATGTAGGGACTATTCAAAAACTGAACAGAATTATAAGAGAGTAGGCACAAGTACTTTCAGCAGCACGTGTAGTACAGAAGAAGAGATGTTTTGTGAAATTATTTGTAGGAACCCAACTGCAACGTGACTGTAATCCTCATGGTTGGATGGATTCTAACTGGAAGTTTTATGTGCACATAATACTGGTGGGGGATTTCTGAGTATACCGGTTCTTTTACTTCATCAGTGGTGACAGGAAGCAGGCTTCATTAATTCTGCTGCTCACAGAGAATGTTATGTGAATATGCATTTTGTGAAGCAAGATGTATTTTCTGGAAAGGACAAAGAAATTGTAATTTAAATGTATTCCAGTAAACAAACAAACAAACAAACAAACAAAAAAAATTCCCCAAACCCCAAGGTAAGGTTAAATATAAAAACCAACATATTACAAAGTCTATGGGTAAACTAGCACCAGATGGGATGGGCTTTAATTTCTTTTACACAAACATTTGAAGGGAACTGAACATCAATTACAATAGGTTGATTGTTGACAGGAAAAGGAAGCTGAGATTTTCCGAATGCTCAGTTGTACAAATTGTATGCTGTTACCCTTTGGGGCCATTTAAATGGGAGTGGGCTCAGTTCAGGGTCCATAAGCAAGGTGAATATTCTTGAGACAGGATATAGTTGGGTTTGACCTTGGATGTGTGTTGCCAAGAAAGGTCTATGAGAAATCTCAGATAGCAGAGACTATTTTTGCCCTTCATTTTTCTTTCATGATTTGTATTATATATATATTACAACCTGTCAATTTTTTGCAATAGTTTGTTACCATGACCCTTTGATGAGTAGAATTTGTTGTTTCTGTGTTGTGATTCTTTTGCTTTAAAGAGCTACAGCACATCTAATAAGTCAGTGGAGATTCTTGCCTTCCTGAGAGTATCAAACTCCAGGGATAATACAGGTAAAATGGTATTGCAAGTAAGTCCTGTAACTCAGGATAGAGCTGGGAATCCCAGACATGAAATAGATTTCATTCCAAGCTCTGAGGAATAGACAGTCCCATGCTCTGTACAAGGAAAAAGAAGAGAGACTTCAGGACATTTTCAGCTCCTCTGTAGAAGGGTAGCCAATGAAACACCTTCCTTATAATAATGATAAAACTCTGAACTGACGTATTTTTATTCAAAGTATTCTGCATCATCTTCATTGTTCGTTACAGAGCTGAAAGGGAGGCAAATGGTTTTATATTCCAAGTATTCTGAAGTGTGCAGGACCTCAGGAACACTAGAGAAGAAACTGGCATGTTGGTTGAAGACAGAAGAAAACACTTGATCTTTATTCTATATGATGATTTGTTGCATTAGGAGGCTGGGCTGTTATTGAGCTGCATACAACTTAGCAATACTGTTGAAAGTGGCAACAAGTATCTTTTAATCAAAGTCACGCTAATTAATTGCGTGTTGAATTTAGAGGAGGGAGGAAAATATTGATTCAGTCATTGGAGGGAGCAGAGAGGGGCCTTTTGTAGCCCTGCACCAGAACAGTTACCACTGTCCCAAGAGGACAAATACAGCCAGGAACAGGTGCTGAAAGGAGATATTTGGATGAGGAGCTGAAAGTGGATATCCTCTCTTCTGAGAAGGGGCTGAAAAAGCTTGACTTGTTTTGTCAGGTAAAAGAAAGGGCTGGAAGAGGAATTTCTCCCCTCTATAGATATGTTGAGGGTTTAAGCATGGAGACAGTCTTTATTTTTTAAACTAGAAGGCGAAGTTTATATAAAATCAGGAATTAGAAATTGCTTGTGCCTGAATTAAGGCTGAAAAACAGAAGGTTTCTCAATTTCACGAAGGTTAGAGCCTGGAATGGTATCCTCATAAGAATAATGGGAAACAAATGTTATTTTTAATAGAGAGAGTGATCATATAAAAATGAAATTACTCAGCAAGGTTGCCTGCTATAGCCATGAAGAGTACTCCAGTAATCTATTTTTATTAGTGGTGAATGTACAAAAATATTTTCTGCTAAGAGTATTTTACTTCAGAGCATATTCTCCTTTGTAAAGTATATTACTGATATCCTCGCAAACATTTTTTTAAAGGTTCTGTAGAAAAAAGTCAGGCAGTACCTCCATAAGAAAAAAATCAAACAAACCTGTAAAGAGTACTTTGAAATAGCACTGTCAACATGGAAATAAAACTTGGTGGAAGGAGAAAAGAAAGCACTCGACTTCTTGACTTCATTAGGAATCTTCCTGGTTTGTACTGGGCGTGGATCTGATTTGTAGTTGTGCTGAAACAAACTGCTCAGTGCAGCTGTACAAACATCAGAGAGTTCTGAGATCTGACACAGTTCCAACCATTAGTGGAGGAATGCATACGTATGCTATATCAGCAAACAAAAATGTTGAGAACATTTTGGATTCTGTAAGACAAAATTAAGTTGCATAACAAACTGTAGAACATAAGCAGAACATGTTGATATGCAATAAAGAGGCAGCTAAACAATCCATCAGTAATTTGTGTGATTCTGTCTTCCTGAAGTTTTGCTGAGAGCGTTTTTTCATACGTTGTGTATTTTTCCCATGTAAAACAACATGTAACTTGCTGTGTTTCTCTGTTATTGGGCAGAGGGCTGTATAAAGCCAGGAATTTCAGAATTGCCCATGTGCCAGGACACATTCCAGAGATCTGGTGAAAATATGTGTGAAGATAGGTGAAATCACATCTCTCACTTGGAAGTGTAAAGCTGGCGCAGTTTATCAGGAGTATACCGGAACAGCTTTTTAGTCCTTCTTCCCCAAGCTACTGATTTTTATTTGCAGAATTAGTAATCAGTTTTCCAGGCAGTAAAAGGCAGAGCTGACAAGAAGGCTGTCACATTGTGCTTTTAACCACACCAGGGTGTGTTAGGCAAAACTGAGATGCATGCCTTCCGAGATATCTTATTTGACAGAACAAGCTTCTATAGATAGAACAACAGACTTCAGAGCTGTGTTAGAGAGCAGCTGGCCACATGCACAGACTGTTTTGCAATTGATTCCCTAACCATCCTTAGCACAAAACACAGTGCTGTCATCTGGGCCTGAACCGTGTACGTGTGAGACAAGACAAGCCATCATCACATCAGAAAATCATGAATCTCTCTTTGTTCCTGTACAGAACATTTGCCTTTATGGAATTGAAACAGGAAAGAAAATGCTGCAGGTACATTAGATGAGAAATACAACTTTGTTTCTGGATCATTCAGAACATCAGTATTCTGTACTTCAAAGGGATGACAGGCAGAGCTGGAGGAGGAAAGGTTTTAATTACTGAGGCTGTAAAACTTCTCTGCAGCCAGAGGATGTTACTGCATTCCTGCATTCAGGGCTTGTACTCCCCTTACCATTCAAACGAGCAGAAGCCACTGCCCACACAAAGGCTATGGAAGTCACAAGCTGAGCTTGGTGAATGTGGTCGTAAAAGGCAAGTTGCTGTGAGAAGGTATCTCAACGGAAACAGTACAAAAAAGCATGTGGAGAACAGGAAGGAGAAGTAGGGAAAAATAAGTACTATGAATGAAAGAAAGAATCAACAGGGAAAAACAAAGACGGGAACATTTTAGGCAGAACACTTCTGAAAAAATCTCGGAGATCTCATAAAAGACATTTTTTTCTGATTTGTTTCTTTCAGTATTCAGAATCTGTTAGATAAGAGATCACAGAAGCCTAAAATCAATGTGGATGAAACAAATATTATAAGTTTCTGTAAGTTAGAATCTAAAGGAATAATGGCATGTTCAAAAAATAACAGCAGGAATCAGATATATAAACAATAATGTGAGATAAACTCTATCTTGTTACTACTAAGTAATTGTGAACACTGCTTTTACTTTATAGAACAAAAGGAAGTCTTTACTTTTAATATTGTTAATAAAATAGAAGAAAAATGTTCTCTTTCATTTTCCTCCTTTTCTCCTAACGCTAAGCATTTAAGCAGTGTGGGACTGTAGTTACAGAAGGCAATGTTCGCTGCCAAGTCTTTGATGAAAAAGGAAGTGAGTAATTTCTCCTCGAGTTAGAAATGATAGAGAAGCATTTGGTTACCCTGTTTCTGCAGTTCTGAAAGAGCAGTGACTTGGCGGGCAAAATGGAGTACTGTGTTATTCTGTGTGCTGATTCTTTAGGATGTTAAACTTGCTGGGAAACAAATGCTAAATCATTTGTTGTTATGTTTTAAAGCATGAGAAGTAGATGATTAGATTTAATAATCTACCACAAAGTAGATTGTTAAATAGCTTTTGTATTTAAATCAGCGGATCTGATTGATGCCCCGGGATCTGTGGTCCTGACAGTTTGTGGGATGAGAAGAATTGATCTAAAAGGGACACCAGCAGGTAGAATTTGATGATTAAAAACAACGTGCAGGCTAGCATGTATTTGCAGAGCAAACGAATGTGGACTTAGTAACTGCTCTTCTTTTTCTGTGAGAACTCCTAACTGAGGGATCTGCTCTGCGGCCAAAATGCTACTCGCAACCTGGACAAACCAAAACCTTTGATACACAAATGAATTTTGTAGGATAAATAGAATTGAGCAGCTGGGGTGAGCGGGCCTCTCTGTTTCAACGTTTGTCTCTCTGTGTGGCTGTTGTAATGACTGTGTTAAACACCTTCAGCCTTTTTCTTATTAATAGCTTTATGAATGAGACTGTTTTCCTATTCGTTTTTAAACCAGTGATTCTCAGGCTTATGCACAATCTTCAAGATGAGCAGGATTAAAGGAAGCTGTAAAGAGACTCCTAGAGAACTAACAAGGAGTACTAAAACAATATTGCACACATCAGTCTCAGGCGCACAGTTTCAGAAGAATAAAGATAATAACAGCTGGCAGTGTACTGAGCAAAGCACTTCATCCTTCTTGAGGTAACAGTGCAAAATGGAAACTTTTATGGGATTTCAAATGCTGCCCAAGTGTGTCAGTGAAAAAACTAACTAGCTGATGTGACCTGTAAAATAAGCAGTAAAAATATGGTGGGCTTTTTCTCTTCTTTTTTTTTCTTTTGCTTTTCTTTTTTACCCCACAGATGAGTAATGTCACCCACAGTGGGGTAAGAAAATATAAGGGAACAGACCTGCAGATGTGTTTGTTCCTTTCATGCTATAGACTTGCATGCTTTGCAATTTCAGGGGGAATAATAAATCTTTAATGCTTTAAACTTGAGGGATGGATAGCAAGTCCCTGTGAATGGCTATGCCAAAGGTTTATGAGAAATCTCTCAGTGAGTCTAACTGCAAAAGGAAGGGTTGGCTGGTGAGACCAGTCGGAGTCAGAGACTTTGGGATCAAACCCCGGGATAAGGCACATAATTATAAAGGATTGCAAGGATGGTAGTCTTTGTTCATTAGCTATCATTTCATTGGACTTCATCTTCTCCTCTCCACTGAGGTATGGATAACCCTATGCAGATCCTCTAGCTTCTCTCCATCTCCTCCAAGGCTACAGTCTGCACAGAAGCTTTCTGCCACAGCCATTCTCTGTGTTTTTCCCCTCCCACTCCTAAAGCTTCGGCCTGGTGTGTCTTACAGAGGGAAAGGGTAGTTTAAGACCCTCTTTCATCATTCATTAGTGGCTACATGCAAGCCTGTAGGAGATGCCCAAGGCTCACTCCTGTGTGGGTACCTTGGGAAAGCCTTCAGAGAGGAGACCGAAGCAGCTAGCCCAGCAGTAGTGACAAACACAGCGCTCTCTTTTTTATTTGAACCATATGACCTCTAAAGGTCCCTTCCCACCTCGACCATTCTGTGATACTTTGATTCCCAGATCTGGTGCACTTTTTTTAATCTCCTGCCATAGTTGTTTAAATGTAAGCTGTGTATGTCATGGATAGTGAAACAGCTGGTGGAGGAGACAACAGCAGAAGCATCTTCTCCCACCTACAAGTCATTCTCTGGCCCTGCTTTTATGCCACAGATATTTGTTCAGGATCAACTCTGCTAACTGACCACAGGCAAGGTGTGAGAACTGGAAAAAAGTGTGAGATGTAGACAGACCCCATGAATGAAGCCACTATCCTCTTGTGTTGCCACAGTAGATTGTGAGCATTGCAGCCTTCTGCTCCTTTAATCTTAGGGAGGGATGGTGAGCCCTGCTGAGAGAGCTGCTGCCACTGGGAGTGACTGTGCACTGAGTGCACCACTATGGGTCTTTTCACATTATTGTCCAGTGCTCCCCAGGCATCTGTCAGACCATACTGGAGAGCTGTTGGTGTTCGGAATGATACGGCATGTGGGACTGAGGGAATATTAAAAGCCAAAGTTGGAGTGTTGTAGCACTGATAATTTATCTAACTAGAAAAGAAAGAACTTGATTAAAGGAGGTAGTAAAAGACATAAAAATAAGGTAAACTCTGGCTTAAGCCAGCGATCCATTTCTGGTCCTGCTGCTGGCCTTGTCATATGACTTTTTACAAAAATCTTCATTTTTTCTTCTTTATAATGAAAGCAGCTACTAGATTCTATTATTAGTGCAAATATTTTAGTCTTTCAATAACTATGGATGGAAGAAAGTGCACCTATGCATGCAAGGCAGAAAAAACCCCCACTGAATTACATTTATGTGTACTGCTAGCTGCCCTTAAAATTTGCATTGAAAGTGTATATGTAGTAAGGAAATGGATGCAGTCACTTAAGTAATGCTCATTTGTAACACTGTAGAAGATGTAGGTTAACCACTGGAAGGCTGCTAAAACTAACACAAGGGGATTTAGACCCTTGTAAGTTGACTTATTATAGTGCAACTGCTTTAATGGCATAAAAACATTTGCAAGAAACAATTTTGATTCTCAGAACAAGGACTAGAAAACTAATAAGATCCAATCTTCTGATAAGATTAATCTTCTGAAGGTAAATGTACATTTATCTGAGATTCTGGCCTACATTATTTTAACTTCATATCACTTGCTTTTTCATGTAAGTCAGAAAGTAATTAACATAGATGAGGATCATTTTATGGGAGAGAAGTAAACAGTCAGTAGCTAAATTCACAGTTCTTCTATCCTGCAAGTGAACGTTCACTCACTTGGGCTGCCAAAATTAGCTTTGCGGGTCTGAGTTTTTGCCTAGTTAGCTTCTCTTTAAATTTAGTTACATCTTTTGCATCCAAAGTCAAAATGAAACTTCGCACGGGAACAGACTGAAGCCATCAACTGGGTACAGTTTTCATCTAGGAAAATATAGAAATGTTGTCATTGAACTTACTGACTGGAGTCTATACTCATGGTAAGGATTTTTATTTGACTGAGGTCCTTATGCCACTTCTTGCAAAGTTACACTGATCTGTTTATATCTTTATTTTACATTAAAAAAAAAAAAGAAGAAGGAGTTTTCAATTTAGGGAACAAATTCTCAAAAAGGCACTTCCTCCATGTCAAGCCATGACTTAGGAAGGACAGTGTGTTTACAAGGAAGACATCTAGCATGCTGCTTAAAATAACATCATCAAACATTTTGCTTTTTCTCCTAAAGAAGTACAGTTGGAAGCAAGTGTATCAAACTATTTGTGGGGAAAAAAGTGTTGATGCATCACAATAGCATCATGTGGTTTCATTGAGAGAGCAGTGTAGAAAATGTTGCTGAGTTTGCTGGTGAGGTACCTTGTTCAATACTAGAATGTGTTTCAAGGAGATGATCTCTCTGTATGTGCCCTTCATGTAAATGAATGTGCATGCCCTATTCTGAGCATTCACATACATACCCAGATAAGAGTAAGGACTGAGTGAACATTTTGTGACTAGTTTTACTTAGGATGCTACTTTTTATAAGCTCCCAGTACAGAATTGTATATCAGAGAGCTAATATAACTCTGCAATGTATAAGCAGGAGAACGTCAGATTAGCATAGAAGGGATACTGTGCTATACTTATAGACCTTAAGTTGGCCTTAAGTTGTACCAGGGTAAGTTTAGGTTGGATATCAGGAAAAACTTCTTTACAGAAAGGGTTGTTAAGCACTGGAATAGGCTCCCCAGGGAGGTGGTTGAGTCACCATCCCTGGATGTGTTTAAAATCCATTTGGATGTGGTGCTCAGGGACATGATTTAGCGGAGGGTTGTTAGAGTTAGGGTAGTATGGTTAGGTCGTGGTTGGACTTGATGATCTTTAAAGTCTTTTCCAACCTGAGTGATTCTATGATTCTATGATTCTGTGACAGGATAATAGGGATTGATGTTTGAGTGGAGCGACTACTGATTGTAGCTGGATTGCTTCAGATTTGAAGACTATCCAGAAAAGAATGATTTGAAATCTAGAAGTTCTTCCTGATAAAGAGAAATTAAATGGGGTTGCTTAGTAGAATTTATCTGACAGAAGGCAAATTGGAGTCTATCTAGAAGTGGAAGAGATTTCTGATAGAAGATGGTAGACCTTGAATCTACAGGAAATATGTAAATAGATGCAGTACAGAAATTTTTTTTGGCAATACTAACAATCATCCATTGGAACAAATTATGCAGGGAAAATATTCCATAGCTTATCAGAAGATTTAGAATTAAAGCAAAAACTAAGAAGTGTAACGCACAAGTGATCATACCGATCTTTTTTGTTATTCAGCTGTGCAAGAGTACAATTTGCAAGAATTTGCAAAAATTACCATGTCTGCTAAGAAAATACAGACTGCATAAGTTGTGCAAGAGTGCTGCCTATGTTACAAAATGTTTCAACTATCATTTCCCTGAAGGAATTTTGAAATTCTTTTAATATAATACACCTCAGTATGTAATATAATCTGTTTAATATAATACACCTCAGTAAGTTGACGTTATGTATTTCTGGCCTGAAGGACATGCAAAAGACCAAAGAACCCTCTTTGGGACTTCATAAAGTCAATTTCTTGCCTCTGGCAGTGCTGATAGTGCTGTGCTGCCTCTTCTTGACCCAAGCTCTGAACTTCAAATGCCAATGGCTTCCAGTGGGAAAGAAAACTAACAGCAGAGACAGTTATTTTCCAGACAAAATAATGTCCTTACAATAACGTATAACAACTTGTCTCTTTTTTCTTCTCTTTCATTTGAGGTTTAAACAGCTGGAGATGATCATCTTGTGTATGTTTTTGTGTGTGTCTGTTTTTCATACAGAAGGAATTGAGCAATTGGAGCCAGTTCTAGATTGTGCAAGTGCCCTAATTTCAGCTGGGATGGAGTTGATTTTTTCTTCACAGTGTCTAGCGTGGTGCTATTTTATGTCTTGAGGAGAAAGACAATGCCGATAAGGCACCAGTGTTTCCAGCTGTTGCTGAGCAATGCTGTCCTGAGCCAAGGACATTTCAGTTTTTCAGCTCCTTGTACTGTCTTATCAGTGAGGGCGGCTGAGGGACACAAGGCGTTGGGAGGAGACAGAATCAAGACAGCTGACCTAAACTGGCCAAAGGGATATTCCATAGCAAATGACATAACGTGGATAAAACCTGAAAATGGTGAGGAGGTGGGAGGGCGCACTGCTGCTGCTCAGTGACCGGCTGGGCACTGATGGGCAAGTGGTGGGCAATTGCTTGCATTGCTTGTTTTGTGTATATATGCATATTATCATAACTATTATCCTTTTTTTTTCCTTCCTTTTTCTGTCTTAGTAAATAGTTTTTATCTCAACTTTGGTTTTTTTTTGTATTCTACTTTTTTTTTTTTTTCCTGATTCTCTTCCCCGTTTCACTGTGGGGGGGATGTGAGCAAACTGCTGTATGGTGCTTAGCCACTTGCTGAGTTAAACCACAGCAGAAAAGTGTAGGGGGGAGATGTGAGTGGAAACATCCTCTTCAGGTAAAGGGAGTGAAAAGGAGGGAGTGTTTTATTCTCAGATAAATGGCATTTGCTTCTTCAGACAAAGAGGGATGATGTGGCTAAGGGGGAGATACTTGATGAGAGTAGGCAAATAATCCCAGTTGGTTTGGATTGCTATCATGATTTTGTGCTGTTCAAGTGTACATTTTACTCTCTTTTTCTGCTGTGAAAGCTGTGCCTCATTGCCCAGTACTGCAGGAAGCTGGAATCATAAAAGCATATAATATCTCTGCTGGCTCCACACAGCACCACCCAAAATCCAAACCCTATGTCTGAGAGCCTTGTCCAAAAGTTCCTTGAACTCTGGCTGCTTGGGGCCGTGCCCACTGCCCTGAGCAGCCTGTTCCATGCCCAGCGCCCTCCAGTGCAGAACTTCTTCCTAACCCCCAGCTGCCCCTCCCCTGACACAGCTCCTTGCCGTTCCCTTGGGCCCCGTTGCTGTCACAGAGAGCAGAGCTCAGCGCTGTCCCTCCGTTCCCCTTGTACACAGCTGTAGGTTAACCATGCTGCCATGAAGCTTTTCTCTACTTCCAGGTGGCAAAAGCATTTCCGATGAGCATTCCTCCTAAATGTCCACTCCACTGCAGTTATTTGTCACTCTAAATTGAAAATTCAGTGTTGGTCAGAACATCTCTGGGGGAGGATGTCTCCAATTTTAGAAACTAATTTCTGCACCACCATTTCTTATTATGTGTCTGAATTTACTACGATAAAATGTAGAGCTCCTCCCCCTTCTTAAGATTAGACATCCGCCAGTTTCTTTCCTTAGGAAATCCTCTCAACAGCACACTTCCCTTGCTGTCGTATCTGGAATTCTGGCACCAGTTATCCATGAAAACATTGTCTGTGGAGTTCCCGTTCTTCAAAATTTTGTTTTAAAAGTGTAATGGTTGCACGGTTGCTTAACTTGTTACTGTGCCATGCGCTTCTCCTTTGGGATGTAGGAAATGAAAATATAAATGTACAGGTCACCATGTTCTTCTTTAACCTCACGAACACATAATAGCTCTTGGGAAACAAATTTGTTTATTTATTTATTTATTTTTGAGAAAGAACAGAGAACGTAAGAATACAAGAATCAGTACAGTTAGCACAAAAAAAGTGGAACTGAAATTAATATAAGCGCTCAGCAAATTCGACCTTAGAGTAGCTTCACTAAAACGCTGCCAATTTCCTGTAGTTCCTGTGTTCTGTTTACATGTTCTGCATGGGTTTTTTTTTTTGTACCATCCCAATACAAAAGTGGCATTTCAAGAAAGTAACACAACCTTTTTATAGAAATATAGGAAATTATATGATTAACCCTGGACGGTGCCTGTTTTCCATCTTCTCTTCTGTGAAAGAAGCAGAGATTTCTGTTCTTGCAGGAATCATTTGAGGTTACCAGATCATCTCAGGGGCAACGTTTGAAAAAACCCCTGCTGTTCATTATGACTTCTCAGCTGGATGTTGCTAACCCCAGCTGCTGGTGGAACAGATCTGATGGGTGTTTCCTCTGTCATAAAATTGTGTATGTTAGTGTAAGCTTCCACCACGGTTTCATCTAAGCAAGCTGAATTTCTCCAGGATCACACTTGGGTGCTGTTACAAGGTTCAGCTGCTGGAGTTGAGGATTACGTCTAAGTGATGAACAAGCAAACAAGTTTCAGTATTTTCGTATTAAGTGTGGTTGTTGGGATCTGCTTTTGCATTCTCTGATATGAACAAGGAAATTTCATTTGGGAGCTGCTGGGTTCTGGCTCTTTCTAGGAAGCTGCACTTGTTTGGTGTTGAGAAAAGCCAGAGATTTTGTTAACAACATGAAAACTAAGGGTGCAGAGGAGAAATGAGATTTCTGCGTGAGCTTTGACCTCTGCCTGTTCTTTTTCTGATGATATACTCGGTTTCACATATCCATGCTCTGAGAAATGGAGCAGTAGGGCCATTGAAGCCTGGCTGTCTGTGGAGCAGCATCTTCTCAGGTATCTGATAAGGCTTTTCCTGCGGGTGGGACAGACAGAGAGTATGTGCGTGTACATACGTGTCTTTCTCTCCCTTCGGTTCCTTTATTCCTATTTCTGATGTGTAGCAAGAAGGGAGTGTGCACTGCAGCTTTTCTTCTAGCGTGAACTGTAATCTGCCTCTTTCTTCTATCTCTGGCTTTTTATTTACTTTTTATTCACAAGAAGTCATATGGTATTTAATTGAAATTGTCCAATTTAGTAGAAAGTTATTGGAAGGTAGGATGGGCAGTCATGCAGAAGTACAGGTGGGGAGCACACATGCATGCACATACTTATCCCCACAGAGTAGAAATGAGGCTATAACATTTGTTTTGCTTTATCTGTGAGCCCATGCTTACAGCTATCACAACAATTTAAAGACAAAAAGATAAATGAATACAAGCTTATGAGCGAAAATGCAGCTATTCTTCTTTGTCGATCCCAAGCTAAGAGGAAAAAAAACCAGAGATCAACACTAACACAAAAAAGAAACATCTACTTAACCTCTTTTTTCCCCTGTTGTTCTGCTCATCTGGTGTAAATTAAAGAAAAAAAAAAATCTTTTGAGAGCTGTGATTATTTTAACCTGCCAGTAACCCCCTTGAGTTCATCAGAGCAAAAGACAGCAAAAGCCTGTTTATTGTCCAGCAGGCATCTACACATGTTGTAAGCGAAGTTCCATCTGGTCACAACATCATGGATCATCTGGGCAACAGCCAGGCTTCATTTGCTTCATGTCCTGGACAGCATGAAGGCAGCCGGATAGGAATATGTGAATGACTGACCAACCGCAACCGAGCTGGCCCCGGAGGATTACTCTAATAATGGCTCCTCACTACGGAGCAGTGGTGTCTGTGTGACTTGTTTTCTTTTTTAAATGACTCAAGCTGGGCTCTGTGGGATTGCTGAGCTTTTCTATTTGGTGCTGGCAATGTACTGGAGGCACAGCTTGAGTCTGCTTTAACAGAACTGGAGGTGTATGTCAACTGTGTGAAATTCTTCCCAAAACATTCTTGTATGCAAAGACCCAAAGAAACCTCGTGCATAGCAGCTGCTTTTTCAGGCTTGTGCTGTGTGTATTTCACAGCAAAGCAAAGAGCCTCAAAACACCATCATACCAGGGTTTTACAAATGCTTGCCCTTGGAAAAGACGTCTGTTTTGTGCAAGGTCAAAAAAGAAATAAAGTGAATGATTGACTTAATTCTGCTTAACCCCAGCTCTGAGCACCTCAAGGAGATGCTCTGCAGCCAGCGTTGTCTCCAGGGCAGCAGTGGGTGGGCAGGGACCTTTGGGCAGCGCTGCCTGTCTGCTCTTGGGCAGTGCTGCTCTGCTGCTCTGGAGGGGGTGCTGAGTCAGGAGAGAGCAGCACGCAGCTGCCAGCACCATGCAATGCCAGGTGCTCACAGGGGCGCTGCTCAATAGGGATGCCTTTCTTCTGGGGCTGGAAAGATATGCAAATCCCCATACGGTAATAAGTGCTTCCCAAAATTCAGTGTCTCCATTGGTACTCCAATACTCCATTGGTAGGACCCAATGACACTTTTTAAGTGCAGCAATGCTTGTTTATGACAGCAAACTTGTCCAATTAGTGATATGGAATTTAGTCATTCGTTTCTGCTTCAAAATGTTGGCATCTTCCATAAAAGTGTGTTGTAAGATATTTGAGTGAAAAACCATCCTAGGGAAATGACTGAGATGGTGCAGTAACACATACAGGGGTGGTGCATGGGCCTTTTTTTCCAGAAAATCTTAGTAAGAAGGCACCTATGTGAATTACAGTGTGCAATTTACAGAATTCCATCATTACATTTTTCAGATTTTTTTTTGCAGTTACCTGAAACCTTTGGAGATTTCACTCCTGTACCATTGCTACCTCCACCCATGGCCAGTCCTGCTGTAACCCACAGGGCCACCCACCAAAAGAGAAAGATGTGCTTCAAGGTTCCCAGCACTAAATTTCTTACCTTTTAATATGTGTTTATATATCCTATACCTAAAGATTCTGACGCGGGCACGCACAGCTTTCCGTAGAGATGCGGCGTCAATGAGACCAGCGGCATCACTGTCCGCAGAGAGTTGTGCCCGAGCCTGCGGAGCCGGCCAGCCACCCGCGGAGCCCCCGCAGCGCTCAGGGAGCCAGGCAGAGCGGTGCGCTCGGTGGCAGTGGCCGTGCCCGTCCGCTTGGAGTCACTGCAGGACAGTACCTGCCCACTGTCGAGCCCGCTGCCGCCCGTCACCAACAGTTCCTTTCGAATTCATTAGGTGATGTGCTGGAGTTGAAATCGGGCCGCGAAAGCTACATTTTGGCGGGCAGTTGAGGAATATCTTTTCACTTTGCAGAGTGAAATAAAAGCGAAATGTTTGCTCATTGGGGAAAAGAATGGAATTAGTTTGTTACTTCCTCTCTATGGTTAGGTTTGCATTTGTGAACCACCCCGTTGGAAGGCTGTGACTGCTCACATGCGGCCCTGTGTCTGTATGCATGCACTTCGGCAGCGCTGAGAGAGGAGAGGAAATGGGGAAAATGCAGCTTTCTCAATACCAAATGAAGATTCTTCAAAATGGGCAGAGACTGACAGAGTACAGCTGCTGGGAAAGGTACTGTCCTCAGGTTGTTATCTAAGGGCAGCGAACAGTATATTTTATTTCACAGAATCGACAAGGTTGGAAAAGACCTCCAAGATCATCCAGTCCAACTGCCCACCTATCACCAGTATTTCCCACTAAACCATGTCCCTCCGCATAACATCTAAACATGAGGGATTTCATTTTAAAACTTCCAGCTTTGGGCCACTGCTGTTACACAGCCAGCCTCACCAGTACTGGAAAGGTTAAATGAAATTAAACATCAGAGCATTTTATACACTTGTAATAACTGATACAAAGTGTTTTAACTTGCAGTTTACCAAGCCAACATTGAAGTAAGTCCTTCACAGCATTGCAGTTGACAGACACATAAAACAGCATTCCAGTTGCAACAGTATTGAAACTACTAAATGTATTACCTTTCAGTTTGGGTGACTTATAATGAGTAGAGTGGACATGAATCCATTTCAGAAAAAAAATTGTGTATGTGTAGAGATGAGATGATGCTTCCTGGGCAGGAGCAACATAGCTGTGTCTGTCATGAAATATTTTGCTGTCTCCCATACCTTCTCCTTCTCATTTCCAATCCAGACATCCGTAACACACCGAAGTACCAAACGAGGTGTCCACAGCACCGCTGTTGCCCCAGTTGCCACATCTCTTTTTGTCTCAAGTGTTCTTCTGTAAGCAGTGACGTATTTGCTTCTGAACCGTATTCTGAGTCATCAGAGAAATGCGTATTCCTTTTATTTTGCAAAGGATTGAAACAGAATGCAAAAGCAATGCTGAGCGGGCTGCAATTGCAGTCTGCAATTCTCTGGGCAATTCCAGAGGGATTGCGGCAGTTGTTATTTAATAGCGTTTGTTGGAATGGTGAATATGGCTTGAAATGCTGAGCAGGATTGAAGCTGCTTCTGTTTGTCTGATAACGACAAGAGGCAGCTTGTAACTAACTTCAAAATGCACACTGAATCTCGTCACTCTGAATATGCAAATTCCCTGTTTAAAGATGCTAGATGTTTAAAGATGCTAAAAATTTACAATTAAAAAGTTGCTCGCTGTAAAAACAAAATACCTTTCAACAGCAGTTGCTGCGTAATTATGTGCTCACATATATTTATTGTTGGACTGATATTATTTTCTGCTTAGGAGTGATTCATTTACTTTTCTCAGGGAATTTGAAGTTGTTTTCAACACCTAAGAGCTAATGATTGGCAGCTTATTCTGCTGACAGTGGAGGATCCTATCTTGAATGTATCTGTGAATGTGCCTCATTGCCACAAACTAGGACCACAGTATCTTGCAGTGTTTTGAGTGTAAAACAGCTCATGGTGCTGTGCAAAAGTACAGCAAAATGGAGACTTCCACAGATTTTATAGAGATCTGAAAACCTTTCACACGCAGATATTCAGGAAAAATGCCAAATTTTGCTCCTTTCTGGAAATGCTCTCAAACAGCTCCCATAAATGTGCGTCTTAGCAATGCAACTGGCAATCTTTAATTATATCATCCTTTTCTTAGCTGCTTACTTGATCTCAGTGATGCTTTCCATCTGAAACTTGTCTCTGCTGAATGTCATGCTTTCTATTACCTGTGTAATTGAAAATGAGCAAATGTATATTTAGAGTTTCCACTGTGGCAAACAACGTATTTCATTTGGTTTATTTAGCTCCTTTCCACCTTCTCAGTCCAACCAGTCTGCATGCTCTCTATTTTTTCAGGAAAATATTTACTCATGCATGACATGTCTGGAGGTGTTCCAGTATTTGCAACTTCAGCCTTGATTTTGTAAGGAGCTTGAAAGCAGAGTAGTTGAAGAATCTGAAATATTTCCAAGAAGTACAGGTCCAAACAAATAAGGATACTTTGAATTTGATTGTATTTAAAATGGAGATAAAGGCTTTAATAAACTTCCATAAAAGTGCAGTCACTTTTCAGAGAGCTTTTGTTGCAGAACTATATTAACTGTAATTTAGGATTGTTTCTACTATAAATCTGGTAATTTGGCTCTTTTAGAAAATGGTAACAGCCTTAAATTATCCAAATGAACTTCATAACAGCATTTTTCAAGATAATTGTTGCACTAATTTTTTTATTTGCTAGCTAGAACGTACTCGATGTACTTGATGTTCATCAAAACGCAACTTTAATGAATTAGTGAATGGGTGAGTACTGTAAATATACAAAAACTTCTCTTCTGCTTTATCAGAGTCACTCTCAGATGTGGAAGGCAAAGAGATGGATACGGTAAATTCTAGTTCATGTCGCACAGTGAAGCAACCTGCCATTCAGCAGCAGACAGTGAGCTGCTCTCTCTTCTCAACAGTGGGAACAGCAGCCTGGGGTTACTGCTCCCTGGTAGCAGGAGGAGGATTAATGAATTAAAGAATGGGAAATATCCTAAAAAGGCAAAAACCCTTCTTTGGCTTTTCACATCAGTATGAGTATGGAGGGGAGGAATATGCAGCACAGGAATTCTTGGGGAAGGGCAAGCCTGTGGGTGCTCACAGTGATGTGCTGCCAGGATCCTGCAGCCCAGAGCACCCCCATGGCACTCAGAGGAACAGGCGTGCATTGATTTTGGCAGAGGATAAATGTGCCCAGAGGTAGCCAACACTGAGTCATGGTATTACTAGAATGCTTGCTCTAGTTGCTGCTTCATGGTGTATGGCACAAGAATTGCTTTGTTCTTCTCCATCCTGGTTTGTAAAACATTTGTAAAATGTTGTGGATAGGCTCATCTGTATGCAAAATCTCATGGTGCTTCTTCATCTTGTGCTTCTTTGAAGGGATGGACAGGGCTATGGGAGGGAGGCATGAAAGTTGCCTAAACTTATCAAAGCACAGTGGAAAACCCTGTGCCATGACCCCTCAGTGTTATTGTTATTGTACCTTTGTCAGGCTTAGAGCCCAGTTTGTCACTGCCTAGGAGCAGGACTGCATTTTACCAAAGCCCCCTCTCAAAGCAGACTGACCTACCAAAAATGACAGACACATCTTCCTTAGGCTTGAGTAAGATGAGAGGTTGGTCTAAGGCTGTAACCTTGAATCCACTGGTGCAGCCAACAACAAAACCAGCATTCACAATACAATGGGACTGATTGAGCCTTCCAAGGAAAGATTTGGAGATTGATCTCCCAGGCACAAAGCAACCAATGTGATCTGTAACTGGAGATACAACAGCCTTGGTGGTGGACAAAGCCACACTTCTGAGAAAGCAACCTCAGGGAGACCTTCTCCATAGAGACATGTTTTGCTTTGACTGCTGTAACTTTAAAAACATTCTCTCACCTAAAGAAAATTACAAACTACGAGGAAATTGAAAATTTCATCTAATGATTAAAATTTTAACAGGTAGGAAAATGCTTACAGTTTTCAGATGAAAAATTACCAGTTTGCTTATTTGTTTTCCAGTTTTTTGGTTTTTTTTAATGATGATAACAACAATGGTCTTGAAAATTTTATAGAATCATAGAATCATAGAATGGCTTGGGTTGAAAAGGACCACAATGATCCTGTAGTTTCAACCTCCCTGCTATGTGCAGGGTCACCAACCACTAGACCAGGCTGCCCAGAGCCACATCCAGCCTGGCCTTGAATGCCTCCAGGGATGGGGCATCCACAACCTCCTTGGGCAACCTGTTCCAGTGCATCACCGCCCTCTGTGTGAAAAACTTCCTCCTAATATCTAACCTAAACCTCCCCTGTCTCAGTTTAAGACCATTCCCCTCGTCTTATCACTATCCACTCTCATAAACAGCTGTTCCCCCTCCTGTTTATTTGCTCCCTTCAAGTACTGGAAGGCCACAATGAAAAAACAAATCTGAAAAATCTGAAAAAATGTCTCCTACAGAGGTTTTCAGTTAACCAAATCCAGCAGAATTAATTTTCTACTGATACGTGTTAGGAAATTGAGTTTATCTTCTGTATCTCAGATCATTAAAACTGCTGAAAACTTCAGACTTTATATCTCTATGTAGCAACAATCTGAAGAACAAAACTGTTATTTATTTTTCCATGTGACAAAAACAAAGCTCCTCATACCAAAGCTGACTTTTGCCAGCTCTAGCATAGGACTGCTTCTGCCAGCTTATATGCGTGCGTACTGACATGCGCTACAAATACTGTGCTGCCCTGCAGATTTGCAAAATTGCTTACTCGATGATTGTGAAATCTGTGTCCCTCTTTAGACTTTGACAGCCTTCTCCATGCCCTTCAGCCCCAGCTGCCACTCGCTTGCCTTGCAGTTGCTGTGATATTAATGTTTTTCTTCAAAACTCCCACGCAACGATGATGTGAGCACATAAAACCTCAGCTTCCCCTTCTAAATCTGGTAGGATTTTCTTGCCTGCAGAGGAGGTGGTGAGAAGATGAAAAAGTTTCTGCCTGCGTTCTGCCCACCGAAATAACTCCCAAGGTTTCCACGGCCTTTAAATGAAGCTCATGGTATTGTTCTATTTAAGCATTTAGAAAAACATTATCTTTTATACATATATATATATACAATTAGTGGCCCAGTTTTTGCCAAATAAACTGTTTCTGTTTTTGCTTGGAATCAGCCTGGTACCATAAAATTTTTGTTTCTGTTGCTATTCAGCAGTGTGAGAGGTGAGGCAGACACGTTTTCAGTGTGGACTCACAAATATCTGACAGGCTGGACCTTGACTTTTCGTCTGCAGATCCCCAAAATATTTTGGAGCCATAACTTACCATACATATTAATAAATAGAAACCTCTGCCATCAGGAGAAGAAAAACAGTGAAAACACAAAAGAAGGGAGTTAAGAAGCTCTGGATACAAGCTTTCTTGTTAACCCTGTGAGTATGAACACTACAGTAATTTGCTGACCTTCGTATTATTTTAAATATCTTCCTCTAAGTCTTCACTATCAAGCCCGGGCAGAGGTTAGCAGCCAGAGTAATTGGTTTCATTTGTTTCTTTTCTGCCGGCTGGACAAAAGCTGCTGTCCGTAAGTAACCACTTAAAAGTTCTTTCATCAGACCGTAATTGCTCAATGAGGAAGCACGTTTCCCAATATTACTAATGAAATGCATCATCACTGAACAGTGACAAAAGTGACTTCAGTAACTCTGATATTGAATGACACTGAAGGCATGGAACAACAGTTTTAAACATCTCACCCTTCCCTACTGATGTAAAAAGGTAGGAAAAAAGAGTTAGGATCATCATTTACAGGGAAAGGAAAAAACCTTGGTTTTCTGCTGCAAGCCAGCAGAAAGCTTGTTCTTGCCTAATGCCATTTCATACGTTTTTGCTTACGGTAGGCTGAGCAGTATTCCTGCTCGGTTGCCAGGGATGGGAGCTGCTAAGTGTTATGTCACACATAGCTGTGCACCATGTCCTCATGCTGAGCTGGGAACTGATCCCATGGTCAGCTGGTGACATTTCCAGGGGCTGGGAGAAAGAGGGGGCAGGCTGATTCATTCTGTGTCTCCTCTTACTCCCCGCTTGTGTCTCCTACTCAGGCTCCTTTCAGCCTTATTCATGAGCAGATCACTGAGGAAAGGGAATGGGGAAAGTTATTTGCATTCCAACATTACATTTAAAAGCGATAAATTACTGGCAGCTATAAACAATTTCCTCGCTGACGGCACTGCTCATAAAAATCTGTGTTTGTGTGTGTAGTGTATTAGCTTGTGTGCGTGCATATTCAGCCTTGTGGGATTTTTTCTCCCAGTTATGACAACAATAGTAATTCTTCTGGGCTCCAAATGCAATGCCCAATGCAACAAATATTTGTTGCTTTTTCTGGTTGATGTAGGTTTGACTCAAAAATTGAGTCATCGCCACTGCTTTGAGCTAAGTTTTGGCTTTAATCTAGGAGAGAAGATTGTGAAGCCCTTGGCTAAAAGTGAGATGAACGGGAAAAATGTTTGAACTGGTGATATGTACTGTAGTCAGGAAGCTACACACTCTGAGTTACTGCTGAAGAGGAGAATGGAAAGGGAAAAACGAAGAGGAGGATCAAAAACATAATGTTTGCTATGTGTTCACAGATAAGCTGACTACTGGTAGCTTGGGAGCAGGGCTTGCAAGTAGAAGGAAAACTACTCTGCTTCTATCAGTACTGCAGTTCTAAGGATGCGACTTTGAGAGCAAACTGAGGGTGGTGATGATGGTCTGCACCTCTGCTGTGCAGTCTTTCGTGGTGGTGATACATATGAGGGGGTGAGAGTAACACAGTGACCTTTCAGCCTGGATTCCTGGGATCCAGTGTTCTTTCCTAAAGATGCTCAAGTCCTCAGACTGTCACATCAGGGAAAGAATAGAATAGAAATCTGTTGGAAAAGATCAGTCTGATTGTTCAACATATATTCTCTTAAGCAAACCTACAATAATGAACGGGCGGGTTTTTCCCTAGTGGGATTAAATTCCTGACATTACTTCATCTTGCAGATACATGTAGCGTCTCAAAGCCAGCAGAGTTCTCAGCTCTAGTGTTTATGAGTTTTGTAGGCTTTGACCATCACACTCCACTTCTGCAAGAAGCAAAAAAAAAAAAAAAAAAAAAAAAGAGAAAGAGAAATCCCTTGCTGCTGTGCCAGACTGAGCATCACTCATGCATTTAGAAAATGTGTTGGGATTGCCCAGCTGCCTACCAGAGGGGAAGGAGCATTGCAGGCTCCCACTTTGCAACCAGATACGGAAATACAAGGGAATTGCCCCTGCCAAAGAGGTGCCTATTGCAGGAACCACTGTCTGGATGAGTTCTCAGCTTGAGATTAGCTGCAGCCTGGGATGGTTTTTCCCACGTTTTCAGATGTGTGGATAAAATCATACATAAGACTCTGCCAGGCCAAGGTCACAGGGTGAGAAGAAAAATCCTGCTAGTAGTAATGAAACCTCCAAGCACGGTTAGTGTTTTCAGCCTCCAAATGATAAGGCCCTTCCTGTCTCCAGCTGATTTCAGGTACAGTGTCCTCTGCTCCCAGGGCAGCTCCTGCATGGGAAGACCAAGCACGCATGGCAGGTCGTAGCGCTTGCTTCCCAACTAACTGGCAAATTGCTAGTGAAAAGCCACCTGGGAGGCAGTGTCAGGGCTGGAATGATAGAGGAAGTCCACATCATTCTGAATACTTCCTCAGGACAGACAGGGCTGTCTTGTCACACTGGCTGTGCTGAGACCCAGCTAGTTCACCTAATCACAAGCTGAAATTTGGCCTGTCTCAGCTTAGAGCACTTTGAGGGCTAATTTCACTGGCAAGAAAAGGTGTGATGTTCTTGTGCTGGCTACTGAGGATCCCCAGAGTAGTACAGTGTGCTCCAGGCTTGCTATATCCCATGTCACCCTGGGTTTCTTCACCCTCCTGTGAACGCTGGGGCTGCCTACACTAACACAGATTGTTCCTGAGATGCTCACATTCCTGTTGGATCTTGGGAGTACTGTTAAAGGGATTTAGTGAGGGGTAGGTTAGGTTGTGTGAAGATTTGGGATAATAGCATGACAGGAACGCGGGCTTGGGCAAGGGGAATTTCCAAGAGGAAGCTGCAGTTCATAGAGAATTACCCTTCAGCTCTACTGGTAGAGAACTGCAAATTCATGAAGCCGGTCATCCACACTGTGGATTAAAGAAAGGAATGCTGTGTGTGCTGGCAGATAAATACCTGCACATTAACCTGTGGTGTAACAGGATGCTGCTGAGGTCTGCATGACCCCACGGTGCCGAGTAGCACGGTCTGGTTGAAAACCTGAGCAGTAAGAGGCAGCCCTGGGCAGCCCGCTGCCGGCTGGGAGGGATGGAGCAGGCCCAGCGGATCTCCATGAGAAGCGCCACTCACGCGGCAGGGAGATCGGAGCGGGCCGAGCCTGCGGTTCACATCTCTTTGTCAATGGCATCCAGCTCCTGGCCTTGGGAACTGACTGGCGGCAGTTTGCAAATGTATGTGCTTGGCTGGGAGCCTGCCGCTGCCTTTGTCCTCGCGGCGCAGGGGGGCTAATAGGGAAGCCGGAGCGTGTCATCTCCGACTGCCACAGCTTCCAAGCAGTAACATGATGGGCAACTTTTCAGACAATATCCAACATGAACATTCAAGGCTGAGCCTATTCTTCTTCTAGACACTGGTACTGACTGATTCCACATGCTGTTTTCCAGACTCGGTTGCTGTAACAAGCTAGAGCCCTGAAAGTGGACCATCACCTTCCTGCTGGAAAGGCCCAGGGAATCCAAAGGAGTTGAAACCATTTGTGTTGTTAAAAGCTCATGCCTCCGAACATTATTTATAATGCTGTAGATGCAAAGTAACAAGGTATTTGTAAGGAGTTTCATATAACATATACAGAATTATTTGTATTTTTTTTAGTTCTGTCTTGTAAACCCTTCCCCTAGTACTTAAAAACAACTTGCACGGATGTGTACACATTTAAAGGGAAACCGTGCCGTGTTTGCACCATGTGTGAAGGTGAACTAATTACACTGCAGGCTGCTTGAGATGGGAGTGATTATGGCAGAGGACATGCGCACCATCTCTTCACTCATGGGGAAATTTGAATCAGGTGGCCGTAATGAAAAATCTTCTGGAGCTTCCATTGAACTTGAAGATTGAAGTGAGAACATTAGTTTTTCTGGAAAGAGCAGAGGCTAATTCTTTTGAGGTTCGCTAATGGGCAAAGACAATGATTAGAGAGGCCTTGTTCCTCTCATATTTGATAATGGATCCTTCTGGTTCAAGGTAGTCAAGCTTCAGTATTGCTGCTGCCTACCACTGTTTTCTCTCCTCTTCCAAACCATGAGCTGATGGATTGGATGTTGTGGAGCAAGACAAATGGAAACCTTCATAAAGAAACAGCAGGGGCTGGACACTTACGGATGAGGTGTATTGAGAATTACATCTAGTCTGATGAGTGCTTGACAGCCTTGACTGACCTGTACTGGTGATGGTCCTGCTTTGAGTGGGAGATTGGATGAAATGGTCTCTGGGAATCCCTTAAAACCAGCACAGCTCCTGTCCAGGAGTTCTGAACTGGTAGAAGCATGTGTTGCCTACATTTACAATAAGGTACAACTCCCCTAAAATTATGCTTGGAAATTCTGCTGAATTTGGTGCTCTCTTACTGTTTCCCTATTGCTAAAACCATCTTAGGACAGTTTATGTCCTAACGCTCAATCGGCTGGGAAGGCTTTCCCTAGGTCTGTCCTTCAGCCTCCAGAAATGTCTGCAGAGGAAGTGGCAGTGGAGAAAAGCCTGAATTTCACAATTGCTCCTTTAGAAAAATAAAGTCTGCAATCTCATACCCGTGCCTGTAAGTGCTGTCAGGTGACTGTGAAAGGACAGACATTTTTCGGTACTCCAGTTACAACTCTGATTTCTTTTGCCAGAAAAACAGTAGTGGTAACATTTGATTGGCAAATCTGGCATACAGGCACCAGCCCAGTTGAAAACAATCAACAGAAGCCATTTCCTCAGTGCAAGTAAATATATTGACATGTGTTGACAATAAACTGATTTTGTGTACTTTTGGAAAGGCAGAGAGCATCCCATGTTTTAACTGCTTAGCTCCTCTAAAAGACTGTAGAGGAAAATATCTTCCACAGGCTATAGAAGGCCGCTCAACTTTCATATCTCTGGAGTAGTCATGATTTCCTCTAATTACAATAATATGATTTTTACAGAATATTCATGCTATACTGAGCATGACAATAATATGTAAAAAAGTATGCATAAAGCATATGCCTTAAGATATGTGATGGAGTTAGGATTGTTAAATAATATTTTTTTAACCTGTTACTTCCAGTTAAACTACATAAATTGTTAGTAACGGTTTGGAAACCATTTGTCATCTTTGTTTTAAGGCATTCATTTCTTGCTGAATGAATAAACAGCAAAACTATCCTTTTACTATTGTCAACAATTAGAAATAAGAGACTTTGTAATAACTGAGGCTCCAACTCAGCGAGACCCTACATTCAGTTTCATCATTCTTGCTTTGAGACACACTCATGGGTGGGCAGGCACTGGGGTCCTGCATGAGTGTGAAGCACCTGCTTCACCCAGTCCTCTGGGCAGCCCCAGATGGGCATCCGTGCCAGCAGGGAGGGCTCCTGCAGTGCTTTCCCTATCACCTTCCCTGGGCTCCTTTTATAGTTTTGAGGTATCATCAGATTAGGTGCAGACTGGTCTGACAGATTTAGGAAGCAGACTCTGAGAGTGTAGCTTGTGCTTCGTGGGTTTTCTGGCACAGAGCAGAACAAGGAAAGGCTTCTGGATCCTGCCCAGGTCTCTGCTGGAGCTTCACAGGCCACATGGCACTGCAAAGGAAGCAGAGGCTGCAGACCCTTCCACCAGCATTCACCTGTCAGCATGAGGTTGTGGCAGCACATCTATATTAAACAGAAATTGGAACAAATCCCTTAAATAGCTCTTCTTCTATGTAGGGCCATTGTGCTTGTGTGCCTCTGGGTTCCCAGCTGCTTAGGTGAGGGAGAATAGCAGAGATTTTTGCAAAGAGATATGTTGTTGTAACTGAAATGCTCACTTCTTGTTTTGGGCAAAATTTAAAGGCAGGGGAAGCAGACTGAGCATGTGTATTATCTGAGATGGGGAGTCTCCCTGCAGACAATGAGCCATCCTAGCTCCATAGTGATCATTAGCCGTTTCCTGACAAGCAGATTTTCCAGTACCTCCCAGCATCTCACTCCAGCTCTCATCAGCGCTGCAGCTTTGTCAGGGGCTCTTTTCTATGGCAGTGTGGTGGTATTTCCCTCTTCTCTGCTCCAAAGAATGGAAAAATTACTCAGTACAATAAAACAGGTTTTTATCCACTTCCATTTTTGTAGACTTCTGCATTAAAGTCTGTCTTAGAACATGAACATTATAACCCCCCGGTGAAATTCTCACTTGCAAAAGGATGCAGTCCTGGGATAGTTGCTCGCTGCAGTTGTCACTGCCTGGCAAAGAGCAATGCGCACAGTGCTGCTGCGCTTGGATGCACTTGCAGAGACAAAGACCGGGTGTCAGCCTCTGCCTGGGAAGTCAGAGACTTGGTGGCTCTTGTGCTGGAGAGATGAGTTTAAATAAAAACAGCATTTTCAACGCAGGCTCTTCATAAAGAGATCAGCATCATGGCAGCTTATGACACTACTGCACACAGGGTTAGCAGTGATACACTGACACCTTACAAAGATTTTTCCTCATTTCCTTAATCGCTGTTAATATAAGCAGCCAAATCTGCACCCGTTGTAATTGTATTTATGCCATTAGCTGCTAGTATTGCCTGGAAATGTTTGTGGACAGAAACAGACACTGAGTGTGTGGGCGGGCTATTTGCTAAAGGCATTAATTTACTAATTAATGAAGTGCCAATGCACCTATTTAGCATTACTTCGCTAACACTGTGTTTAAGCCTAGGCTTCAGCTGTTTGATGTCGAGGATGCTGCTAACACCACGCTGGACTGCCACATAAAGCTGCAGTGAGCCACTCTGCATTGCTTTCTTGGAGCAACCACTTCACATGAGCTGCTGCCCTTGGGAGACTGAGAGGTATCTCCGTAGCACCAGGATATAAGGAACATCTCATCTTCAAAAATTTGGATCCACATCGTTTTCATCTGTGCTTTACAAATTAGCTAGAACAGGTATTGTGCGGCTCAGCTGAGTTTAAAATGTCTCTTTCCCTCCTTTTTAGGTCATTTCAGTCAAAATTTATTCGGTTTTATACTGAAGTTTTTGAAGAGTAAAATTGAAACAGGAAATATCTCCATTTTCGTGAAGGAGTTTCAGGTAACGGTATGGCTGTGGATAAAAATAGGAAAAATCTAACAGAAAATATTTCAGCTTTCACTGTTTGCACTTTGCTCTGTCTAAAAAGGAAAATATTTACTGAAAAGGAGATTTTTCTTTTGCCAGTGCCCTCATATTTCAGAATCAACTGTCATTTGAATTAGTTGTAGAAAAAGCAAAAATTCAGTTGCCTCTCATTTCAAGATGACTAAGAACAAGTTCCTCGGTGAAGAGAAAAAAGAAAAAAAGTGCCTTTGAAGCCCCAAGCTGAGGGGAATAATGGTACCGCGTCGTCTTTAAGGGTCTGCCCCAGATATTACGCTTTAATTTAGGACAGCTTTGCAGGGCGCACTCCCTCTCATCTCCCTGGGTACCTCCTTAAAAACACCCATTTTATCTCATTTACTGCTCTCTGCAAATTGCCTTGTACTTGATGAGGACACTTCTCCCCAGCGCAGCCCTGACCTGCGGCAGCAGAAGAGCGCGGTGCATGCAGGCTGCTTACTAACAGGGAGCAGAATGCAAGCAGTTCGAGAGTCAGCAGCTGCACACTTTCTGCTCATGTTCAAATGGAAAGCACTTGATGAAGTACATAATTTGCCCGGATGTGTTCAGAGTATTTGTGCATTATTTTTGCTTGCATTTGCCATTAAAATCATCGGCTTAAATGTTGTACGGAGAAAGCCCCATTTAGAATCATTTAAAATATTTCTCTGCTTTGCTGTGGAGCTAAGGGGCAAAATTATCTCCCAAATGTACAGACAACATAGCAGAGCTTGGTATAGTAAACCCAGAGCACAACAGCCATTGCAGTCAAGTAGAAATCCCATTATTTTTGCAAAAAGCAACAGAGCTTTTAATAGTTCTAATAGTTCTAATTTCCTCAGAGCTCTTATTAAACAAATAAACATGCTAATAACACCAGATTGGGTCAGAATTTAGCACGGACTTTTTTTTATAAACCAAACAGACAAAATAAGTCGTACATTTGTATTTCTGTAAGCACCTAACTTTCCCAAGTTGCATTTGCGGTTGCTTTAGTCCCTTTGGCAGACACATTTAATGTTACCCATGCTCCATCTCAAATGATGCAAATGACTTTGCAGAGCTATTTGCAAAGCACACGAAACATCGCAAGCGATGCTGTGTTATCTGTGTGCAGCTTTACTGTGAATATGATTGAATTCTTTGCAGCACAAGAAAGCAACTAGTTATTTTACTGTGCCAGAAGATTGGTAACTATTTATTTACACATTTATTATTTGCTCCACTCTGAGAATAAAGAATGAGCCTGAACTACAAAAGCTGAGCCTGCATGAAGGCCCATCAGTCTCTCCACACTTCTGCTGTCAACCCTATTATAGGGGAAACATTATTCAAACTGCAGGCTCCAAACTCCCAGGTAACTAGAGACAGCAGGAAGCTCTGTTTGATATCAAGTATATTCTTTATCAACCTTTTTGTTGTGATGGGAAGAAATGATCGAACTTTACTTTCATCTTGCTCTGTCCTCACATCACCCAGTAGGTGAATTGCTTTATTGGTGAGCCTTGGCCAAAAGCTCTTTGATATACGCTGCCCTTTGCAGCCATAAATTTTCCATCTTTCAGACAAGGTTTGAGACTTTCCCTGTCCTGCTATTCTATCCCTAAGCGATTAGATGCTCTTTTCAGAATGAAAGATGAGCTTTCACGGCAACTCTTGGCCCTCTCCTAGGTACCATAAAATAGCCATAATTTGATTTTCCTAGCACTGATCAAAGTTGTGGATTTCAGACCAAGACTTATCACCTGCAGGCAGGCTGTTGCTGCGCCTTGCACCAGCACAGCTGTGGCACAGAGGGCAGTGAGCTCATGCTGGAGGCACAGCCAAGGAGGGCAGTGGAGACAAATACTGGGGTGTGCTGGGCATGGAGCGATGCTCACAGGATGCACCAAGCCTGGCCAGCCCTGGCATGGAGAGCTGATGGAGGTACCTGATGAACTACCACACCATGTTTTTTTTGCCAGCATTTGAAGTGACCACAGGCAAGGATCTGCACCCGGTTCTTAATTTTGTGGCAAACAGACGGGAGGCCTGGTGATCCCAAGCTACACACAGGACTGTGAGGAAAAGGTCCTCAGTGCTGGCACAAGCTTGCCATGTGGCCTTGAGCAAGTCACGTGAAAAACCCTTATGCTTCCCCAGATCTTCAAAGGCGACAGTGTTAGCTTTGTCAGTCCCAACACTCCCCTCTCTGACTATGAAATTGGGAATGTAACTGATCACTTCCCACTGGGTTGCAAGGAAGGGCTGCACTGGCAGGGCTGGCATGGGAGCAGTCTGCATTGACACAGTGCTCTGGGCACACCAGGCGCTGCTGAGGGTTATTTCCCAGGGACATTGTGAGAGGAGCCAGCGAAGAGCTGGCGGCATCCTGACTTCACAATTAGATGTCTGTGGTTTAATAAAGACAGCTGGGGAATTCTTTATTTATTTCTCTCCTGGAAAAGACTGATGAAAGCAATTTTTCTCAGTTTGGCCAAAACATTTCTTTGACAGCTTTTGAGTTTTCATTAAAAATGAAAACAAAAAATGTTGTTGGTTGAAAACAGCATGAAAGCCTTTTGGATAGCAATAATAGTAATGTAGGAGCATTTCAGCTCAAACAGGAGTTTTGAAAGAAGGTGATAGGCCAAGCATAACCACTTTAACCCCAGACTCCCACGAGGTGGATAGCCCACCACTGTGGCTTGGTACTCAAGCTGCCATTTTATTTCTCTGCAGTTTCACCTTCACAGTGATTTGGTGGAGAACTACAAGCAAAAGTGAGCAAACTGGAAGGCCCTGAGTGAGGCCACATGCTATTCTCGAGTCACAGTTCCTGCCAGCTCTCTGTTGAGGGTGCCAAATTGGGAAGAGTTCAGTGGGCCAGAAATAAATACGTTCACATAGCCTCTAAGCGAGAATGGATGGATGACAGAACACCTGATTCACTGCCTCTGTGCTAGCAAATGGTCCTTCTGGAATGAGGATCACAGAGCTGGGGAGCCAGGCCTAACCTACTGGTGGGGAGGATGCCAGGCCTTCATGGCTAAGCATGGTCTTCAGTGGTGTCATCCAGATGGTGCTCTGAAATGGTGTCAGTTTGCAGAAATACAAAGCCTGCACACTTAGGGAAGGTCAGTTAATTGGAAATACTGAGCCAAGTGTGCCCTGACTACCCACACCTGAGGTGGCTACTGCTTTTCAATGGAAGGACAGGTTCTTCCACGTACAGCTCGAACAGCTGACAGCTTTCATGTCCATGTTGCTCATTCAACCGATGCATGGATGCTCACACTGCCCCACTTCAGCTGCTCCTTTCTCCAGTCTCTATTGCCACCTCAGCTTCCCTGAAAATATGGATTGTGCCCTCTGTCTCCATGAGATGCCAGTGTCCTGTCAGAATTCACCTATTACTTGATTATTCACTTCTGAATGGTAAACAAATGGGAATTGTCATTCACTCTTAGAAGCCAGAATGTCAGAAAGTAGTGGATGAATGGAGGTCGTTGTGTGTTATCTTGAGCAAGGGACAAAGTGTGCACCTTGAGAACTATAAAGCAATGTCCTCTGCAGCACACACAAGTGCCAACCTCTGCTCAAAGGTGACGAAGGAGGCTGTTGCATTAGTAGCATGTGTTTTTTGTAGCAGATGTGACTCTGATTTGGGTTCAAACTGGTCCAGCTAACAGCTGACGGGAACAGAGTGAGCCCACATGACTGCCCAGCCAACACCATCATTCCTGGGATGTAGGAGCTTCCCAGGAGGCTGGCTGTTGGGAGGTCGGCCATGCCGAGGGGCGCAGGGAGGCCAGAAGCAGCAGGCTGTCCAGTGCCAGCAGCACTCGGGCTGGACGGCTCCAGCCAGAGCCCTCAAGAATGGAGAGGGTTCTTCAAAAGGAGAACAACCTTCGACCCCCAGTCATCATTTTGGCCATCAGGTCAACAGTTGTTCCACAGAACATCGGCAATTGTCTTTCTCCTTGTGTCAGGAGGCTCTTGAAACATTATATGAGGATAATTAAGTGGTGAATAAGGGTCAGCGTGGACAAATAAATCAAACTGATAGTTTGAACACAGACTGATTGAGCAAAAACAAGAAATTCTGCCATGCCTGTTAGCGCTGCTCTTGATGTTAACTGACTTTGTTAACATTACATCCAAAGGCAGCAAGTGGGAAAGCTTTGTGAGGAATCAAAAGCTGAGCAAAGAGACATGGGCTTTAATTGTTCAGCTTTATTTTTGAAATAAAGACATGCAGTGCATCAATTTAGCTGACTTTAATGGACCACAAAACTGAACCTATTCTTTAAAATGCTAATTAAGTTTGAAGATTCGTGCCTCTCGCAGAACGGGGATGCGAAAAATGCCAGTGCCACATTCAAACGTGTCAGAAGCTGTCGTACAGTCTCATTCAGAACAAGTGGGTAAAGCGCATGACATCGTGAGAGAGGAATGTGTGCCTACAGCAGCATAATCTGTCCACGGAGGAGATAACATCCAGGTAAATAACGTCTCTATGTACAGAGGTTTACAGAGGAATGCATCTTTATATGTATTATAACATAAAATTGGCCTGGGATGTTAATATCGTTACTGCAATAATGCAATAATGCAATAATATCAGTATTGCAAACCTGCAAGGTGATCTGAACGAAAGGTTTGCACTCAGAACCACAAAACTAAAGGTAATTGACTGAAGTTAAGGAGTAAGGGTGAAAAAGGGGCAGTCAGTCCTTGAAGCACTCTAGGGGGTGTGTCCATTAGCGCATGTGTCTCTAAGAAAAAATGCAACTGAACATGGGATATAGCATATAAATTTTACAGTTATCCATAAAAAGAATAAGTGTTGGTAATAAGAAAATCTCATTGACGTTTCAGGGTATTGCTTTAAAAAAACCAAGACCATCCTGACAAGCCCTCCTTGTATATTTAGTTCTCCAGCCACAGCAAATATCTTGTTTGCCTTTTGCTTCTGCTCTTCCCCCAGCACCACACAGAAGATGCAGGTGCTGTGCTTGTGCATGGAACCTCAGAGAAGGAATGCTTCTTGTGCTATGAGTGGCTGCCTGATTTTCTCAGCAGTTAGAGGTGCAGAGAATTGCACAGAAAGGTGATTGTAATGCAGCTTCTACTAAATATGTCACATTTAATAGAGCACTGAGTACAAACCATACCAGTTCTGACTTCTAAGATCGTACCCAGTATTTAAAGAAGGAAATTCATATTTCTACACATGCTAACAATTCTCTATTAAAAATTAATTGGTGTCTTTCTGTGCTGCCACATTTTGTTTCATACACAAAGCGGTTACACAAGGAAACAATTCAAACCGGTAATAAATTTTGGAATTAAAAATGAAGATTGAAATAACATGATGTTCTCCTTTGTTTAGGTAACACCAATCCCTAAAGCTGAGTTTGCAGCATACATTAATGATTCTGTTACTATTTTCTTTCTTCTTAGAAAATACTTTATGTGGCACATTGCAGACACATAAAATGTGTCTGCCCCAAGTATTTTACAGTCTTGTTCAGCCAAATTTGAAATAGGAGACTTAATATGCTGAAGTTCACTGCTTTTACACGGCTTGAGTCTGCTATTTTTCCACTGCATGTTATGATACAATATCTTGGTATGTATTTATTTTTGTGCTGCAGGAACTTTCCTTCTGGCTGAGCTCCTACAAATTTATTATTGCTGGGCTTTCACGCTGTAGGACACAGCGTTACTTCTTAGGCAGAATGCTGTGAATGCTTAAGCATAGGGAGCTTGTACTTAAACTTGCAATCGGACTCTACAAAAGCAAGTAAGTTATAAGAGATAAATTTAATTATAAGCATGTAAAAAAAAAAAACTATGGGAAATGTATCTGTGCACCCACATGAATTATGAGGGTTTGCCAAGAAAGGTGTAATGGATTATGGTGAAAGATGAAGGGGAGCCCACACCATATCCAATCAGCCTTTTACTTAAAGGTCAGGACATTCTGTCTGGGTCCACTTGAGTTTTTGATTCTGCCGTTTCACTATTCAGGGGCACAATGTAACTGTCAGTCTCAACAACGGTTCCTCGAGCCACTGGCTCCACTGCTCGCAGGGCACCACACAATATTTCACAGCCACAAAACAATTCACTGTCTGCATAGGCAAACCATATGATTTCCATGGGGAGCAATATTGACACACCCTACTGAGCACTCTTAAGGGGACTCTTAAAAGAGTTACATCTTAAAAAAGAGAGGGGGAAAAAAAAGAAAAAGTCCTATGGCTTTACTATTCTTCTCTATGACTAAGTTACCAAACAGCATTTTAATGCTCTGTCTCCATGAGATGAAGTTAAATGCAAATATTCTCTGTGCCTCCTGTCCCCTTTCTCATTTCACCAAAGGGAGACAGCTTTACTGCTATGCAAAGGCTTTTTGGTCAGTAAGCATTAGCATGATAGACAATACGAAAAATTTAGCACGTGAATGATGGTCTGTTTGGATTTTCCCCAGTGAGTATTTACTGTGTTATATTACTCATTTTCAGCCCAGAGATAAATCCAGAGGCTGGTACGCATTTATCAGTGCGAAGGGCCCTGCTGATGGATTGTGCTGCTGTGGTTGCTCCCTTCGAAGTGCCTTACCTGAGGAAACATGTGAGCACTGGGGGTTTGCTGTCAGCAGGAGAACTGCTGCTCTGGGGTCAGCAGAGAGGAACCACAGCTGGGAGCAAAGGGATGGAAAGGAACCTGGAGGCAGCTTCCCTCCAGATCCCTTCAGCTAGGCTTCCATTTCATTTTTTAAAGTCATGTACCTTGTTTAGAACAGGCTCCAGAGCACATAACCTGATGTGTTGGGTGATGAGCACATCCAGGTGCTTGGGCTCAGCCTGCAGGCTGCCGCCTGGGCACGTTTTTGACCTTGCGGTGCTAATGCTGCAGTAGCTCTTTAGAAATGAATTTTATCTCATTGCTCCCACAGCGCTCTTCAGCTCCATTCAGATGATGCAGCCAACTGCAAAATGGCATCACCAGTGCCTCGCTCTGGCCCCTGGTTGCACGGGAGGCAGCGCGCTGACCCCCATGGGGAAATGAGGGGTGCAGGCTTGGCTTGATGCCAGGCTTGCTGTCCCATGGGCCAGGCTGGCAGTGTCCCTGTACCAGATTGCAGTGCTTGTGAGTGCCACAGAGACGTTTATTCCAAGAGCTCCACCTGGATGCTAGCTGTGGTGTGTCAGGCACCTTTCTCCAGGTCCCAGAGCTGGGTCAGAGCAGCATGGGTTGAGCCTTCAGCAAAGTCCCAACCCACTGCAATACCCCTCTGTCAGTGCTACGCTTGCCTATGTCTGGAAAGCTTCCCCTGATAAACGCAAGGGGTGAAACTGTCTGGCAGCTGGCCAGAGCCCTAAGGATCTTGGTTTGTTTTAAAAACACTGTGTTCTGATGATTTCAGAACAAAATACCATGGGGTTGGCTTTTCCTTTCCCCCTCTTGTTAAAGATCTATGTGAGTTCTCAGGATTTCCTGCTTTAGGGTTGTTTCTTTTTTTTGGTGGAAAATTATTGTAAAGCAGAATTCTTCCTCCCGATGAGCTTTGCTTACATTTCAGCCATCTGCTGCCTGGGCAGCCCCATCCAGGCTGTTGACGGCATGATATAATGGTCCCTTCTGGCTCCCAAATATCTGTAACTGGTGTGGCAGGACCCTGCTCAGCAGCAAGAGCAGGACACACAAATGGACCAAGTGCCACTGCTGCTCTCCTGGTTTTGTTGGCCTGCTGCTGGCTGGCATACACTGACCCACTTCATCACCTTGCTTTGAGACGTGTTTGGTGATGCTTTTGCTTTTTACAGACTACTTGTCATGCAGCAACTGGATCTCTAAAGCTTGCAGACACAAATCTGTGCTAGTTACCTGCAGATTCTTTCTTCCAATGTCCACCCACCTGTTGCGGATTCTACAGTGAACCCTTCCTTCATTCCCGTTGGAAAGGGTTTTATGTGAAGGGAGCTCTGCACTTACTTTGCATTGATTTCCAGGTGAAGAGTGCTCAGTTTATAATAGACATGCTCATTTTCCTCTGCAAGGCATGAAGGAATGCCTAAGTTAGCCTGACTTTGCAGCTGCCAGCAGGTTTCCACCAGTATGACAAAAAAATCCCTGAGAGCCCTCAGGGTTGGCAGCTCTGCTGGATGCACAGATCCAAACCTAAACCCACTTCTCTCCTTGGCCTGCATGAGTTCTGCACCGTGAATGGGGATAAAGCATCACAAAATCTTTCTGCTCAATTCAATCAAATCTATCAGCCATTTAAAAGGGGAACTTAAGGCTCGTGTGCTGCTGCCAGGTGGAGAATGCACAGCCCATGGATAGATAGAGTCCTTGATTTGGTTGCATCTAGCCCACTGTCAGCTGTCAAGAGCTCCTCCAGTGACCACTGCCAGAACAGTGCAAGCTATGTTGGTCCACAGGCTGCTCTAAATTTACCCTGAAGCTGGTAGTCAGCAGGTCTTGGACATGAGTAGAAACTCTGAGGTCTGTCGTATCTTTCCATCATCTGCCTTTTCCCACTGTGTATAACTTGATCAAAGCAGAAAATCTTGCCTTACCATGCAGTCATCCAGGGTTATATTTTTCATTCTGAAGCAATGAAACACTGCTATCAGCAGAGAAGAGCTTCTTCTGAAGCACTGCTGATCCCAGGATAGAGTGGTATACCATTGCCACAGTGAGAACCAGTCAGGAGTCCTGCTTTATCTGCAGAGCCTGGGAAGGAATGAAATCCAACAGGGACCTGGAGGTCCCAGCGCTTGGGAAACTCCTTATGGCGATTATAACAAACTTTGTGCTCCTTAGGCTGCAGTTTCAATGGAGAAAAAGAAAAAAAAAAAAAAAGAAGAAAAAAAAAAGGATAATAAATTACACTAGAAGCCAAATACATGTGTGTGTGCAGTGTAGTGAGGGGCCGGGTTATTTATGAAAAGAAGCCAGCCATAAATAGACTTGTTTCTTGTCAGGAAGGATATGCTCAAAATCTCTCCTACAAGATGGGAAAACTTGCCTGTGCAGCCGTCCATGACAGGCACATGTTGTGCCAGACAGCTCTGCGCTGGAACAGTGCTTGCCTGATGGACATCCAGCCTCCGGTGATTTGTGATGGGAATGGCCGCTCCAGCGCGTCTGCTCCGAGGCAGCTAGGGGTGGCCGGCAGCTCCGAGCACCAGCATTTCTCTCTTGCTGGCTGCGAGCACTTCATAGCTCCCATGCAATGGGGCAGGACTTGTTTCTGGTTGCTGCAGGGAAAGAGGGCTGCGGGCTGCAGGCTGAGCCTCTGCTCAGCACGTGGCTCCCCTGATACCCTCCATGCAGTGCTTGTGGAGGAACAACTGCCTGGGTTCTAACCCCTGGGTTAGCACCATCACCTGCTTCTGAGACAGGTGCCAAGTGCCCTCCACATCTGGGCTGTGCTTCATCCCCCACAAGAAGCAGCAGCTTCAAATAAAGCCAGATCATATTCACGCCCACTAGGAACAATGGACGCTACGACTGCCAGAGCTGAGGCTGTCCCAAGGCTGTGTGCACTCTCATCATGTGTGATGCGCTGTGCCCTGCGTGGCGCTGGCGTGCCCTGGCTGTGGGGTTTCAGCTGTACTCTGCATTATTAATGGCGGAACAAAGAACGGCTTTGAGCTGCAGCCCTTGACAGCTCTGCCATTAACTTGTGCGAAAGCAGAATTGGGCCCAAAGTGCATATATCTGTTTTCAGCAATATTTAAAATATGCATTGATGCTCCACACTATGGAGCTTTTACAGTGCATGCATCAGTGACAAGTTTCCTCAGCATATTTGGGCTTTGCAGTGTCACAGGCTCCCAGGAACGATGAAAAAGGATAGGGCAGATAGATGGTGATGCTCTTGTTTGAACCCCATTTGTGTTAGTCCTTGTCATGGCTTCCTCCAGTGAGATGACAGAAGCAATCATAAATCGGGCGGTTTATTTCCCCCTTTGTGTGCCTATTCAATAAAACCAGCCAACCTTTTAAAAATGCTCTAAAAACATGTGAATGGCAGGGGCGAGAGGGTGGGGGGCAGGAGGAGGGGAGAGGAGGGCTAGGAAACTCCTTCGCAGCCCAGGACCAATTCTTCTAGGTAGCTCTGAGTTTTCAGCCTTGGGGATGCACGAAACTCCCCCATCTACACCTCTTCATCTGAGAGCCAAAGGCAGTTACTGGGGGGCTGCTGTGCTGCAGGTCGGTAACTGGGAAGCACTGTGCCTCACTGGGCACTGTGTCGTCCAGATGAGCTCTGGGAAGGCTGCAAGGCCACAGACATTCTGGTTTCAGAAAATGTCTTGTCCCTCACATCTGCATTCTTCCCCCCATACACTTTGCACTTCCATGATAGAAAGATAAAATGAGTAAATATCTTGATCTGGAAAAATCTGATTTGCAGTATCAAATCTGTTAGATCTGTTTTGATTATTTCCACGCTGAACCAAGAATATGCGTTCTCTCTGTCCTTTTGATTTAAAGGTATGATTTTTATTTACACTGAGGACACATTAGACCACTCCGAAGGCACAGAGGGGCCTTAATAAGTGAGTAAATTACATTTTATACCCACTTTAAGGTCTATTTATTCTAATTGAGCAAAACCCTAACTGTACTGGAAATCAGTGGGAATTCTGCCATTGACTCCAGAGGCTCTGGGATTTTGCCCAAGTGCAGAAAAAATGATTTATACAGAAGTAGCTGCTGGCCCTTTTTTCTAGAAAGTGTGATCTAAAGGTTCCTTGAGCCCCTTTTGCTGCAGGAATGAAGCAGGCGTGCACTTAATTATTTCTATTCGGTGCTGGAGCATTCACTGCTTTTTGCTTACAAAAATACTCAGTTCAGGTCTCCAGTATAAGCAGAAATAAACACAGAGTCATGGGGAGGGATGGGGGAGAAGGAAGCATGTTTGTTTCTCACACTGGAAGGCGCTGAGTGATAACGCTGTACAGGAGAGAATTACACTAAAAGAGCCGAATTCAGCCCATAACACGGCACCAATGCGAATGCCTCCCCGGGGCACCCTCCGGCAGGTTGCGGAGTGCCATCCCCAGGCTCCAACAGATGCCCAGCAGAGCAGCTCCAGGCCCGAACCCTCGCCACAGTCTCTTGTGTTAATGAGGACTCTTGATGCAGTTTAAGGGACACTGGTGAGCAGTCCTAAATCAGCGTGTGCCCTGCTTGGGAAACTTTACAGCGGCTGCGGAGGCCGGGCTGTTTGCATTCCAGATGTGGTGCCTCTACCCTGCCTATGACCAGCATTCATTTCTGCACTCCACAGCTGGTCCATGTAAATGTGCCATATTGCGGCCCATCTGCTCAGAGAGCGCACAGTGGCACATCTCTCTCTGACAGTGGACCATTTTATTGAACTCTATAAATATTGAAATTCATAGGCATGAAGCAGCAGATTTTTAATGTTACTTAGAGAGACATTTGAGCCACAACCTTTGGCAGCAGCACACGCTACTAGTATCTCAGTACACTGTGCACCATTTGGTTCAGACTCATGAACAACTTTTCCAGAGATTTCATGGCTCTCCAATCCCAGGTAAAATGGAGTACAGACCCTGTGGGATGATATTTAGTGTGAATGTCACCCTGCATACAATGTGCATTTGGGATATGGACTTTCCAGCCCTGTGCTGTGTTAAACCATATGTTAATGTTTTCATACTCAGAAAAGATTAGATTGGGGACCAATAAAGTTTCAAAACTACAAATAATAGGCTAACCGTAATGAAATGTGAGATATTCCTAAGCCTGAGTGTTATTTTTTTCCTCCCAAAGTCTCCACAGTTTTCATTTTTTTTTAATGGCAAAGCTGTATTTAGCTACAGAAAACTGGCATATTCATATTTTATAAGCTAACACACATTCTGTATTAGGGAGTAAACATCTCTATTAATTTGAAATCTATGGCATCTGATCAGGTAAAAAAGCACAACACCATTCTGTGATTTTCTATTTGTTGGGCGCTCCCCAGTGGGTGTTTGGTGAGCTGGAAGGACCCTCACCCCAAGATAGGAGAAATGCACAGATTTTTTTTTCCTTTTGCCAAGGCGGTAGCTGCTGCAGAGCATAAGAAACCAGCATTACCCTTTTGGAAGCAAAAGAAAAATTTCCATCCGCATTAATTAGGGGAGAATCAGGCCCTCCATGAGGGGAGCTGCTGTATAAAGGGAACAACGCATTCAAAACTCTCTAACACCTTTCGGAGAAGCATCCCTCTCTTTTCCATGTGGGACGTGGGGTCTGCCCTCCCCTCAGCATGCTCTCCCCTCCTGGCACCAGGCACAGGGTGGCAAAAAAATAAGAGGAGAAAAGAACCGCAGAGGCTATTGTCTTGGCACGTTCATTTCTCAAAACTGAGCTGGTTTTTAAGTTCGCTTCATTATCCCTTTTGCGGTCGCTCTGTCGTCTTCATTACAATTTAAAAAGAGAAAGAAAAGAAGGCAGCCTTAATAGCGGAGTGGTAACACTCTGACAATAAGGTGTGCCACTGCTCCAGCCGTCCTGAGCTCCCGATCGCGGTGTTATGTAAGGTGGCAGGTTAATAAATGCGACACACTGAAATCATTTGTACCAGATTATCTCTCCTTCCAAACTCTGACAGATGCTAAGTCCAGCTGGTAAAAAGTTTATAGGCGAGTTGGATCTGGGGCCTTCGCGCACTCCACAATGTTGGCTACCAATGCTTGTTTTAATGAGTCACGAATTGCCTGTTTATCTTCTGCTCCCTGCTGTTTCTGCATTTTCTCTTCCAGAACAATCCTAGAAACACATGCTGCTACAGACGCTGGAGCAATGTGTGTAGACATTTGAGCCAAATTATTATAAAGAACTCTTTCTTCTCTGATATTAAAAAAAAAAAAGGCGAGAATTGCACATTGCCTAGCAAATCGTTATCTCAGATGTTCGCTGTGACACGCTCAATATGGCCTACCAGAGAAAGTTGGAGACATTTGAAACCTTAACAACTACACAAAATGATACTGTAATTGGCGGGTTTTGTTGTTCATGTTCTGGCTCTGCTAAAACTGCTCTAAACACTTTGTTTAACGATGTTACATTATGACAACACATGGCTTCTGCGGAGCAAGCCGTAGCGCCGAACTTGTGACTACACAGGAGAAGGAGGAGGAACGTGACCCATGGTGCCCAGCAGCTTCCGTCACCCTCCTCTCCTTCCCCTGCACCCATAGCCCTGTTCCTTGCAGGGTCTGGCAGGGCAGGGGAGTGTGAGGCCTGCTGCCAGGTATGGCACCACTTGGGATGCCAAGGGGCTGCCCGTGGGATGTGAGTCAGGGTGGTGCGGCCTTTCTCAGCTGTGGCTGAAACGAGAGGGCCAGTAAGGCAAGTGCCAAGTGAAGGCAATAATTCTTATTCTAAATTCTTTGACCTCTTGGAAGAAATGACCTTCCAAATGCCACTCTGGACCAGAAATCCTTCACTAGTGAACAACTACTTGTCCATGAGGTCTTTGTGGACCCCAAGCATGGCCCCAGGAGTTCCCCATGCAGCAGGGCAGCATAGCCCTCCGTGGCATGGGAAGCATCCCCCGGCTGTGCCCACTGCCTGCGGCAGGGCTCTGACAGGGCGGCAGCAGCGGCTCTCACGTTTGCAGGTTTCCAAAGGTCTCTTTGTGCGGCAGCTGACAGGCTGAATGCTTTCCCTGGTGTCCTCAGAAAGAAAGCAGTGAGGAACCCATTTTTGCTGGCGCGCCTGGTTATTAATAGAATGTTTCGAATTTGTCTATTCTTTGCACATGGGAAACTGTACGGTCATTTGGCAGATGTTGAAACTCACCGATTTTATATCCAGCAGCTTGGAAAAACAATGGATGTCATACTCTCTTTAACAAAATATATGCTATGCAGAGTCCATCTTCTGTGCTAGCAGAGTGAATCTTACTCCTACCAATCACTCACTGTCACAGCGCTGAAGGAACCACCGTAGCTCCTTAAGATTATTTGTTTTCACTTCTAGCTCTCCTTTTACACAGCGCGGCTCTTTCATCCTCAAGATGGAGTTATTTCCAGTGCTGCCTCATGTCTGCGTTCCCTTTTCATTTAGCTGGTTTAACAAAATGCTAATGACAGGAAGAAAGCATACATATAAAATATTGTAAGCATCAAGACTTGGAAGGAGAAGGTAAATTTGGCTCCCGACCATGAAATCTTATTCTGCAGTTGCCTCCTTAATGGCATCTCTTGAGGTCAGTGGCTTTGAATTCTCCCGATTGTATAGGGTCACTCTGGCAGCATTGACCAAGTAGAAAAGATTCAGCCAGGGGAAACAATGGCAGAAGTCACCCTTTAAATGTCCTGCCTTCTACATCAGGCAATTGATTCCAAGGCTCCCCACTACGATGTCACTGTTTGACCAGTTTGCTTTAAAACAGCTTAATTAGCTGAAAGGAAAGCTATGTCTGAGCATGTTTGCGAGAAAAAAACAAAAAGCGCTCTCCTTTCAGAAAGCTCATGCTCTGTCTTGTCGGAAATCTCTGGTTCTGAAACGAAACAACATTCCTTTCATACAGAATTAAGTCCCTGACAACAAATTTTCCTGGATTGGGGCAACAAGGGCTTGTGCAGCGCGGAGGTGCGGCAGCGCTGGTTGTGCTCAGCCTGGGGCTGCAGCCCCGCAACCTGCTCAGCACCCTGGGAGCAGCTCATGGGAGTGGTACGTGGCTCTGCTTATCCCGTTCTGAGGGGCTGCCAGTACCAACCCGCCCAGCACTGTGGTGTCACTGGGGTATTGATGGCCGGGCCTCCAGCCAGGCAGCGCTCTGGTTCTCAGTACATGAGAAGCAAAAGCAGAGGCTCTGAAGTGCTGAAGCTCATTTTCCTAAAGTTTTCTTAGTTTATCTAAATCCCATGAGCAAGGCAAACCTTGAAACTAGTGGAGAGAGAGCTAGCAGGAACTGCAGGAGATACATCCAATGTCAGCTGGGATGAAACAGAAACTGGAGCTCCGGGTCCCACCTGCCTTAGGCTGAGCCACAGAGAGCAGCACCCGGAGCTGTGACCCGCCTCTCTTTCTTCAATTTGTAGGTTAAAACACTCAACACACCAACTGATGTAGCTGCTGAACCAAAACACACAGAGCAACATACTGCACTGACTCTGTTCTCTTCATCTGCTCTCTAAACTTCAGGTTGCATGTCTGAAGTGAGAAGATCAACATACGCCATTTGATTCACCACATATTCTTCCCAAATATCTCCCAAAGGAAAAAACAATAAGGATTTAGGGTCCTTATGCTCCGTGATGGTCACTGCATCTTGTCAGCACTACCAAGATGCTCAGTGGCTCTGCAGGAGCTACCACCCCTCCTTAGAGGCTTGAATAGTTTGCCCAGCACCTTAGGAAGAATCCGTTTTGAAGTCAGATTTGCTATGCAAACAACAAAGATAAAGGTATTCTGTTCAGCCTAGGAAACTCTGGTTCTTTCTTCTGCCTTTCTGTGCGCATGCTTGCATGGTCTGTACAGGGCTGGTATGGATGTAAAATACACGAACACAGCATCTGAAGTGCACGGAGATGAGAAATGCATGAAGCCAGAAAATAATCACAGGAAAAAAAAAAAAATTAAACAGAAGATACCTTTGCATTAACATGTTTTCTGAGACTGCCTCTCTGTAGCAATTTTATGCACATGCATAGCCATACCACCCTCTGTGAAATTACATGCTAAAGGTATTTACAGGGGGAAGTAAAACTTCACAGAATCAAGGTCTCCGTATGTTCTGTAGCGTTTCTACAGCTTCTCATCCCCGTCATCCATTTTTCTGAGCACTGATGAGAAATTTCAGCTGCCCACAGTTCGCTCGTTCATGTCCAGAACAGAGGAAATGATTTTAAATCATTTTGCTTTCGCTGCATGAAGGATTCTGGCTCACAAATGAAAGTAAGGATATGTCTCACTGCTAAATTAAAAGCTTTAGTTAAAATGTTTTTCTTCACAAACCCCAAACACGTCCCAATCATGTGATTCTGTTTGAAACACCATCCTGCTTCAGACATGCCGTTTACCAGCATTTTTTCCCTTCTCACCTTTACAGAAAGGTGAAGGGAAGGATGATTAAACCAGAAACAAAGTCAGTAATTAGCAGTATAAATGTCTCCGTGATTTCAGTAGGTCACGAAATTAACTGGTACAGACTTCGGACACATCTGCTCTTTTGGCAACTCGTGCCCCTTCCGCGGCTGCTCATTGGCTCGCCCTAACCGTGTGATGGGTCTCCAGGAGCTGATTTGCACTCCCTGGGCTGAGCACGGCGCAGCCACCGAGCCCAACTGCTTCGACAGTGCTGAAGCACGTAGCGGGTGCTGAGCCTTCCCAGAAGCCTCGCACGTTTTGAAGCGCGGTGCAGACCCCTGCTGGGAGGGGGATGCGAGGGGCTGCTGTGTGCGGGCTGGGATTCTAGGAAGTGTCTGAGGGTCAGGGATGAGGTATCTGCTATAGCACAGAGAGGGCTGTGCCCACCAGCATCACAGTCAGTGCTTAATTTTTGTCTTGGCTAGAGCTCCACTCTCCTGGCAGCAGAGCAGCAGAGTAGCAAGCAGCTTAATGTGCCAGGAATAGGGAAGGAGGATGGAAGGGAGGAAAACGACCGCGCTGCCTCCTTTAAGGCTTAACATGCTGTTGTTTTGGTTTTTTTTCAAAGGAAAATGGAGCAGAGCAATGAAAGGTTGCACTGCAGCAATTCTTGTCAGGTGCCAAGGCAGGCCAGAGGCCAGAGGTCGAGTGCCTGCACCAGACTCACCTCTGCTTTGCTGGTCTCACATACAGTGCCTATCATCAGTCACAAAGAAGTATCAATCAAGAATCGCCGATCTGGCATGGACATGCTTTTCTCTAGACATTGTTTCAGACTTAACTAATAGGTCATGATTTGAGAAATCAGCCCAATTCAGAGAATGAAATTTCTAAGCAACCAAGGGGTTGCACTTGGGACCCTGTTTCCTTGTTGACCACTTCATCATAATTTAGCAGCTCGACTCAGCTGTGTGGTGCTGTCCAAAGCAGCAGTGCAATCTGAAACCACGAGGCCAGCTAGGGCTGGCATGGTGCACACTGCCTGGGCTGGCTTCTAACTCATACAGCAAACTCAGCTGGAAACTTTAACAGCCTCAGTTTTGTGTAGAAACCACAGAGCCTCCCCAGTTATACAGTTCAGAACTGCAATTCCATATGCATGCAGTGTGTATGTTGAAACCCTAGGCCTGGTCTGCTGTAGCAGCAAGGAATCACATGAGACTCTGTGAAATCCGGAATGTTTGCTGCCTTTCCAGTTTCACTGCAAGTCTCTTAACACTGGCAGCCATTGGTGCAAAGGCAGTCTGGGTGACCAGCACAGGGCCATCTGCTTTGGTGAAAGTAAAGCAGGCCAGCGCTGGGTGTGAACAGGCAGCAGCCTTGTTTTTTCTACATATTATGCATGGGCAATTTATTATCCTGAGCAGAATTTACTCTGTAGTGGGCAAACTGAGCTTACAAATCTGCTTCATACATTTTCAAGTTTACTTTTTTCCTGCTATTCAGATCGCTCTTTGAACTGCATCAACACGAAGTAGCTGGTGATAGCCTTTGGGTTCCTGGTGAGCATTTTACTTCACAGTCTCATACTGACTACATTGAGATGAGCCACTGGGCAGTACACCACACATCATGAGAAGAACAGCAAAGTATGACTGGTCCAGGCTCCTCAGTTTTACAACTATTCTGGTTGCTACTGCAATAGTGAAAGGCAGCTGGCTGATCTGAGAGGAGCTCATTGAATTTCAGCTCCCCAGGGCACAGAGAAGCCAAGCCATGGTGAACTGAGGGTTTGGTGAGTCAAACAGAGGAGAGATTTCACCAGCCCAGTGGTGAGGAAGCACAAGGGTCGTACCTTGGTGGGAGGTGCACTGAAAAGCAACAGCTCAGATGCGTGTTGGTGGATTGTTACACCATACTGAATCTTTGACTTACACACACTATCTTGCTAGCTGGAAAATCATCCAGTTCCCTTTTATGGCCCTATAGTATAGTAAGAGCTTCTCTAAGGGCCTTAAAACATTAAGGAAGAAAATCATGTTTTTGCTGCCAGGCTGTATTGCTGTACTCTCTTGGTCTTGCTAGCAGGTCTCAAAAATTGTTCACCTAGCTGAAGACAGCTCCTAAAAAACACAGCTTGCAAGATACGGACTTTAAACTCCCCCTTACTGTGTCCACCAGCCCTGCTTCATCTCACATGACTGAGGAGTGGTACCTAGTTTATAAGCTCAGGGCACCTTGCAGCCTTCAGGCCCTGTGGTTGTTCAAGGTGCCCTGTGCCATTTGCCCCTTCGGCTGACAGGACCTGGGAGTGAAGATGGTGGCAGCTCCGCACTCCAAGGAGTGGGCTTGCAGGGAGCTGGCTCTTTCTCTTGCACCGCAGCCATTGTGCGAGTGTCAGCAGAGCATCCCTCTCATCTCCCAGATTGATGGCACTGTCAGGACTTCCAACACAGACAAGATAAACTGAAGGCTTCTGCAGACAGGTATGTAACTGTGGAGACAGCAACGCCGCAGAAGAGGCTGCCGATCAGGAAGCGTTTGTCCCACAGCCGACTCTCCGGCACAGCGGTCACCTTTGACATGACTGGCTGAATAAGAGTTTGTTTTCTAATTTCCATGGTTCAGCCGTAGGCCATCCAAAGTAAATACAAGTAAATGGGCAACAGTGGGTTCAAAGGAACATAAGACAAGCATTTGCCCCCTCAGAAGACATTTTGGATAGTGTTCACATGTGAATCAATCTGTTTTGAGTCTTTGAAGTGATTTTGATTCAGAAGAGTGGGGCAGAGCACTGGAAATCAATGAGGACAGCAAAGAATTGCCCATCTTTCAGGGCACGCTCCAAAGGCAGGCTGCCAGTGTGGCAGTGCCGAGCTGCCAGCAGTGCTCTGGTGTGGATGTGAACTCTTGAGAGGTTCTATCAGGGAGGGATGTTTTCTCAGAAGTGACAACCCTTGCTGGGCTGCAGTATTTCAAAAGAGCCCTAGGAAAGCGAGAGCAGACTAAGGGCTTTGGTGAGCCAACTGATATATGCTCCTTTTTTTGAGCGAAAGGGACACAGCCCAACCTTCCAGAGTGTGAGGTGGTGTGCAGGAAAGGAATACCATCTACCATGGTACTGAAGAGCCCAAGCACCAGGTCTGTTTTTCTCAATTTGTTTGCTGTTGTTTTGGTTTTACGTGCCTTATTTCACTGCCATTGGCTTTTAAGGAAACAAAATACCAAGTACCACACTTCCTTTAGCACCATGGAAATAACACCTTGCACATCCTATCAAAACATAGTCTGACTAGGAAGGCTATCTTGTAGAGGCTGTACCTTTCCAAAACACCTTAATGCTTTTACCCTTACACATAACTTTCCTCCTGTTAATGCATAGCATATACTCATCAGGGAGAAAATCTGCTATTTTTGGTTATTTGTGATCTGATTGATTTGGTGACTGTCTTCTCCTGAAATTAGGTGTATGCTGAGCTTTGGCACAAGATAATATTCTGTCAATGTCTGACGCTTTGGGGACGAGACAGAAATTTGCATCCTGAGTATGGCTGATCAGTGGTCATTCCATAAAGGATTTAAAATGCAACAAGTAAAAAGACTTGAACAGAGACAACTAAACTTATTTCTAACTTGTTTATCTATATTAATGCTTTATCTCCTGTGCTCATTAACAATAATAGCTAAATAGATACTGTGTATATCACTGCAAGCAAGAGGGGAGGGGAGTGTACACACAATTCCTCAGGGCCCCTCTTCCTTTTCTCTTGCTGCAAGTTAAGAAGGAGCATGGGCTAATTTATGGATAAAGGCAGCAGCAACCAGAGGAAAAAGGACAAGCAGTTATAAACCTAGCTTCCTTGTGTTACCTCCTTGGTAGCCAGGGCACAGATGTGCTTCGTCTGCGGTCTTGTCCTTTGTTAACTCCATTTCCCATCCTTTTGAACCTCATTAACTGGTTGCAGAAAAGAGGGCACTGGTTATTACCCCAAATGATAATACAATTACTTGGGATAATAAAGTGCCTCTGTCTTCACATAACAGAGCTCAAAACACCTACAGTTGGTAGCAAAAGTATTGAAAACCTTGTAAAGCCATTCACAAAACCTTTTTTCATCTCCCTCTACCCAGGGGTTCAATTGCCAGCCAGCCCTAACCGCTGCTCACAGCACCCTGCCCAGATGTTATCGGTTCAGATGCTAAAAGCCCCTTCCTTGTTCTCCTTCTTCTCTGCTGGTTGAGAGATTTGATTCTGTAATTCCCTGAAGAAAATGCTCAAGAATTTCAGACATCAGAATTGATCAGTACCAATAAAATAACCCTAGGTGAATAAACATATTTAGTAATTTTAAGAAACGTTCTTGAGCAGGTCATGATTTACGTGAATGTGTCAAAATTCTTTTTCATCTTTCTTTTTCTACCTCTGCAGATCTATCACAAACCATTGGCTATTACTGATATTCTCCCTGTGTTGCAAGCTGTGAGTAGTGATGGCACTTTGAGTGCTGAAGAAAAGGCTGAACTAAGGACCATGTATTTGAATCTCATACGGAAAACAGAATTTGGAGGGAAACTACAAGATGTCTTAGGCTGCTAAGCTGCTATTACTGAGTGTGGAGGTTAAATTGATGTGATTTCTTCCCCTACATGTACAAAGAAAAATTATTCTGAAAAATGAGGGAACTTCTTACTCACTGCATCTATACAGAGGCTGTGACATTCCCATGGCCAGATGCCCCTTGGAAAGCCCTTATCTCTTTTTGTAAATTAAAGCAGTGATCTGCTGCTGAATAAAACAGTATTTCAGCTGCTGATATTCTGGAATCAAACCTCGAGCTTTGTATTCTGAAATATACCACTATTTCCTGTATCTCTAAAAAGGAAGTCAAACGATGTTGAGAAAAAAAGGCAAAACAAGATGATTTATACATTCCAAAACATCTTCTCAGGTGTATACTGTACTCGCCTGTTAGAAGACGAGCACTGCTTGCTCACTTTGCTTTTTCTTTCTCATGATGAATGAAAATTCTGTTGAGGCTACGATTTTGGAAGAATTTAAGGTTTAAGAAGAAATGGGAGGGCCCAGAGGGTTCATTGTTGGGCCAGCAATTCATCATGCAGTGGGCTGTCATAGGAGCCCCTGAGGGGCACAATGCGAAGCTGGAGCTTTGTGACAGAGGGGGACGTTGGCTCCCCTTGGGCTGCCTATCTTGGCTCCCAGTGCCAGACCTTCTGGTGGGGGCAGTGGGGTGGGCTGAACCTCCTAACCTTCTGCCCTAAATGCTGGTGGAGGGAAAACCATATGAAGGGTGGAAGGCCAGTGAGTCAGGTGAGAAAGGCTGGAGATTTATAACTGTACAATACTCTCTTTTGAAAATGATGCAAATTCGATGAAAGCTTGAGATTATCATCAATACCTCTGCAACTTGAATTTTGGTGCCTTGTGAAGAAGCACTTGTTGGTGACTTCCTTCTCCATGTTGTGAAATGAAGGAGGCCAGTGGGGTCAGCAGTGCCAGGCAAGAAGACCCCAATGCACCTCTCAGCACTGCCAAAATGTGCAGGCCACCAATGACTTGTGTAAGGTATCACAGCTTCACCAAGGGCAACTCTGTAATGACCAATTTACATCAGCTGAGGATCCAAGCTTTTGTGCCATTCAAGACATAGCAGAAAAAAAATCTGTTGCGAAGGAAGGAAGCTCTGACTAAAAAGTCCCAACAAGTTAGCTCTTTATTCTTTATCTGTGAAGTCTGCACACAATGAAAACACAGACAAGGGAAATTTGCACAGCATTTAACTTAGGTCAAAAAACCAAGTAATTTGTTAAGTGGCAAGGGCACCAACGCGTGCCATGTCACGCTGGATTTTCTTTAAAAATAAAAAAAATAACAAAGTTAAACTTTCAGTCAACCTGAAAATATTTGCTTTTTATGAGGGCAATGCGGAACGAATGGGACAGCAAATCTTTCTTCAGTTGCTCGTTTACAGAGACTGAAAAGTTCTATAGAGACAGTGGGAAAAGAAGCAAATAGGAGGGGTTGCAAAGTGAGAGAAAGAAAGGAGGAAAGGAAGAAAGGGAGAAAGGAGGAAAGAAGAAAGGAAAATAGGAGGAAAGAAAGGAAGAAAGGAAGGAAGAAAAAAGGGAAGGGAGAAAGGGAGAAATGAAGAAAAAGGGAGAAAGGAAGAAAAAGAAAGGAGGGAAGGAAGAAGGGAAGGAGGGAGGGGAGAAGGAGGGAAGGAGGGAGGGAGGGAGAGAAGGAGGGAAGGAGGGAAGGAAAGGAGGGAGGGAAGGAGGAAGGAAGAAGAAGGGAGAGAGGGAGGGAGGGAGGAAAAAAGGAAGGGTAAAAATTCACAAGCACTGAATTTCTTTGCTAATACAATATTATCAAAGACAGTTTTTAAAAAATGTGTCACACAAGGCTGAAAATCCAAGCTCCTTGGTCTACTTGATGATCTGAGAAGGAACTCTTTCAGGGACAGAAACTGCAGGAAAAGGCTCTAGTTAGGGACACAGATGGAAGAGGAAATACAAAATGTGAGTGCAGGAGCTGTGCGGAGTGAGAAGGGAAATACTGGTACCCATGCAACAATGTGAAAGCTGACAGTTATAAATTCAAGCCATGAAATGTCAGGCTGATTCTCTCTGATTTTTCTAGTCTAGCTGATTTGCTGACATTTGGAAAATATTGAGAGATTATTGGCCCAAAATGCAAATGAATGACTTGTGAATTCTCAGTGGAATTGATGACTGCACTGGAAACTTGTTTTACTGAGCGGCTCTAAATTCATGTAAAAGGAGGAACTGCCAAAATAGATATTTTCATGCTTTGCTCTTAGTTTTTCCCATTTCCAGTGCTTTTCCACAGAACTGAATCTTTTCCCTTCCTCTTTGAAATGCACATTCCTTGATCCTTGTCATTAATAACCTTGTTTCTGTGCTCACTTTGGATTTCTCCTCCAGCTTCTCAAAGTTTTTTCATCCCTTCTGCTTTCCTGACATTAGACCTATGTCTAACAGATATTTCAATTTATTTGCATTTTTTTAATTTAATTCTTCCCCTTCCCTTTCTGAATGCAAGTTCCAGAGAAATCCAGGCAGCTCTTACATACCTGCCTGCCTGACTATAAAGCCTGTTTCTGCATTTGTTGTCCAGAATTGCTGTATTAAGCTAGTATATCTCTGTCTGTAGTGTATCTCTATCTCTATCTCTACCTCTATCACTATCTCTATCTCTATCTCTATCTCTGTCTCTATCATCTCTATCTATTTCTGTCCCTGTGTGCTCTACATATGCATATTCTTTCAAAATGCCTTTCATCCTACTAGTTGCTACCCAGAGTGATGCCATGGAACAATGCTGCGGTGTAACTTTGCAGTGCTTCCTGCTCACACACTCACACATGCACACACACAGAGACACAACCACATGGGGAAAGCAGGAATGCGGGTGAGTTTTGACCTCCAGTGTCCGCACAATGAGCTACGGACGATGCAGAAGGTTGGCTGCTTCTATACAGACCTGCTTTTGTGCTCTTGTCCAGGGCTTGATCCTTGGAGCCCTGTGCGCTCAGTAGACGCCAGAGAGATAGATGTGATCTGTTAGCCTCATCCAGCGCTGGCAGCTGAGCCGTTTTCACACAGGCAGGCAGGTATGGCAAAGCCTGGGTAACAGATGAGAACCCATGGGGAGCTCTTGACTATGGAGAATGAAAAATCAAAAGAAACCATATTGGACACAGACACAAAAGGAGTCCCCTGTTCCTTTTCTATTCCCTCTTGTTTCTTTTCTCCTCTTCCTTACCAGACTGTAATGAATGTGGTAAACTGCTTCCCCCACTCAAAGTATGCGAGGACATATAGATTCCAGATGCTATTCTATGCAAATCCTTCCACCCTTCCCCGCCCAGCAGCACTGCCAGTTAACCCTTCTGCCTAGCTGCTTGCTGCCCTTCGCTTTTCACACTGCCATAGGAAAGACAAAAATTTTTCAATACATTAATCTCAGAGGACAACTTAACGCTGTATACTGAAATTTGGACTCAACACAGCTGAAGGCACAAAGCAGTGGTTAACACATTTCTGGCACTGAGGTTAATCTGATGTTTCAAACACACAGCATCATTAAAAAAAAATGAGATTAATTCCTAGCATTGTTAATGGTCTAAGCTCTCTCCTTTAGTCACTATTTGTAACACATCTAGAGTCATTTTTTTCAGTGAAAACATTCTACAGAAGACATTTAGTATAGATGCATGCAAATTAAAAAGAATTAAGAGAAAATACATAAAGCATGGGAACCTTAAGGATCTGTTTCTTGGACAGTTGTGAGTCTTTTGTCTCCCACTAGCAGTTCTGTGGGCCTTGCTTCACACAAGTCATAATCCAAAATGTTTTTGCTCAGTAGCTAACACAGAAATGACTGCCTCACTCTTAGTGAGTGACTGCCACTTATTCACAAGCCTTCTGAAAACCATTTCCATGTCCAAGAAGAAAAGAGAGATGTTGAGGGCAACAAGAACAGATACTTCAACCAAAATGGCTTTCCTTTCACAAAGAAAAAGAAAAGCTTATCCTGAGATTTTATGAAGGACTTTTCTACCACCTAAAATTACTTTCACAGGCTTTCCATTTATAATTCCTTAGCTCACATGTGTATCATCTAGCTGGATGCGCATACCCCAGGATCACCCTAACAACAGCAGCAGTGCAGCTCTAGGGTTCTGATTAGTGTGAACTACAATTTGATTTAATCCCTCCCTGAACTCAGAAATGGATCACTTAGCTTTGTTGTGACAGATTGATGGTACTATTTGAGAGAGTATCGTAAGAGAGAGAGGTCTCAGGCTTGAGTACGGAAGGCTCAAGCATTCAGACATTTATTGGTAGAGAGGCAGATACATTCTCCTCAACCAAATAAATATGCTTTTTGCATGGCACTCACATACCCTGTGATTCCCCACAACAGCCCTCTCTGCATCTGGTCATGTGTGAGTGAGACACTTACAAAACAGTTTTGATGGTATTTCATTAAGCTTTACCAGAGTTTCCTTAAGTTCCAAGGGTATATTCTATGCCATGAAATGTGTTTTATCTGATTTGCATCTGAGATCATACATAGAGACAACATGTAGTCTCTGTATTGATTTGTACTGGACATTGAGAGCACGCAATGAGTCTCTATGAGCTGTACTTTGATTATCCAGTACAAGAATATGATAAAATTTGGGGGGGTTTACCAATCTAACTATAACATTTTTTTTAAAGTCTTTCTAAAAGGAACCACCGAATTGAGCAATTTGCTAGGCAATCAAATGAGTCTTGTGTTGAAATAACTCCACGTTTTCTAAGTGACAACTAGAAGAGGAATAGGGATGTTCACCACAAACAAGTTTGCTCCATCCTGCTTTAAAAAACCAGCTGAATGACAGCAAAGACTATATTTTTACTTATTCATATATTTATTTTAGTTTTCATGGGCAAAAATGAGGTTTTAATCCATTGGACTTCTCAAGTTCCTTAAAGTGAAAGCCTGTTATTTAATTACCTCATGTAGACAATGTGGAACTAGATTAATAACTTCATATGACTCTGAGAGGCTGCAACCATGGTATTTGTTCTCAGTTGTGTTGTTTTCTTTCCTTAAGAAGCAACAGGTAGGAATTCTCTGTAGGACAGGAATCTTGACACTGAATTTGAAGTACTGAAGGTTAACTTGAGGGGATTAAGAAATCATGATTTAGCTACATGTCTATATGTAGCACTGCTCAATCTGTATTGTAGAGTAAGGACTTACTCCAAGCCCAGTGTTTCACTGATTATGGCCATTTACAGCTTCTGCAAACCTGTTGTCTGCTCCGGAGTCCATGGGAGTCTTGTTGACTGTTGACTCCAGCAAAAGGCACTGAGAAAAAGTCATCTCCTTTCCCTGAGACACCCATCCTCTCTGGTCTTTGTTTCTAGGATGACATACCAGCATCCAGTCTGAATGGTCTACTTGATGTGAACAGACAAACAGAAGCAGCAGAGAGGTCACAATGTTATGCTTATCATTGAAAACAGTGACAACCACCACACTTAGTTGATAAACAGAGGGATTCCCAATTTCTTTGGCACTTGGACATGGTACTTTAGATTTTGCTGCTTCTGCAATTCTTTCCAGAAAATGGGTCCATCTGTATGATGTAAAGCGGGGAGCTATGCACAGGAACATGTGCAAGATGTGTGAAAAACACTGCAGTCACTGATCCAAAAAAGAACAGAAAATTCTGGATCTAGGAAATGGATGAGTAAATCTGCCTTACATCTGTATTTAGTAAACTGGTGAAACAGTATAGAGGATTTATAAAGGACATTTATAAAGGTGATTGTATGCTTATAATAATTGATCTATTGTCTTTGGAAAAGACATGAAACTCTATGGACAAAAATGGAGCTTTCCCAAAGTGCTAGTACACCAGTGGTCCCCTGACTGAGAATGTTCCAGTGCACAGATATTCAGTATGCCTAAAATGTAGCATGTTTCACTGGAATGAAATTCACCAGCCATCAATACAAAGTAGTATACATGAGAAACCTTATTGGAGACCTGTCTGCTTTGGTGAAACTTACTTCTCGGAATATTTCAAGTTTTCTGAGATGGCAATTAACAGCTACAAAACTGGTACAGCACACATCATCTTTGGAATGTGTCAACTCCATAAAGAAATAACAGAGATCTCATTGATTTAACACAGCCAGTCTTTCCATATGACCCGGCCTAAAATGTCATGAAATAATTAGAGAATTAAGAATGAAAAATGTTGCTGAGAAACAGGAAGCAAAGAACAAATGGCATTTTGTCATTGTGACACAAGCTAATGATGGTCTTTCGTGTGATTACATAAGTTTCATGTTGTAAAGCTACTTGGAGAAATACCAGTGCTGGGACAAAACAGCTCCCCACAAATTAAGACGTTCCACAAAATTTGTTGGAAGAAATCTGGATGTTTGGATGTGGTGCTCAGGAACATGGTTTAGCAGAGGGTTGTTAGAGTTAGGGTAGTATGTTTAGGTTGCAGTTGGACTTGACGATCTTCACGGTCTTTTCCAACCTGAGCAATTCTATGATTCTATGATTCTATGACTTTTGGATGCCAAGTCATCATCCGTGTAGGTGCTTCTCGGGCTGGGCACTGCTACTGCTCTGTGCCCTGTCCCACATATCTTAGCTGCTTTTGTTCCTGGAGCATGGTTAAAGGCCCACTCTGTTAGCGCTGCCACCCTGCTGGACATGATGAACACTCCAAAATGAAAGAAGTACTGTTAGATTTTAAACGGGAGACCAGTTACTGACATATTTTTGCTATTTACTGCTCACTTCTTTCTTTCCCTTTCCTGTCAGTAATTTCTGTTTGGAATTATCTGGTTATGCATTGTCATATCAACATCTACATATAAAAGTGGGAGAATTCTTCATGTTCTTCATGACTGAGTGACTAAAAAGAGCTCAAACTCCAGGTTAAATGCTCCTGCTGAGCAAATTCTCCTTTTAAATCTGCAAAATAGCAGCAACAAAAAGGCCTTGAAACTCATCAGCATAGGGGCCAGTTTAATTACAGACTTGGGAATATTTACAAGAAAAAAAATTGAAATATCCCATTTAGGATGCACAAGCTCTCTCAAAGTATTTAGCAACAGTTCTAATTTAATACTCAAACAGTGATGGGTTCATCTGTCAGTGTTGCACTGTCACATAAATGGTTGGTTCCTTCATTATCCCAGTGTCAGCCTAAACAGCTTAAGCAAATGAAGTGCACTTACTGCTGCATTTAAGCTCCATGTAAGATTGATAAGATGTTCCCAATTTTCCTTTTTTTTTCCTTAATATATCTCTAGCTCATAGCAAGTTAAGTTCCTATGCATATGGGTCAATCTGTCCCACCAGGAGAGGGAAAGAAGTAAATAAGCAACCATGGGCCATGGTTGTTCCCAGCTCTGCACAGCACAAATAGAAGGTCATGTCCTGGGTAGTGTAACAAGGAACGCAGTCTGTGCAGTTTCATCTATGGGTTGAGCAAGGTCATTTAATTTCACTAAGATCCCAGACTTTGCTGTTATTATTTCTGAGATTTTGATCTATTTTGACCCACTGGACTATCAGCATTAAATAAATGGTTTCTTATCATTCTGGTGTCCTATGACAAGAAGGATCTTGCTGAAGTGATTGACATCGCCTCTCCTTGCTCTGTAACCTATGATGTCATTTGTGAATCCTATTCATTTCTGGGAAAAATAAATAAAACTAGTGGCTCCTATTCCAGTCCACTGTGGGAGTCTTTCCTTGCCCAGATTGTATTCTGGGCATGAACTGGATAAACTCAATTAAAGCAAAAAATGCTCATTGGTGTCAAATAGATGGTTCCTAGTCCCAGATGTGTCATGCTCAGTTAGTGAATAACAGAGTGTCAAATAAAGCAATAAATCTTCTTACTTGCTGACTGCTGTGTAGGGCTGCCATGCAAAGACTCTCACATGCTCACTAATTCTGTGTGATGAGTGAAGCTGGCTGCAACCCCATCATTTCCACAGGCCAGCAGAGAGGTGCAAACATATTGAACTGGGACAAGTGTTGGATTAAACTCCATTCCTCAACACCTTGAGGCCATTCTTGGAAATCTGACAGCAATAGCCATGGAAACAGTCAGTTTTAAGCCTGATTTCAGCAAGAGTGTTCACAGTGCAAGGTGGGACATAGAGCAGGAAGGAATGGTATAGCTGGGCTCTGTGCTAAATAATTGACATCGTTCATACTTCTTTGCAAACATTCATGCTGGGAGACACTAGTGTGCTCTGGGCAGAGGGTACTGATAGATAAGGCTCCATGCATGGACCACGTCTGGATGAACCACACTGAAAGAAAAATGAATTCAGTATTTGAGGCTAAGCATGCTTTGAGGTCTGCATTGAATTCCTGAATAAGAAAGCTAAGGCAACCTATAGAGATGGTAGGTATTGGCAGACCCATGGCAGATGCTATTGATTCACTCCAGAAAAAAAAGCTGATGGAAATGACTCTGGGGAAAAGCAAGAGAACAAGGAGTCTCCAATACCTCAGGGACTTCTCACTAGAAAGGCAAAATCAAGGAATCAAATGTCAACAGGCTGTTGCACAGCCCTTAGGTTTTATAATATTTGGTATGCCTGCCATGGGGTGATGATCCTCAGCTGATAATGGCCTGCTTGGATTCAGACTGGTGAAAACTTCTGTTATCCAAACTCTAAGACCTGTTGTGTTATGACTGTTAACAGAGTGACTTCAAAAAACCTTCTTACATCCTGAAAGGACACTGTTGTAGCTGGAACCAATTAAAATATTTGTCCTCAAACCCTTTCTAGTGTAGTAAGTAAGCAGGTGTTCATACATAATAGGGACACCATCAAGAATCAAAGCCTGAGTATTAACAATTTCTGTTTATGTTTCAGCCCTTGCAGCAGTGGGTTTTGCATGTGTCCACACCTGCGTGGGGTAGCTGGCTATATTCCATATCTTTTGCTAGAAGAATGTCTGACTTGCCCCATACTACAGTTAGATACTCAATTAAATTTATGTGGATTATGCTTCATACTTGCCCTCTCCCTTTTTACATTGTCCATATCCGGGGTCAATTTAAACTTCCTGTGTTCTTGAGAAAAGAAGAAATTCTGGAGGCAGAGAAGAAAAGTAATTTTTAAGTCTACTTCATCTAGTTCACAATTAATTCCTCTGAGGAGCCAAAATTACCACTGATATAAAGTATCAGTGTTTGAAGACGAATACTGTCTTTTTACAGGGAATAACTAGGCTGCCCAGGATCACTGTTTGAGTGCAGATGTTCCATTTCTGGAACCTCCAGGATCCTCCTGGAAGTTATGCTAAGGCATGTGGAAGAGAAAGGTGATATTAGACAGCCAGCATGTCTTTACTAAGGTCTAGTCCTATCTGACCAATCTTCTGGACTTCAGTGATGGCATAACTGTATCAATGGACAGGAGAAGAGCCAAAAGACATGTTGGAGCGCATCCAGAGGAGGGCCATGAAAATAATCCAAGGCTGAGAGAGCTGGGGCTGTTCAGCCTTGAGAAGACAAGGCTCCGGGGAGACCCAATAGTAACCTTTCAATATCTGAAGGGGGGAAAGAAGGGGACAGACTCTTCAGCAAGGTCTGTTGTGATAAGATAAGGCGAAATGTTTTCAAACTAAAAGATATCTGGATTGGATATAAGGAAAAAGTTTTTTACAATAAGGGTGGTGAAGCACTGGAACAGGTTGCCCAGAAAGGTGGTGGATGCCCCATCCCTGTTCATCGCAGGGGAGTTGGACCAGATGACCTTCAAAGTTTCCTTCCAACTTAAACTATTCTATGACTCTATGATAAGGATTTTACTTTGAGGTAATCACTGTGGCCTCTATTCAGAAGGGCCCTTGAAACCATGCTTCATTTTAAAGCTTTGTTTTACATGTGGCTGTAACAGGATTTCAGTGAATGCACTTACAGAACAGCAGAAGAGAGAACCCCAATGCCAGAGGGACAGTCATGTCCTTTGGACAGTCAGAGAGCTTGGGCAGCCTGTCAGTGACACATGATGTGACATATCATGATAGACTGTGGTTAGGTTTCAGCTGTTAATGATGAGAACAGAGGCAACAAGGCAACACTGCTAGACTTTGTTTTGTCCCTTGGAAGCATTTGAGCCTTGGTTATGTGTCTGAAAAGTGGGTTTGGATTTGGGTATCAATTCTTCTGGTGAATATCTGCAAGGTGTTCTGGACAAAACAAAGTGACTTCTTTTAACTATTTTACCTCCAACTTAATTTTTCTATAAGATTAGTCTCTCAGAGTAAGTAGTTCCTCAAGTCTCCATGGTACTGTACAGGCTGGGGCCCCACTTTGTTGTCTGTGGGGTGAGCAAGCACATCATTGCTAATGCAGCCCTGGTCCAAACAGGTACATAAGCACAGGTTTTGTTAAGTCTGTCACTAAGTCCCTCGCCTTCAAAAAGTTAGATGTGTTCAGAATCAGGATCTCTGCCTACAAAACTGAAAGGGATTGTCAGAGGCACTGGGAACAAACCAGAAATGAAAGTCTCAGCCTGAACTACATACAAAAATGTTGTGCCACCTTTCTATTTTGCTTCTTGCCTCAGTGGTGAAATGACTTAATGTGGAATATCTGATACTGTTTACCTTACTGAAAAAAAGCTCTGTTTTGTAAATTCTGTAGCATGTCCCTTTCTTTCCTCCCCTCCTCTATTACTCTGTCACATTAAAGGAGGTAAAGGGAGAAAAACAGAGGGAAAAATGAGGAAGTGCAGCAAAGGCTTTGATCTGTCTGTGGCATAAAACTGGATTATAATGTCATTTGCTAACTGACAGATCATTTAGTGTCCTGGAAGAGTCTGTTTTCACACCGCTGAAGCTCTCACAGGGGAATTCTGTGTGGGCTCCTTATTGTCAGAGCTATTTTTCACCCAATTTGTTTCCAAATGATGTCTAACCTGAGGTCTTCCCACTGAGAGGGCTTTAAGCAATGATTAATGAGAAGTGTTTTGCCAGACCCACCTGGGGAATGGCCCATCTGCGAACTCAGGTAAGATAGAGCTGCCTACAAGGCACTGGCCTGTGAATGGCAGGCAGCTTCCCATGGCTTGAGGCATAGCTCACAGCAAAGGCAAGGTGTTCACTGTTTGCATCTCAGTGATTCATAAAAGGAGCGGAGATAAATGTCACTCACTCCATCATTAATGTCTAGTGTGAAGAAATAACCTCCCCCTCTGGAGACTGCTCCCCTCCCTGTTCCATATTCAATTATATTGTGCATCCAGCATATGTACAGCACTGACAGGGGGAACATTTGAAGTGGACAAAGATTACCAGCCCTCTTCAGTCTATTTAAAGGTGGCAAGATAAGAAGGCATGTTTTCATGTATCTGCTAGATTCTCAGATACGTTCTGGTTTGAATTCTCATCCCTTCCTTCAAATTGCACCCTGTGCTCAGCTGTACCTCCACCTCTACCTATGCCATTGCCACAATGAATCAGGTGGCAAAACTATGGCTTTTAGCTTATGCTCAGTTCAGGAGCTGGACAGTTTTTCTCCACCAGCAAAATCCAATTATCCTTCGCCACCAAAACAGAGACCTTTTCAGATGTGAGCCTCTTAGTTATGTGTAGGCAGAGCAGCCTTGTCTTGCACTCTCCTGAGAGACTTCTCATGTGTATAACATTGCTAACAGTAAGCGTGAATTTCTTGGTAGCTGCCTAAAATGATCGTTAAAATGCTCACATAAAAGTTAAGAAGGCTGAAAATTTGGTTTCTCTCTGTATTTATGAGGCTGAAATTCGAGCATATTTCTTACAGAATAATTTCCCTCCTCTGATTTATGTGGAAGCTCCAGGCTCAGTTATCATCTGGAAATACATTCCTATACAGTCTGTGTCATTTAAATGCAGCATCCTACGGTCCCGTCTGTCAAGACCAAAACATAATGGGTCCAACTGTCTATGAATAAAACAGATTGTTTGTAGGGAATATTTATTGCCTATAAAGAGCAAGAGTTTATATTGGCAAAAGCCGTCCTTCTTGTAAATAGCTAGAGGCTCCCAACATCCCCTGACTTTCAGCAGCGTTTATTCCATTGAATGTGGATCCAAAACATTTCTCACTCACTGCTTGGCAAGATGAGTTTGACAATGGTTTTCTAACCAACTGTTGTGACATTGGCAGCGTGTTTTGCCTGAAATTTCACCTGCAAAGCAATCTCCCACTTTCTTTAACTACTTCTCTTGCCAGCAACATGTTTACCATGATTTAGTTGTCTATTATACGCATGAATGACTTGTCTACTTAATTTCATCAAAAAAATGAACCCTCATAAGTGGCACAGATGCTGGTATGATGGTAATCAGATTTGTTTTTGGACAGGTTTATGGCCACTTGCTGTCAGTTAAGCTCTCTTTGGCTATCTTCACTCCTAATACAGTTTTGATGGTGATTAATGGCTCCATTAATACACTGTCTGTGCTGTGATAGACAGCACATTATGATCTTGTTTGCTGACCACAGCTGATCATGTATTTTTGTAAATTCTGTTCTGAAGAAAATATTAGTCATATTTAATATGCCACCGTCATATATTGCCATGCAGAGGTCACACAGAGAAACCTTACTCTTATACTCTCTTCACTATGGATGAGCTTCTGTGCCACTAAGAGAGACTGAAGCCCCCTGAAGAATGTGCTTGGATTAAACGTTCATCAAGTTTCCTCTTCCTGGTAACGTGCCAAGGACCTTGCTACACTGATTTCTCCTGGCTATGCTTCCATGCCACTAGTACTTCTTTTCTTCTTTGTCTCTTGCATCCTTAATTGTTTTGTCTTGAGATGCAGGAAAGGCAGGGTTTGCGTGCTGCTGGTTTGTTGTTGTTATTTTTTTCAATCACTAATTTGTTTACGTATTTATTTTGCTTTTCCCCCTTTCTAGCTCTCTCTCCTCATTTTATGTTTCTCCTCTCAATTTCTTCCCTTCCACATGCTTTTCTGAGCTGCCCAGAATCAACAAGTGAGCCCAGATCAAACCATTTTTAACTCATTTGCATCCACTGCCACCCTACCACTGTTGTGACATGGGCAGTTCGTTTTGCCTGAAATTTCGCCTGCATAGAAAGTTCCCACTTTCTTTGGAAACTGGAAATAAACTGATATTTCATTTGGAGGATTGAACATAATAAGTTGCTGGTCACTTTAGCAATGGACAAATTACAGCTGGAAGGAGACCATGGGAGGTAAAAAGTGTCGCTGAATTTCCCACAGTGCATGCTGGCACTCAGTGCAAGAGCAATGTCTGAGTGAATAAATATTAAAAAAGCTGTAACCATTTTTTAACCTTAGCATTATGAAGCAGATTTTATTTGGGAAAAATGCTGTAGATACTAGCATTTTGCTCTCCATTACTTGCCATCTTCCCTCAGTTCCCTGTGGACCCACAGAAGCGCACATACTCTCACGCCGTTCATGAGCAAATAGTGTAATAGTGCTGCCACAGGAGCAAGACCACACGTTCCCTTTCTTTACTTAGTAAAGAACAAGAAGGAAATAATGAACACAGAAAGAGGCAAATGGATATATCTGAGAAATTTGCAATGAATTTTTAAAGTATTTGAAGAAATATGGGGGCTTTGTTTTGCTTTGTTCTATTTTCCTCCAGTAATTAAGCCCAGTTTCTTTCTAGCCATATTTGATTTTTATGTTCATCTGTGCACTTGCCTAAACCCCACCCACTTGCTCCTCTGCAAATATTTATTATGCAAATGGTTTGTTTTGAATTGGGTGATCTGAGCAGATGCCCAATTCTGTGTAACTGTTCTTTAGGAAAATTGCAGAAGAGCTGGGTAACATATTACTGAACTAGTTAAATAGTTATGATTGGTGTTGAATTGCTGTAAATGCTCCTCGTAGAGCTCTGTTTTCCAGCAGTGACATTTTGACTCTTTCTCTCTACAGCTACCTCTAACCGTGTCCCCATCTGGCTACCGCCTCTGACTTACCAGCCCTTCTTTTGGAAACAGTGACTCTCCCCATTTTCTCAAGTCCAGTAATTTATTGTAATACCACTTCACAAAGGTGGCTAGGGTCTCATTAGCCAAGAAAAAAGATATTAACTTTTATTGTCAGCTTTATCCTTTAAGAACAAAAAATTTTGTTAAAACATTTTTAAACTTCCTTCCTCTACCAATTCTGAATCTGGTCAAGCTCACCTTAAATCTAGTGCTTCATCTTCTGATCTTCTCTTGGACTCCTGATGAACTTGAGAGAGAAAATAATAGTAATAATAATAATAATAATAATAAACACACAAAAATACTATATGAGAACTGTGATCAGTAGGAGTGAGGGACGTAAGGGGACAGCTTCTGCAGTTCAGTCATCAGATGGAGAATTATCAAAGGCTCCAGATAAGATGCTCAATAGGATAGAAACACTGAAGTCATTTCATCCAGTCATTTCATCTTAAATATAACTGAAGAGATTACTGAATGAGGACAGATCATTTGTATACATTCACATAGATCATCATATGCTGACATTTGCATATGCAGATGCATAGACGCACAAGTGCCGAAGCACTCACATATTCATGTATAATCACATACAGTAGCATGTTCTACTAGACAACAACCTTTTTAGCTTCCTCAGCTATTCTATCATCTCTTCCCACTTCCTTTTATTCAGGATGCTTTCACTAAGGTAGCACATGCTTCCATATAGCACAGGCTATCTGTGAACAAATATAACAGAAAATCTTTCTTGTCATTCTAAGTGATTGAATACAACAAATAGTTAACCATTACTGAACAACTCAATATGTGTTACATCCTGAATAAACAAAAATATCCACAGTTCAAAATTCACAATTTCTGCATCAATATATAACTTCAAACACATTTATTTCTATGCTTCTACACACAGATTTCTCCATAGAAAAAGTCAGTAAACTCAGACTTGCGGATGACTTTTTTCATCCCTTGCAATGATAAGTAAGGAATATTCCATTGCAAATTAGCATGTAAGACTATGTGCAATATTTCTAAAGCTACAGATAAATAAACCCATATGTATAGGAAGATATACTCATCTCTGGAAAAAAAAAAAAAGGAAAAAAAAAATGGAAAAAAACCCAAACACCTGATTTGCTTCATGCTGCATAGTGATATAATACAACAACGGAAGCAGCTGCGATGCTCACCTACCACAGATACTGAAAAGGGCAGTAGAAAGAATTTGTAATGCTAACCTCTTTGCCAAGACCTGGCGAGGTGGTTTGCACAAAACTCTAAAGTGTCTGCCTCATGTCTTCATGGCTTTCTGTTTCATACACACACACAGAAGATAGCTTTGTGATTACATTTTTTGAGTTAACGTAGGAGTATAGTATGACTAAACGAGAACGGTCAACAAACCACCACAGGTTAGAATTGATTGTGGATAAAATGCAGATAAAATGCTGCTCCTCCACAAAGTCAAAAGCCAGCGGGCTGGCTGCATGCAACTGTGTTGGAGCTCAGCAGTGTGCCCCATTCGTCCTCTGACTCAAGAGGTGCTCTGTCTGCACCAAGCCTGGCATCTCCACATAGAGCATCACCTGCATCCGTGATCTCCTGGGGGAAGGATTTGTGAAAGGAGACACAAACAAGCAGTGTTAGATGACTGCTGCTCTCCAACCCTTATGTTTCACCCCGTTATTCTGGTACTCAAACAAATGATGATATCTGAGCAGAACACAGCTCATATTTGGCTATTGCATGGTTGTTATCCAATGTCATGGACAGCTGCTGAAAATATAAAAGAAATTATCTTCTTTAGGATGCAGATTCAGAATGACATGAGGAATGAGCAATACCAGACATCCAAACTACCACTGATAGCTTGTACTTCCAAATCAAGACTTTCTGATCATGTATGGCAGCCAAAAAATACATACAGGAAAATGTTCACAAGGTCTTTGAAGGGTGTATATCAGTATTGAAAGCGATATAATAGGTGAACACTGAATGAATGTGTCAACTCAAGTAATTCAAAGACTAGTCAACTGTTCCCACCAAAACAGATTTTCAAGGGAAAACCTCTGTTTTAGAGTAGACATACATTTTTATGAAGCATTTTCTTTCCCTAGAGGATACCAGGTTTTTATCTAAAACTTTTATGTGAGTATAGACAAACAAATGCTCAACTTGCCAAAGGAAAAGAAATATCTAGGTAAAGTTGCTAACATTTCTCCACCTTGAGTTACGGGAAAACTACATGGAGGTCACTTAAAGGCAGAATGCTTCAGCAATCCTTTTGGCATGCCAGCACATTCAGTCTGTTTGCCATTCACAAGACCATCGCTATGCAGTGCCAGGCCCAGAGGTGGGGTGCTGGCTCCTATGCATTGCTTGGACAGAGCACCGGCTTTGGCTTCTTGAGAAAGAGAAAGGATTACTCTATCATTATTAACATTATGGAAAAATTGATCCACAGCTCTTCTGCACATCCACGGGCAGTGGCAGGTCATGGTGCTTCTCTGCAGAGCTAACCAGGCTTTCTTGTTCTGCCAGAGGGAAGTCAATGACAGTCATTTATAGCCAAAAAAGTAAAAAAAATAAACCAAAAATAAAGTCAAAGAAGTTAACAATTACCTCAGAGGAGTTAGTGCACTCTCATTCTTACAGAGATGTGGGTGATATAGTGCGTGTGGTCATTTTAAACCATTTTTTCAGGTTGTAGCAAAGCAAAATCATTTTCCTTGATGGGCCACATTGTAAATGGATGGGGGGAGGTGGGAGAGAGGGGAATCAAATTACTTTTGGAAACAAAAGCTTTAACTTCTGGCACCTAGACAATTAGGTTTTGCTTCTTCTGTTGTTGTCCTCTTGGTTTCATCTGTAATATGTATGGTGATTGTTTGCAGCCTGGCAACAGCATGAAGTTGTGGGGGGGAGGGAAGCCACAGCCCTTGTTAGCTGGGATCCCAACTTCAAAGGCTTTGGGGACATTGAGCAGACAGGTTTCAGCAGCCGTTATGGCAGACATGCAGACAAAAGGGCTCCCTCCATTTCCGTGGAGCAGGGGTGACTTTTTGGCCCATTTTTGTTGTTGTTGTTTAATTTTGTCAGGGTGAGGGGAAGCTCCTGGCACCAGGGATGATGCATTCTGCCCATGACTGCGTGCCCTCTCCTTTCCGCGTCAGAAGCAGATATGGGCATTTATGGCTCCATAAATCACAGGCTAAGCCATACATGAGCAGCTGGTACATGTGCTAATAACTATAATTATTAATCATGTCAATTTCACACCCTTCAAATTTCCGCGCGGGGCTTTCGGCAGGAGAGGCAGCCCCGGCGCCTTGAGCTGTTTATGGTATGAAAATATGATGAGCTGATGGTCTTTGATAATTGTCCTATGACAGTATTGATCTCCCTACAATTGGGTTTGTGGGGTATCGCTGCCTGACAAAAGTGGCTCTCCTCGCCTCCTGGTATATATCATTGTCACACATGCCCCATTGTTATGGAGGGGAGTGAATTACTTTCAGTATTCGTCCCAGTCTTTAGCTACTAGGTCACCATTATTCTAGCCTTATGTCAGTGTGGGGACATTTTCTTTGAAGTTTTCTTTTGTATCTTTCTTAGGGCAGAAGCATTTGGCTATGTAGAGCTGCTTCAAAAAAAAAAAAAAATAGTCGGCGGTTCAGGTTGGGGTGCCTGGTGGGAGCCAGGGAAAACTCCCTCCCAGCAGGCACAGTCATCCCACTGCCCTGCTCCTTGGTGCTGGCCACCTCTACCAGCTTTGAGCCCCAGCTTGGGTCCTCGATGCTGACTCTTTGGTCATTGAAGAAGAAAGAAAGGAAAGAAATTTCCCCCAACCTCGCTGTGACAGCATGTTCTACCCAGCAGGCTTTTCCCTTTTAGCACTCCGCCACTTAGAAGAAGTGCATCCAGCAAGACGTGGCAGTTCAGCTCTATGGGTAACATTGCTCAAGTCTTAAATATAGTAAATAAGGACAATAACCCCCCTGACAGCAAAACAATCCTTTCTAGGATGATGGGAGCATCTTTCAGGCTCATCTGCATGTTAACTTGACACTGTGGTGGCCAGTCATCTCCCACTGGCCCAAACAAGGGCATGGGACTCTCCCCACTTGTTCCGAGATCTGCCTGGCCCCCATCAGGCCGCTTTTAAATTGCTCCTGCTGTCTTTACAGCTGCTCCGTTCCAATGACCCCCAGAAGGGTCTAGGGATTGCTAGGAGAAATTTCTATTAATCAACCCCAAACAGACTGTTACAATTTCACACTTCTTCTCCCATCATTTCCCATTCATTTTAATGAATTTCAGGGTCTGCTACTTTCAAAAGTTACAAGTGAAGCCACCAAAAAAAAAAAAAAAAAAAAAAAAAAAAAAAAAAAAAAAAAAAAAAAAAAAAAATTAAATTAATAATAACACACAAAAATAAAATGCCAATCAAAACAAAGGAATCCCCCCTCCAGCTGACAGCAGCAGGACAGGAAGCATCATTTCCAAAGCATCAACAAAATGCACCTCGAGAGGAGCCATGCTGCAATTCAGGCAGCAGATTCCTACCTCCTCCTGGGCCTTATCCTTCTCTCTTCTTCTCAAAGGGAATTTTGCATTTGTCATCATCATAAACAAAATGGGCTGAGAGTCAATTAGGGACAAAACCCATTCACTTCATTTACTGGGGAAAAAAACACATCAAGAAGACTGGACTGCAAATCTCATCTCCCAGCCCACTGTGTCCACACCATGCAGCAAGACCAGAGTCGGCCACAACCTTCAGAAACTTTTGTGCTTTACTACAAACCTCTTCTTCTACCTTAGCTAAGCCAAGTCAGATTTCAGCTAGGCAAGAGTACCGCTGGCTTTCTGATGCTCTTTTTTGAGCACAGACTGTCAGAAACGGAGTATAGATCGGGACTTTGTGCTAACAGCACCTACCAGGTTGGCCCACACTTTAGGAGCCAGGGTTGCCTCTGTTCTCAGGGACAACATGCTTTAGCCAGCATGTCTGATTTTGTGCTTCTTGACTGTGAACTTACAGATGTATTTTTACCTCGAGGCTGCATTTTAAAATCCTTATGTTGTGCCTTGGGCATGCTGCGCAGGCCAGTGACCTCCATCTGTATGTCTCCAAATCTATGCACAGGTTTACCTTTACAAAGATCACTGGAGATGCTGAAAAAGTGAGTGGAGTACTCATCCCTCTAGCCTGAGGGCAGGATAAGCACATTCCTGACTTTGATGTCTTCTGTATCTTTATGAGTGTAATGCTCTTATGTCCTGTCCCCTGTCAAGACATGTAACTCAGCCTTGTGCACAGATAGAGTAGTGGTGGGATCACAGCAAAAAGTGCCTATGACAATTCCTACCTCTGATTTTTTACTTTCCTTACACAAGCCTAATACACTGCAGTAAAGAACCAGCAGAAAGGAATATTAGTAACTAACAAACCACATCTAGGATGGATGGCAGAATAAACCATTCAACCCTTCTGAGAAGTAAGACTATACTGAATCATAGAATCATAGAATCGTAGAATGGCCTGGGTTGAAGAGGACCTCAAAGATCATCTAGTTTCAACCTCCCTGACATGGGCAGGATTGCCAACCACTAGATCAGGCTGCCCAGAACCATATCCAGCTTGGTCTTGAATGCCTCCACGAGTTGTGCATCCACAACCTCCCTGGGCATCCTATTCCAGTGCAAATATTGCCTTTTATTGGAATCACAGAAGAAGAGTCTCTGAGCCCACCTGGAACTGCTGGATCCAACTCTTCAGTGAGTTGGTGTGAAAGAATACAGCTTAGCTCAGGAAGTGCAGATCAGCAGCAAGAGCAAACTCTTTCTGATCAAGGGGTACCAATGTCTAGCAGGATTTTGTGTTATGTTCTGCTGGTTTGGGGGTTATCCTCATCTGTGAAGTAGCTCATGATCCTAGCCAATGTTAGGTAGCTTAGACTCTACCCAATACTTCTGAATTTCTGAAGGGACGCTATAAATTAGAAATGGGCAGAGTTTTCCATTGTGGAAATAGTCACTTTCTGAGGTTTCCCATATTTCTAGCAGGACACCATTGCTGGCTCTTGCCTGGAGAAAGTTGGAATCCCTTTCAAACATCCAGTCCCACACTGAGCATTGTTCTGCCAGGGGCTGGAACCAACAGAGATTTAAATCTCTACTCAGAATAGATTTTTCCCATTGCAGACTTGTGGTCTCATGCCTGTATTATAGCCCATTATAGTCCATGCACCAGCTCCACTGTGCTTCTGACAGTCTGACAAAGGAATTTTCATGATCACTCTAATCCCTTCGTGACAAGTTTGTTTTGTGTGCTGAATCTGTGATTCCCAGTATTAATCCTGAACTCACTTTCATTTTAGCTTATGTGAATGATTTGCTGTCTCCTAATGTTTGGCACATTAGCCCAACAACTTCTGTAAGAAGTCTTCTTGAATGCAGTGGGTTCATCCAATACATTTATTTACTTGGATAAAGATTTCTCTTGATCATCCATCTGGTTTTATCCAGTCATGCCTCTTCAGGTGCACTTTATTGCTATAGATCTTTGTGATATGATCAGTGTCTCCAGCAGAAACTGTGTGGGCATGTCTAAACTAGCAACTGTGATTAAGACTGTGGATGGACTCAGGCACCATCCCACAGTCGCCCCGCTGGTCAGTTGCTAGAACACTTATCAGCTAGGCTCTGTTTGAGTCAAGCAGTTCTTTCCTTAGCAATACCTTAGTTTAGGGGAGACTATGAAGTGGGTATTGTCCCTAGAAGGTGCGATGAATGAGGTCATATAGGTTTGGGAAGAAAACAGTTTAGTTAAATGGGCATAAGCTGTGCCGTGCTGCTGAAACTGAGCCAGAAAACACAATGGTTCATTTTATTTAGAATAGATACTATATGAAACCTTCATATGAGTATATTCCATGGCTGCTGCATGTAAAAAAATGTAGAGTTCAGTTTCAATCTGGGGAGTCATAGAAACCACCCAGATGTTCAGTGTGTCAGATAAATGATTCCACCTAGAGTTAACGAGATTGGCCTTGTTCCCTCTCATCTGGTCATCTGGTCTACTTCCTTGTTGCAGGTGGAAAAAAAAGATATCCCCAGGCAGCCATTCATCCCTGCCTTGAGATCTACCTCAACCACACAGAATAGGTGACCGTCAGAGGTGTATATTCTATGGACAGACATTTCACCATCACATACACCCAGTATTCTCACCCCTAGCCTCCCCAGCCACTCACTTTCACTTCAGAATATCCCAGATCCCTCTGTGCTTGATGATTGCCAGTTGTGTCAGAAATGATTATTTTTAAAAGGATGCTAGATACCCTTGACTGAATTACTTCTGAAACATGACTTTGAAAGATGAAAGAGGCTAACTAAATTTGAGATAGCCTGAAGTTAAGATAGTTATCTTAGTGCCTATCCATATGGGTAGTGGAGAGGGCCAGATCTCTCTGGAGGGCTAGATAATGGTTCTCAGAATGCTTAAATTTAGACTTAGTACCTTTGGGCACTTCCAAACATTTATCCAAGCTACAGAGAAATAGCATTTGCTGAACATAACTTTATTGCCAATGTATTTAGCAAAACTGGTCTATAGTTTAATCTGGCAGTTGGTTTCTTGAATAGAAAAGGCATTTGTACATTATTCTTGCATGGATTACGGTGTTACTGAAATCCATTAGTTCTGCCTGGTGGTCTTTGTCTCATGTTCTGTAGTCTCCTTCATGATCCCACTGCCAAGAATTTCGGTGCTTGTACCCCTGGACTGCATGTGCAGTGATGCTGGAATACTGACTTCTCTGACAGAAAACTGTGAGTACTGCCTTTGCAGTGGTCATTTGCATGGTACTCTTCCCTGGCAACTCCCCTTCCAGGCAAAGTAACTAAAACATGCTCATCTGCTGCACTTCTGCCAAAGGTTTTGATGCCATGTTACTGAGGAGTGGCACAACTGCAAGGTGCCAATTTTTAATATGTGACACAGATTGGACCAAATTTTTGTATCATTATTATTTTTTGCCCTTTTTTTCTTTTTAAGGGGGAAAAAAAAAAAAAAACCCTTACCTGAAAGTGGAAATTAGTGCAGAGTTTTGGTCTGTGTGTGAGAGGGAAGTTTCTGAGCTGTTAACATGTAGTCTGGCGATTTTGTTCTTGGCTCTCAGACCTTCCTATTCCCATAATGCTTGTTTACCTTCTGTCTCTCTCTCCCTTCCATCCTCCTCATTTTTTCTGATCTACATGGTTCCACGAGGAGAAAAGCATAAATGAGGGGGATATGGATAAGAAAAAAATGGGGAGAAAAATAGGCCCAAGACTTTGAAACACATTGTTTGCCAGGGTTCTGCTCCACATTTTTAAGGTGAACTCTCCTGATTTTCAGAAATCCAACCACCTACCCCTAGCTCTGACAATGTGTACAAAGGCGCTTGCACGCGTCCCCTGACAAGGAGCTCTCAGCACTGTGTGACTGCTGTGCTCACATTCATTGGAGAGTCATCTGAGCAGTTACAGCTGCAAAACAAATGCTGCCCTTCTCCAACTTCTGCCCTTATAAATCTACTTCTTCACTTTTGCTGTAGAAGCAAACAAACCTGGCCTGGAATTGCTGTGCGCATTCAGCGCCTTTATACCCCCCTCCAAAATAAAGAGGCTGGGCTCCACTGGCCTGGAAACAAGGCCTCAGGAATGCCTGCAGGGAAGCTGTCGCATGCGAGTCTGGGTTGCCGTTTTCATTTGCCTATCCCTTCTGAGGAGCAGAGACGGAAAACAAAATGATGTGCTAAAGAGCGTGGCCCCTGAATGGCTTCCGACGGTCGACTGGGCCTGGCGGCCGTGGGTGCATCCAGCGCCATTCAGGCGCTGCAGGCAAGGAGGGCACGGACGGGCGAGGCTGCTCCCTTTGAAGATGATTCTGTTGGGCTGGAAATACAGGAGAAAAGCACAGCTTCCTTCAGCTGTCCCCCTTTGTGTGCTTTCCCATACGAAAGTATGTTGCCACCGCTGCTCCACACTTTGTTATTACGACAAGAAAAAATGAATTTCTAATGAGGTATCTGTGCCAGCTGCAAGCACCTTGTGGATGTCCACGGCCCAGGAGCTTTGTCAGCCGCTCCTCGCTAAATGCGAACCAGCCCGGGGGAGGACGAGACTGTCAAACAGTCCCCACGATAAAACTTCTTCTGTGCAAATCCAAACACACGGAAACACCCCTAATAAGTTATGCTGTGACATGGCCTCATTTCACAGTGATCAACTCAGGGGACAGAAGGGCTCAGGGAGTCTTTGACAGTGTGCAAGAAGACCTGATTTTTAAAGGCAAGGAACAGTACATTTAGAATTGATTAATACCCTCGATTCCCAGAAGGCTTGTCATACGTAACACAGGAAATGTTGTGCTCGGCCCCTACAGTGCAGCTGCATTTCTCCAGTACCATGCTAGGACAGGAACAGTTGCACAGGGGGTACCACATCCACCACCCATCCCAAGCTACTGGGCTGGAGGGGGCTGTGCCCACAGGGGTCTTCAGCCACACTGCTTACACCCCTGTGGCCAGCTCAGAGACCAAAGTTGTAAATGTTGTTCAGATGTTAGCACGGGCTGAGATAAGGAGCACAGAAAGACGCTTGAGGGAAAATTTTGGGGAGTTCTGAAGAAGAGCTTGAGACAAGTTTGAGCTGAATCTTCAGCAGGAACCTGTGCGTTTCTGAGCTCAGAGTCAGCTAAAGAAAAGCAAGTGTGGCTGATCACACTGATGCTTTTCTGCTTTTCCACAGCCAAAGGCACTGCGTTTTTGCACAGATTAATCAGCAGCAGCCTCGGGCATTTGCACAGTGAGCATCTGCACTGTACCTGGCCTCCTGAGGGGGCTTTGTACTGAGAATCTACACTCAAAGCACACTTCTCTAAGTCATCAGGTGCTCCTCAAAATCTCAACTTCTCTAAATAACCTTTAAAAACTTTACCAGCTCTGATCCTGAGCGCTCATATCCTCTCACCCTGCTCATGTGGATGGACAGAAATAAATGACCAAGTGAGTGAGTGACTGGGGGTAATGTCTCTGCAGGCGGTGGTGACATTGATGGAGAATGATGGATGAGGGTGACAGGGCTCCACCCTACCCACTTGCCCATGTGCATGACAGAAGGTCTTGCAGGCCAGCCCCCACTCCTCTAACAATGCCTCCAAGTAGGTATTTGGAAGTGTAAAAACAATGGGTTTGGCTCCAACAGTGATTGTGCTACAAATTTGAGGCTGTTTAATGAGTTGCTAATGTGAAAATAATTTTCTTTTCTGACTTCAGAAAGGAAGGAGTAAAGACAGATGGCTGAAAACGTGGGGAGATGCAGCCATAGAATTTGTAATGGCTCTGCCAAGTCTTGGAAAGTAGCTTTTTAGGAGACATAAAAAAAGAGGGGGACTTGCCACTATCAGGAGCTGACAGAAGCTCTCTGAATTTCTCCCTTCTCACCTCTCTGGCACGGGCACTCCTGTCCGCAAACAGCAGCCCTTGTCGAGCTGGTGGTCCCTATCGCAAAGGCAAAGCTGCGGATCCAAGTTGAAATGCGTCCTGTAGAGGGGAGGGGAAGATGTCCCTGGCACATGCCTGAGAATGGCAATTGATTGCTAATCCAGATTTAGGGGATGTGTTTGGTGATTGATCATTTGATCTCAAATGTCACAGGAAAAACTACAACTCTTGGGGGCCAGAAACGGTGTCAGTGACTGCAAGGAATGCCTGTCTCGCAGGGCTTTGTTTTGTTTTGTTTTGTTTTGTTTTGTTTTGTTTTATATGCAGATTGAAGTTAAGAAGGGACATTTGGCATTTAAATGGAACTGTCACTTCTGTCTCCACCAAGCCAGCTTTTCTAAGCTGATGAATACACAGACAAATTGCTAAAAAACTTAAAAACTTCCTCTGAAAAAGTTTGTATTTTTGTAAGTATGTAACACCACTGAATTCTTATTGAAAAAAAAAGAGAGAGAAAAAAAAAAGATGTTAGTGTAGCTTCTGGTAGAGAATGGCCAATTATCCAGGAACAGTGAGCTATGGAACCAAATTAATTTGGTCCTAAGAGTGCCATAACAAACCTGGTAACACCTGATTTCTGTGAGTTGTCAGCTCCTTGCCAACTATGAAGGAGCAGTCACATGCCCAGTAGTTTTGTTCCTTTCAGGAGCACGGCTTTTTTGTAGGTTGCCATTCTCTTTACAGCCTAGTGGCTGGGATTTCAAAAGTAACATGGTTTTCAGTGCCTGGCTTTCTTACAAACTGAACTGAAGTCCTCTTCACTCTCAGAGTGCAAGCACTTGGTGTTTACTGAAACCCAGGTGCCTTTGTGGTACCCCAAAAAGTCCAGATCAGCAGCAGCCCCTCCTACCCTCTTGATTGTCATCCTACTGAGCTGAACACACAAACGGTCAATAAGTTGTCTATTGCATTACGTAGTATGTATTTCTGTTAAAGATACTTAAAATTGTTCCTATAGTTCTGTAATTATTGTATAACAAACAAGTTAGGATTACAGGTCTTCCTCATCAGAGCACCCTTATTCTCAGCTGAACACATTGGGAAGCAGAGACAGCACTGCCTGTGCTTCTGCTTTCTGGCATGGTGGTCATGATCTGTCTGGGGTTTTGTCTGAAAAGGATATTGCAAAACTGCAGGAAAACTCTTCTGTTATTTGCTCAGAATCCGATAATGCCATCTGCATTATGCTCTCTCCGCAGAGATGTGTCTTTGCTCATGGAAAACCCTGCAAAACCCTGCTGGCAGATGGACAGATGATGCAGAAGAGACAGATTCCCTCTATCAGACAGAAGCCGTGGCTGGTCAGCACCAGATTACCTGAAGGGAAGGGAAAATGAGGAGGGAGCAGAGATGGGTCTGCTGGAAGTAGCATCACGTTTTAGGTAGCAGGTATGTTTAACTTGGTGATTGTTTTCTGTGCCACCCCTGCTGTACGCAGCAGACCCTAACCCATGGCCACCCACCTGACTGATCACCCAGCGTAGATATGTCCCCTGCACACAACCCAAGCAATCTCTCTCTCTGTGCCATGCACAGCGCAGTAGGCTGCAGCTGGCAGCAGCACTGATGGCAGCGTTTTTAGCAGAAGCTTAACTGCAAATCTCTGTCTTGTCAAGCAAGCTTAATGCAAATAATTAGTGAGATGTAAGCTTATCCTATAAGACTAGATGGAGGCTAGACCTGGTGTGGAAGCACAGTATGTAAAAGCAAGAGGGGAGTCTACTTCACTGCCTGTCCAGATTTGCAGCTCCTGTGCTCTGGGGAGCAGTTTAGATCTTTGTCTGCAAAGCTCCTAGGGGAAGCACATTCCCAGCCAATTCCCTCCTTCCTGCTGTGCTGCAGAGGCCTGCAGGGGTGTATTCATCACTTTGCAAGGAAGCATCCCTATTAAAGATCTCTGTGGAGGCAAGCATCAGTGATTTGCTCTATTGCATGACTAGTTTTCACTCACTCACTCATGAAGATCTCCCATAACAAAACAAAGTACCATGAATCTGATGCTTACAAATCATGGAAATGATCCTCATGAATGCAAATATTCCTCAAGTTGGGACTAGGGACCGTGTTGCCATTTAGACACATGGAAGAGGTCCTGTCCAGCAGCTCCCTGTCCTGCTAATAGATGAGAGCTACGCTCCTACTCCCGGGGAGCTCACAGAGTGGAGCAGCTCTCCAGAGAGCCAGCATCTACAAAGCGTTAACATCTGGTGCCCATTATTTCACCAGCTCTGTTGTGATTAGTCCATATGATAAGTCTGGCCAATTGCTACTGGAAAGGGATTGCTCCACTCCCTTCACCAGCCTCCTTGAGCTGTCACTTCTGGTTTGTGGGCCCTGCTAATTTGCCACTGCAATTTCCAATATTTGCTCAAATCCCATAAGGAAATCTCCCAGCTTTTCAGACAGAAGGGTAGCACCGGTAATAAAAAGAGAAGGTTTATCAATTAACTCAAACTGCTCTATTGAAGCAGGCTCTAAACCCCTCCTATTTCAATTACGTGAGACTCATGAAATGCTCTGGGAAAACTTTTGCTCATGCAAGCATTTTGTGAGGGAGCTGGTGGGATTTACCTGGGTTTTTACAAGATGGGGAAGAGGTTAAAAATAAATACCCTCCAGTTTCCCAAATGCCTTTTTAGCTGTGTGTCAGCCACCATGAAAGCTGGACTCTGTCCATCTGACAGGATGGCTGCTCCTCAAATATGTAGGAAAGGCATTCGAGGCCTTCAGGTCTTTCCCAGGTAACAGCAATAGGACAACAGGTAATGGCCTTAAGTTGCACCAGGGGAGATTCAGGTTGGATATTAGGAAAACTTTCTTCTCAGAAAGAGTGGTGAGGTACTGGAACAGGCTGCCCAGTGAGGTGGTGGAGTCATCATCCCTGGAAGAATTCAAGTAACGTGTGGATGTCTGACGGACATGGTTAGTGGCATAGTAGGGATGGGTTGGTGATTGGACTAGGTGATCTTAATGGTTTTTTCCAACCTTAATTATTCTATGATTCTGTGATTCAGCTTCCCCATAGTTTTTCTGTGTCTTTCTCTTCTGTTCCTTTGTTTGCTCGTTCCTCCATTCATCCCCTCCTTCCTACAGAGGTTAACTCCACCACTCAAACACTTCCATGACTATAGGAAATCTTGATTATCCTCATTTCACATCAGTGAAGATAGGTTAAGATCAGTACCTCACTAAGGGCAGGATGGGAATTGCTGTCAGGACTAGGTTTACTAAGACTTCTGCCCCAACCGTGAATGTATTCAATGAATAGCTTTACACATTATGACAGTTCCTCAAGAAGATATGAAAGACAAGAACTAACACAAGAGGGTCAAAATAATCTGCATCTATACAAGGATCAGATTTTATGCTTTTTAATTGGCATGTAATATTGGTTTTATTAAATAATATCCATTCCATCCTACCTTTTAATTAGTATCTCTGTAAATTCCATATTGCGGATATCCTTGCAAGGACAGAGCTCCACAAGGAGAGCTCCGTAAGTGAATTCAACCAAAGCATTAGCTCCAGGCAGTGCATTGTCTGTGCTACTTTATGACACCTATAATGCACTTCACTCCTGAAATGTTCAGTTCAGGGCACGTGTTTACCATCTTTATGTTCCATCATAAACTCATGCCTTTCAACAGTGGATGATATTTAAGCATAGGTCAGATGTCAAATGTGACAACACTCCATGCTACTGTGAAGATGATGGCACTCACATTTTTTTCTGCTGGAGTTCTTGCAGCGCTGAGGTGATAAGCACCCCTGAGGTGGAAGGGAAGGAAGCTATCATGTTTCTCAAATGAGTCAGAAAAACAGAAGCCACAAATTCTCTGAGCTTTGCACTTTCTTCCTGGACACTTTCATCAGACGATGTTGAGTATGTTACCCAGTTTTCATTAGCTAAGAATTTCATCCGTACCAGATCCTATGCTTCACTACCAAGAGTCATTACATGCATGGCATTTCTTTCAAAATACTCTGAGACAGCAGTGATGATTCTGTTCTGTAAATGTAGAAAGTGAGGTACAGGAGTGAAATGGACAACATCATGTGGAAAGTCAGCATTTGTATCACTGCCTCAGACTTCTAACTCAGTAAGTATGCTGACTTTATGATCAAAATTTATACCTTGTTTGAGTGAATGTAGAATGTGTGCACACCCATGGATGAGCTCACGCACATCACACACATTCACCAAACTCTCGTGATGTTAGTTGCTGGTGAAACTAAAAGAGAGATGTCATTACTTTTAGAGATTTAAAATATCGCATCAATGCTGCCCAGTGTGGTGGCTTTCTATTAGAACATCTCATATCATTAAATACAATTTTGCCTATAACAGACCTCACTGGCTTCTGACAGAGGATGCTATGTCCCTGACAATGACTCCCAGTAAAACCTGGGCTGTCCTCAGTTGGTCTGATAGATACCAGGTCTCCTCTTACTGCTCCTGATGACATATTCAGAGCAAAGTAGAGCAGTCTTGGGGCTGAAGTAAAATACAAAGGAATTTTCTTATTAAACCTCTTGCAAGTCTCTCTCATTTTCTGAGCTAGAAATGATAACCTCTGAACAGACGTAGATTCAGATGCAGATCTGCAGATGCAGATTCAAAACCAGAGAAGAAACCTAGATACATTCTGATAAAGTGGAGATATGTTAGCAATGCTCCTCTTACCAGCAAGGCTCTTGTCTTGCTGAAACTTTGATTTCCTATATCAGTGAAACAGCAACTTCTAATGTAAGTTGTGGTGAAGTACACTGAGTGACTGTCACATTGGTCACTTCTCTCACTCTCTGGAGGATCCACTCTCCAATTTGTGTTTATAGAGTCTGTCATCAGACTCAGCAACAGAGCCAAACATTCTCATCTTCCTCTGGAAGTGAGCTAGCCATTTGGGCCCTCGGGACACATGAGGTGAAGGGATAAGGTCATTTTAGAGAAGGACAGGAGGCAGAGTCTTCCAGAAAGTAGAAAAGCTTGACAGCTTTGTCATTCAGGGATTATGAAACTGGAGACCTACTGTACTTAAAGTGCTGCTCTGTAGAGCAGCAGAGACCCTCCTGGATTAGAAGATGGGCTGAGGCACTGGGTTGGGCCCAATCCGCCATCCTCAGCTTGGCCCTGCAACTGGCTCCTGGTAGATTACTTGGTATGTAAGGCACTGTCAGTAACTCATGTTTACTTACTTCCCAGGAGGCTGTGAAGGTGGCTTTGTTTTTAGAAAGAATCCATGCAGAAAACTGTAATAAGCTAGGGTGATGAGTCTGATTTTTTTTTTTTTTTATGTGCCTTCTTAGCTACAGGAGTGATCCTTTCATTTATCATAACAATCCTTTACATTTGTTCAAAAGTGTTCCTTTTCAACTACCAGAAAAATATTTTGGTCCCTTTAAGAAGCCAGGGGCAGAGGCCTGTGAAAGGTCCATTTTACCATTTCACTAGACTTTGGGCAGCTCTCACCTACTCAGAGCTCAGCTGCACCAGGCTAATTTCCATAAGCATCATGTGGTGTTACAGAAACCACATTTTGCCAAGCTGTCAACTGTACAGCCTTCTCTTTGCTAAACAGACTCCCATTAAAACTGTCTGCACAATTTGTCAGTTAAATGAGGTACAAGAGGGACGCTCTATTTGCCCCTAATTAGCTGTGCAGACTACCTTTGTCTGTTTGATTAAGTATTCACATTATCAATTTTGTTTAATCTGATTCATTTCACACACCTCCCCCGGGACTCAGCCCATACGGTTAACTAATCTGTGATATCATCTCTCATATCAGCCCGCCGCAATCTCCCACGGCACGCTCTGCCCACAGACGCGCCGCTCACCAAAATCCTTGCTGGGAGAGATGCTTCTTCATGGCCAACAAAAACCATGCTGCCTCCCTTGAGCAGAGGGCTGGTGTGGTGAAGGGAAACCAGGAGGAGGCAGCTCTTGCTGGCTGTTCCTCCTGGGCACCCTTGCAAGATCTCAGTTTTTTTTTTTTTTATCTAAGAAGCTGCAGCCAGTCATTTCCAGCAAGATGTGACATGCGTCCTGCATTGGCATGCTGCTGTGCACAACCTGCCATGCGACTCTTCTTTTAGCAGGGGGAAGCACAAGCATCTGAAAACACACAGCGATGTGGAAGAGGGCTTGTAACTGTGGAGAAGGAGCTTTAGCCAGAGGGACCCAAAGACTGTGAAGTCAAAGAGGTCCTGGTCCCTTCAGAGAACACAGCCCATCTCAAAAGGCTGGAAGATTCATTCAGAAAGAAATCAACCACAAAGATCCGCCTCAAAGTCCCTTCTGTGGTTTTGCTGGAGGCAACGCTGGCACATCCCCAGTGAGAAGCTGATAGCCCTGGGTGGGGACCAGCCCTCGGCTAGGGATGAAGAAGTATTCACCACAAAATGTGATGCACATGCCTGAATACACAGATCTAGAGACTTGTGTATTAGTATGAACATTGTAAGAAAACATCTCCAGGAAAAAAAAATTGTCTGAATTTGAGATTCTGTTATGGCTGGCTTCTGTTGCAGCTTTTGTTAAGTTACTACTGAATGCACTTCTGAGAAAATAAGGCTTTCACAATTTTGCTGTGACAACTTCTACCTGAAATCCTTTTTGGCTCAGGCAAATCACAAAAAAGCTTTTGCACACCTAATCAGCATACAAATCCTGCTCCACTCACCAGAAAGTTCCTTGGTGTTTTAGTGTGGAAGAGTTTGACTTTTAATCTTTTTCAGCAGAATTGCAATGTTCTATGTCTCTATTTTACAGGAAATTTAGGATGCATCTTGGACTTACTTCAGTAAGTCTGTTATCTCCAGATTCACTTTCCTGTGTTACTGATATTGCGTACACAGCGAGAGCAAAGAAGTTAGGCGATTGACTCAACAATCAGTGAAACTTCATCTGATTTTCTCACTGTAACATGTGCAAAAGACTTTTGCAACCTCTGATCTGGCTGTTCTTGTGGTATGAACCCTGTTAGACAAATTGAAGGTAGGCAAACAGTGCTGTTGTTACGCTGTCCAGAACAACCAAGGCTCAATTTGCTGGCATTGACATTTTGAAGAAAAAAGATAACAATAAATTTTAAATGGTAGATTGCAATACGAAAATTTGTAAAACAGCATAGATTAGAAAATCAATGCGTCACTATAATTGAATTTCGTTTAGTAGTATAATTCAAACAAGTATATTTTAGGAATCCCCAGCTGCCTCTGTGAGAGTGGTTTATAGGAGAAAATCTCTTCTAAATGTTTTGCAAAATGTCTTTTGCTTTATTGATTCCAACCACCACACAAACTGTTATTTTCAAGAGAACAAACTATTTTATGGTTAATGCAAAAAATTAACACCAAGATCAATCCTTGTGATTTACTTGATTGCTCTTCTCAGCATTAAACTTCAGTGAGCAGATACAACTCAGGGTACTTAAAACCAGCAAAGAACATCTGGCTTTTGGTGTTAATAAAATGAGACTTTTTTTGTTGTTATTTGGAAAAGAAAATGGCTCACAATAATCTTCCTCCCTCCCTCCCTCCCTCCCTCCCTTCCTTCCTTCTTCCTTTTAATATTACTGTTTCTACTTATCTTTAAAGAAATGAAATATTTTTTGAGCAGTAACTGAAGAGAAAAATGGCATGAAATATAAATTATATACCCAATTTGAGAAAGTATCTGTATTTCGAAGAGTACTTCAGTATACGCCTGAAGTGTCAACGTAAGTGCTGTCCTGAACTGCAGTGATGTTAAGCAAGTACTTAGCTAAGCAAATAAATGCACCCTAGGCAGAAAGTGAAGAAATGATGTGGTGAAGGAGTCATAGTTAACCTTTTAATTAATGTTGCATTAACTTCTGTTCTGTGATGCCATTAAGTATCAAGACTTAGCCACACTGGCATTTACATAATTTTAATACCAATCTAATGAGTCATTCTGTATAGACAGAGCATTAATTAAAAGTGGTAGTAAGTATGAGAAAGTGTATTTTCACTCTTGGTTCTACCAGTCAGCTCAGAAATTACAACTGATTAGACAAGAGCGTCTGGGCAGGGGTTCTCTAGGAACCCAGGCATCAAGAAGAAAGAAAGCAAAAGTACACTCATAGAGGAAAAGAAAATACATGTTCTTACATTGCTAGGAAAAGAAGTTTGAAAAGTAAGAAGTTTTAGGTTAAGAGAATGGATGTTTCATTCCCTTAACTATGATCATTTCTGTGCATATACCTGATTAAAGATTTTCATTTTCCTAAAGAATTAACACTAGCACAGGAATTATCTTTGCCATCATCAATTCACAATAGTAGTAATTTTAGAGTAGCACCAAGGAACTCCAATTGTGGGTCACAACCTCTGGTGTCAGTGTCATACAAATGTATGTCCTTGGATGAATCCCTGTAGTGAGGGGAGGACATCCTCTTACAGCCTCCCAACCCATCATTACAACAAGTGATACTTAGAATCATAGAATCATAGAATCACAAGGTTGGAAACGACCTGCAAGATCATCTAGTCCAACCGTCCTCCCATTACCACTGCTACCACAACACCCACACATTGCTACTTTAGACTACTGAAGCTGAGTATTATTACCTGGTTTTAGTATAGTTTTGTTTTGAGCTTTGTGCTTAAGTATCTGGCTAAAATGTTTGTTGGTTGTTTTGGTAAATGAATCAAGAGCATTGTGAGCTAGAAAAGCTGTAGATACTAAAACATGTAGGCATCAATGGTATGGCCAATTAACGAGCAATCACTCACATAGCAGAAGAGGCAGTCTGGAGCTGTATAACACTAAAAGCCCTGAATAGTCTTAACATTAACATTATTGTCAAATAAGGAAAAGACTAAAAGTGTTGTACTGTGGTATGTAACAAAGGAAGTTTCACTTCTGCAGGTACTTACTTAGAAATGTGCAATCCTCCCTCCCCCACCCAAGTACTTCAGAATAATTACTTAAATTTGGGACATGAAGCAAAATTTTCCTATGAAAATACATGCCAAACAATCTCTAAAACACATTTTAAACTTAATTGAAAGCTCTAGGATTTTATGACGATCAGATACGTGGATAATAATAGCGTGTATATTCAGAAAATGACTGTAAAACACAAACTCTGGATAGCACATTGCTGACACCTGAATGCAAGTCATACTGTCAGGGTGGAGACTGCAATGGAAAGGATCGCTTTTGTTTCTTGTTGCCCATTAACTCTGTTCTGGGCAATGTGTTTGTTGAGTGTGGTTTATCTACCAGAGACTTTTCCACAGAAATATTCTCCTAAACTTTATTCGAGTTTATCCTCTGTTGCTACTCTTGATTTGACAGGTGCAATAAAGGCAAGGTGCAATAATGCTGTGGAGAAGAGAATATTTGTTCAATAACATCACGGGACTGGACATATGCAAAATACTGTGGTGAAGGAAGAGGCATTAAATTCAAGTCTCTGAGCATCATGGACCAGCATCCTACAGAAGTGTCAGGTAATTCATCTGTGCATAATGGAATGCATTACTTAGACCTAATGCTATAAACAAAATTGTCAGGTTTTGCCTGCTGTATACAAGACCAAACATGGCTGAGTGTATGGGATCTGGTTAAAATTTAGCTGCAATAACAACATCAACATCTACCTTTTTAAAAAAAAAAAAAAGTGTTATGACTAAAGATGACAAACAGTTGGCATTTGTTTTATGTCTCCTCTGCAAAGTGTCATTCTTTAGAAGAACTGATGTTACTATCAACCACATCCTTCAGATTCTTCTAATTTTATTTTGCCTTGTTGATAATAATATCTTTTTTTTTTTTTTTTAATGAAAATATGACACTGTGGGAAAGCTGCCATCTCAGAAATATCTGTAGGCTCTGATTGGTATACAGTTGACAATATGTTATGTTGACTAATGGTCAAGAGGTAAGTGATCACTCTTTCATGCTGTAAAGTCTCAAACTTCAAGGATTTTCAGGATATTTGACATATCATAATTGCTTTCTAAAGCTTTCCAAATGTGTCAGGTTAGAGTGCAAGAGACTGCTGTTTTAACCAACATAGATTATCTGAAACAAAAATCTGAGACAACAAAGTTGGAAAAAAACAGGATATTTTGACCAGTTGTTGAGTTATCTACTGTGTGTACGAAAGAGAAGTTCAGAAATATCAACTTGATTTACTGTGAGCTCATAAATGCTTCTGTTGTTTTTGCTAGTTCCAAGAAATGGTGGTAACTCTAGGGGCATGTGCTCATGGTTACTTAGCACAGCCAGAGCCTTTCAGTGGCATGTCGCTGACTCCGATGCTTTGCCAAAAGTCTGAAGGATCCAATGCCAATCACCAAGTGTCTGACAGGCCTTGGCAAGTTCACCTAATTAGCCTGAGGACTCTTGCAGAGCTTCTAAGCCTCAGAGTGAGTCCAGCCAACATTTAAAACCATGTCGTGAAACAGATCTCCCCCATCCCCAAAGGGGTTCCTGCTAATCTCCTTGGCCCCACTGTGTTCTTTAGCCAGAGAAACCCTGGCAGAGGGCAAGTGCTGTGAGGAATTTCTAGTCCTCAGAGGGACTCTTGCAGGGATTTGAGGCACATCTAGTCGAATTAAATGGTTTTGTGAAAGCCCTGATAGTAGCTTGGGGAAGACAAAAAGCAACAGACAAACTTTGGGTACAATTCTAGCAAGCAGGAGACCAAGATATGCTAATTAACACAGCTGCCATTGAGGATGTAATCTAATTTACATACTTGGTAGTGAATAAATGCTTCCATATGGCAGAGTACCAGTATTTTTACTTGACAACTTTATCAAAAAGCTAATGAAATTCCCATTAAAAAAAAAAGNGAGATTCAGTCGCTCATGGGAGGACATACTTTGTTCAAAAAGAAAGAAAGGAAGAAAAAAAGAAAGGAAGAAAGGAAGAAAAAGAAAGGGAGAAAGGGAGAAGGAGAGAGAGAGAGAGAGAGAGAGAGAAATGCACTACAGCATTCTGCAAGTAACTTCAGCAGCTTCCTCGTCTGCTTGCCCTGACATCCATGAGAGCCTCACTTTTGCTGAGCCTGTACATCCTCCCCTGCCAATTTGAGGCAGATGCTCAAATGCTCAGGTGCCCAATATGAGCCAGATGCTCAGATGCGGTGCTACTGGACTTCTTGATGCGTGTAAGCCCACAGATCCATCCCTGCCTTCAGAGTCCTGGACTAGTGCATGATTCACTGTGTGTGGTAGCAAAGTTCCCCTTACTGCATAGGAATATTACAGACTGCCTCAGCAGTCATGTCATCTTCCTGGTGCAATGCAGTTTGCTTGGTCACAACAGTGACATCCAAAACTCTGGGTATGCTTTCCATTCAGCTAGAGAAACCAACTCTTTTGGCCAAGGCAGACGTTACTGTAGATGTCCCGAGGAATGGGCCACACAATGTACCACTCTGCCCGAAAGTGGTTCAGTATTTAATTTTTTTCTGACTAAGTAAGAGTTGATTTAGGAATGCTTGTCTGGCAGATTGCAGGCTGGCCACTGAGGTGTACAGCACTGTGTTATCTCTCTGGACAACAGTAGTTTCAACCAAGCCAGCAAGGTAACACGAGGATGATGATACTGATTCAGTTTCATTCATCCTCCCTTGTTGTACTACTGGAAAACAGGAAACATTAGTGAATATGCACAGAGCAAGTTCTGATGCCATGGAGTTTCCCAAGGGAGGATGCCTCTGCTATGAAGATGCTGAGCTCTGGAGAAATTAAACAGCCTCTATTTTTGCCTGAAGGAGGGCTGCCTGAGAAATGACTGCTCCACATGTTGTGTAATGCCTTCCACATTGGTTTTAAAAAATGAAGCTGTAGATATTTGATGTATCCATCATTAAGCTATTGATAGTCTACCTCTAAGTGGCCAAAGACATGAACATCACATTTGTATGAGCAGCACAAGCACATGCATAATAATGTGCCTGTGCAAACAAAATAGAAGTCTGAATGACCTAGTAAAGGACAGTAGCCGAAGAAGCTGTGCTTGGTTTAGGTGTACTCATGGAAGAAAGCATTCCACCATTCCTAGCCAGATTCTGGAAATCTTCCCAGACAAAATGTGGTGAGAATATTTATACATGTGCTTAACTTTAGACGTTTGTGTTGTCCTACACAGACTGCATGCTTGAATGCACTGCTGGATGCAATCCAGGGAGCAAGGCACCTCCTGAGGATCAGGCTCAGCCTAATAATCATTCTCCTTTTGTACTTACTCTGACCAGAAGTGAGGCAGGTATTTATACAATTCTTAAAATGCACCTGACTTAAAATCTCATTGCATTCTCAGGCAAATAGCCTTACCTCATCTCAGTCTGTCTGTTTTTCTTGAAAAAATCTTTGAAGTTTTTGTTACCTGATTTTAACTGCTGCTGCCAATAGACTAGAAGTAGTCTATCTTAAAGTCCAGGGAGATAAGCCTTCTCCACTAGGATCTCATGAGCACATGGTCCGTGAACCACATCTGAAATGTTCATAAGATAAGATACTGAACCAATGCAAAATTATTATCTGTAATAAATGGCATCAAAACCATCTAGTTTTCCCTAGTCCTGAGTAACGTGCAGCTGACTGGCCCCAGAGAAAAGCCCTGGTTACATCTGCTCTGCCAGGGAGGTAACACAGCAGGAGGTAAACATGTCCCGGTCAATCCAGGTGTAAAGCAAGGCAGCTGAGGCACCAGCCCAGGTTATACTAGGGGGTTTAAATAGAAATTGCTCTACAAGCAGGAGAGCCTGAGATGGCTGAGATGCTGTGGGAGAGCTTTGGCTTTGATGCATGGATTCATCCTTAAGCTTTTTACTGAAATAAATCATTAGGATTATAGCTGTGTGTGCCTGAAATGCAAGAATGCACCAGCAAAGCAATGGCTGCTGTTGTGAGCTGCTCCCATAGGGCTTTCTGTCTCCAGGACAGAACTACTTGGTCTCCATTACTGTTGTCTCCTGTTGGATCCACTCCTCCCATCCCCTGCTGCTGGCGCAAGGAGTGGACCTGGCACGCACCGGGCTGGCTGCCTCCTGCCCCCGCAAATGAGGCCAAAAGCAAACCTGACTGTTGCACTGGGACCTTCAGCCTGTGGAAGGATTTTTCCAGCCACAGAACAGTACCACCAAAGGTCACCTCCTCTTGCAGCTAATGCTGGCCAAAGAGGAGTAAACTGCACTTGGGAATGTTGATGGTAGAAATGTCAGGCAAAATGCTGACACAGGCGGCAATCTGCTCTCATGTCTCTGTCTTTCACTGGAGGTCGGTATGGCTGCAGTAGAAGCAGCTTCTCTGCAGTCAGAGCTAGCTGCCTTAAAACGGAGCTCAAGAAACATCATCTGGGCTGGCACAGCCCTTACTGCCTTCATAACCCCCTTGTCAATGGTTTGAAAGCACGATGGCTAATTTTGTGCCTGACAAGAAAGGACGGATCATTTTCTCAGATGCTGCTATCAGCAGAGTTAGTGCTGGTACACTCTCCGAGGGAGTCCCCAAACTACAGGTTACTGGCAGGCAGACAAACACTCGCTGACAGCCATTTGTGACCAACTATGAAACACCATCTGCTGTAGTTGGAGGGAAGGAACATATCCAGCAAGTGATACCACTGTGAGAAATGATTTTGTGTGTTGACACACAGCGGTCTTTAGATAGCCCCAAAGAATAAGCCTACTTTGTTTTTCCAGATTTTTGTAAGGAGGAAAGAAGCATTTCCGCTTGATGTGGGTCCATGGGTGAGACTTCCTGGGTCTATTTGTATCGGAACCAGAAAAACAAAGAGTTTGGTGCGTTAGTATTAACAGGTGTACTAAGTACAAGCGCAAGCTGAGCCAAACGTGCCTTTAGCAATGTACTGTTATGGGGTGAAAAAATATCTGATGGTTAGAGCACCCACTTGGGGGGGGGGGGGTGTAAATCAGCCCCTAACTTGTAACAATGGGCAAGCCTCATTGCTCCTGGTTTGACTGGTTCTGTGTTCCGAGGAACAATAACGCTTTTCTCCAGGAGAATGTTGCAACGACTCATTATTGTTTATTCAGCTCTTTTAAATCCTTGGAGAAAGGAAATACATATTTTTAGTTGAGTTGCACAGTGGCTGCATGCCACTAAACAGGCAACGATGAAGTCTTTACCTTCAGTATATATAAATATATATACGTATATATATATATATATACATATGTATATATATATAAAGATAGAAAAAAAGACATTTTAAGGCTTACAGAAATGTTCTTAAAAAGAAAAAGTCATTTAAGTGTCTCCAGCCACGTGCAAAAAAGTACTTAATTGAGTCCAAAATGCTATCCAAAAGCACTGTTAATTCACACAGGCAGCAGCAGATCCCAGAAGTTTCAGGATAAGGAATGCTCAGCTCCCTTACAGGGAGAAGGAATCGTACTTGCTCATTAACGTAAATAAGGCATGCAGCCAAAGGCATATGCCAGCTCTTCCCTCCCTGGTCAGAGAACAAGGCTTTCATTTTAAGAGTCTTAATAGTCCTGTGTCTCATGATTAAGTAATGAGAGCTGGCATCCAAAGTATCTGAAGTTCAGCTGATCTTGCACTATCCTTGCAGGCTCTGACAGACTATAAAACAATATTTTGGAGCAAAATATGCAGAGGAAAAAACAACAACAAAAAATACATCTTAGACTTGTCACTCAGTATTAAAGGAGTCATTTTGTCATAGCAAATTATCACATAATTTCTTTGAATTTTAGTGACATTTCTACTTACTAGTAAATATATTATTTTTTGTGCATTTTTTTATGTGCATTGATATTTACCATCAGAGGGTTGCAGACATTCAATGCTGTTTTCCAGCAGAAAGCCTTACTGGAGGTAAGGCTCCAGTATCGGATGCCTGAATTCCATATCTTTAAGGGCACATATATCACACAGCATCAGCCACAGAAAGTCTTAGTCCAGATCCTGCATCCTTCACCCTCAGGTGATGTTGCAAAGGGGACCAGCCCACAGGAGCATTCCTTGGAAAGGCAGGAGGGGCTCGGCTTGGGGACATTCCTGCTGCTGGGTGCTGCCTGTGCAAGCCCCAATCCTGGGTGAGCCAGTGTGGGGGGAACAGGGAGAGGAGGGCAGGAGAGGGGTCGCAGGAAGCCCTGTGATTTAAGCACACTGTCGCCTGTGCGATATGAAAACCAAATCTAAACATTTGTCTGTAGAATCAGGTGATGGCTGGCCCTCTACTGTCTCAAGGGGGGCAGGAAAACAGTCCATGCACCTGCCACCTAATTCAGTTTAAAACCTGACACGTTTACCAAGAGTGGGCTGGCATAATGAACTTCATTCATGCTGTCAGTGGAGTCAATAACTTATCCCCAACTGCTTTTGTCTCCCTGGCGGCAGTGCCTCTGATCGGACTGAGGTACTTATTCAAGTAAAATTTATTTTCAATTGCAGGCCATAATACTACTGGCACAAGCCTTGCTTTGACAGAAGCTTTTGCTCAAGGCTAAACTATTGTTAAAGTTTGTGCCCATTGTCCGGGGTCTTTGATCTGTCAAAGCTGCTTAACAAGCTGGTTAAAAACTGTTTCAGATAACAGGTGTGTCCTTTGAGGACACAGGGCCATTTCTCAACTTCTTTAAAAGACTAGTCCAGGAGCTGACTAAAATTTACATGCTGGTTGGTGGTGATATATGTAAAGCACTTTTAAAGCAAGAAATTAGATTTAGTGTTTTAGTTCCCTGAACTTCCTTGTGGCTTGTTGTTGGTTTTGTTTTGTTTTTCAGGGGAGCAAAAAGATTTATGAAGTGTTTCTCTGGGGTCTTGGCAGTATTTATGGGAAAGATGATTGAGAAGCTGAACCTACCTGCGGCGCTGCACAGGCACCCAGCTACAGCCACACTGGCTGGGGCAGCAAACACAACCAGGAGGATGCTCCCAGAGGAGAGCAGTGGGACAGCGCCATGGTCCACGTCCCACCAGCCCACCCTGTCTCTTTCACTATGTCTTGGCTCCACTTCAGGCTGCTCCATGCTCAGGGTCTGCACCACAGCAGAGTCAAGCGGCAGGGCAGCCATTTCCTGGTAGAAGATCCCCATCGTAGTTTGGGTCCCCACTGTATAAACCAGGCCATTCATGCGTGGCCAATGGCCTGAACAAAATTTCCTTTGAATGGTCCATATGTCAGCTATATTCTTTAGGACATGTGAAAAATAGTCCCTCCCCTTCACATATGTTTTAAAACACCACTGAGGTCCTGCGGGATTTAACCAGCTTTAACCCAACCTACTGTTATTTTTTTTCCCTGTCAAAAACAGGCAAGTGTTGTCCACACTCATACTGAGCTGCATGGAACCTGCCTGAAAGCTTAGGGAAAGGGGGGAAGGACAGCTTACTGAATATTCTCTGTGTGCATGGAGGGGAAGATGGAAGGACAGCAGGATGAGCATCATTAGGGATGTTTTTCCCCTTCAATGCCACCTGTTTGTTGAGCTGTTTACACCGGAATTTTTGTCCACACCAACAATTTCTGTCCCTTTCTGAGTTTCAGCTGATCTGCAGAAATGGGCATCTTCAGTCAGTGAGTGTGAGGCCATCTTTATTAGAAAAAGCTGGAAGTTTCCCTCAGAAAACAGCAACGCTCCAACACTCGCTTTCATCCTTTCCCAGAACTGAGCCCAGCAGCTCCCCTTGCTGGAGAAGCTCATATGCCTTGAGAGCCGAGCACGATAGACTGAAATGACTTTGCTCAAAAAGTGAGTCTGCTTACTAGGCATATTTTCCCAAACAATCCCATCTGTACTGAAAATCTGTCATCAGCTTGTTAGTTCAAGGCAGCTAGAGAATAAAAGAAGCACTTTGTCAAATGTAGTGGTTTTGTGAACATCCATGAAGCGAGTCAGGAATGAAAGTGTAAAACAAAGCTTTTCTAATACTGCTCGGCTATGCTCACCATTAGGATCAGTACAGCAGTTCAAAGATTACTTTGAAAAGTAAGATTCCCATGTGCCATCAGTAAGCTCCAGAGCTATATTTAGAGCAATTTGTTTTCAACATTCTGATGTAGCCAGAAAGATACGAGGTAGAGGACAAGTTGTTATCTCAAGGCTTCGGCTCCACTTTCGGCCTCTAAGCAGAGCTCTCAGTGACTTTACTGAAACACTGGCTCACTACAAAATGATGTGTGCATTCTGGCGACTGAGCCCATGTCTATGGGCAGGTTAAAGGTTTCAGTGAAGACAAAGACCTGCTATTGTCCAAATACATTAAGACAGGTTCTCACCTTTATAAGCTAGATTAAAAATCATTTGTTTTTTTGGTGATGGAAAGGCCAAAATATTTTTCACTGAGCTGAAGGAGGTGTTGAGAAATCTACTATTCTCACTTCTTACTGTGAAAAAAGATCTGGGTGTCCTTGTCAAAAGCCAGCTGAACATGATCCAGCAGTGTGCCCAGGTGGCCAAGAAGGCCAATGGCATCCTGGCTTGTATCAGAAATAATGCTGCCAGCAGGAGCAGGGAGGTGATTGTCCAGCACCGGTGAGGCTGCATTTTGAGCACTGTGTTCAGTTTTGGGCCCCTCACTACAGGGAAGACATTGAGGCACTGGAGCACGTTCAGAGAAGGACAACAAAGCTTTGAAGGATCTGGAACACAATCCTTGTAAGGAGCAGCTGAGGGAACTGGGATTTAGTCTGGAGAAGAGGAGGCTCAGGGAAGACCTTATTGCTCTATAGAATTCCCTGAAAGGACACTAATGCAGTAGGAATCAGCCTCTTCTCCTGAGTGACAGTGATAGAACTAGAAGGAAGGGCTTCAAGTTACACCAGAGTACATTCAGTTTGAACGTTAGGAAAAGTTTACTCCCTGAAAGAGCTGTGAAGTATTGAAACAGGCTGACGAGGGAAGTGGTAGAGTCACTGCTCCTGAAAGGGATTCTACAATTATCAACATTTTCCTGATGTAAATAATGAAACATGGTTGATTTAAAATGTGATTGTCTGTTATCCATTGCAACTAGTGCAATATCTTTAACGCAGTGAAGAAACATAGAATAAGGGCCTATTTTATGGTCTCTTCTATTATCGAAGTACAACATCAGGGAAAAAGGGTACTGAATAATAAACTCTTTGAGGAGAAATATAGAGACCATGCACAAAGTAGCCCAAGGACTTTAAGCCACGTAAATATTAAATCCTTTTTATATTATCATACAATTGTGACCTGCAAAGTAAAATGAGAAAATGGTATAAAGTGGCAGACATCCAGTAATTCCACCATATTATTACAGGAGGGCGTCCTTAACTATTATTTGTCACTAGCTGTTATTTATATTGCAGATGATTCAACAGATGGTCAGGCAGATGCAATGGCAAGGTGAGGCAACTACAGCAGTGAAGGCTGGAATAGAGGATGCTGCAGCTGGAGGAAAAGGGCTGTGCATGGAGAGAGATAGATGGAGCCAGTGAGTGGTGAGGGGATGAGCAGGAGATGGTTAAGTAACTGAATCTGATGAACTCAAAGACAACGGAGCACAGAATACATGAGACGTGCTGGAATGTTGATGGATTCAGACAAAGTACTGGGGTCTGTAAAGAAGTCTAGTTTCCCCAGCAATATGAACAAGAGAAAAGGAGCTGAAGTGTCACCATTAGGTGTACTGGAGGACTGTCCTTATGCTCTATTTCTTAGGATGATTAAAATAGGATATAATACAATGGAAAACAAAACAAGACAGCAGAGCAGCAAGACCCCAGGCTGCAGCAAGTGAGTTGCATCTCAAACACAACAGCAATAAACACAGGAAAAAAAAAAAAGCTACTTACATTCAAAAGACCTCAGGTACACAGAGATCTCCAGGGAAATACCCTTACTAACACTGCCAACCCTTAAATGAGGTCTGGGAAGGAATGAAACCTGGCCAAACCCCTTCCCATAACTCAGGTGCATTGCATACACCTGAGCTCCCTTGGGTTGGCCGTGCCTTCCCACCAGGTGCTCAATCACTGTTTCAAGCCCTGACTTAAGCATTTCCACTACACAGGGTTAATTTCAGAAATCTCAGGTACAATCCACATGGGTGGTAGTCAAAGAGAAATCAGTGCTAATCTTATTAGAGGTGTTTGGTTAATGCTGGCTTTGCTAGTAGGCAGAATCTGGGACAGAAATCTTGGGTACAGTGATGCTGCAAAGAATTGCTGTGGTTCAAAATTATGGAGTGCTGCCAAATCCATAATATGCATCAGTGAGGAAACAAACAAACAAACAAAAAAACACCACAAATTTCTGAGGAAAACTCAATTAAAAAAATAGAAAGGAAAAGCTTTGTCTTTGGACCACAAGTTGTTGATATGTTGACATATGCTGAAACAAGTGAAGTATGGGACTGCTTCTTCCATAAGCTATGGGATCCTTACAAAGCAGAGGGCAACCCCTGTGTTTGCCCTAACTCCTTTTAAACTTGGGAGTGGGAAAAGCAAGGCGGCAGTATCATAGGTTCATTTTTCTTGGTGGAGATGTGATGATTGGTGAGAAAGTTCTGCCTCTAGACATCTGATGAATTTTGATACAGAGAACTACACTGCCTGCAAACTGAAAGGTTCCTGTGGAACGTGGGATATCCTGCCTTGGATATCATTTGCACCATAAAACTTAAGGCTGATGGAAGTAGGATTTCTAACAAATGGCACAAAACCAGAAATAGATGTTCTTGGCAGTTTCATAACAATGTTCTGACAGAGCAATCTTGTATAACTGGGCAAAGCTGAGCAGACAAAGCCAAAGAGTAATGGAAACAAACCAGCTAGTGGGAGACTGATCAGTTAATAATGCTGATAAACTACTCACTTGACAAAGGAAAAGTATCCTCTTGGTAATCTGGAGAATAAAAGATATGGAAAGATGACAGCAAGATAAAAAGTGTAAAACTTGATGTAAGAGAAAGACTCTGAGGCTCTGCCTGTACAGAACATGCCTCTGACCGCTCTCTAGCTCTGAAGCCAGCTGGCACAGAGTGGCTTGTGTCCACATTATTAAATTTTTGCTTTCCAGACAGTGTGGCTTTGAAAAGATTGCCTGCTGGGGTTGGCCTTTGGCCTGTGCTGTCCCCAAACCATGCCTGGGCCGTGTTCAGGAGAGAGCTAGTTGTTGGAGCAAAACAATGCCAGGAACCATTGTAGCAGTTTGACTCTATAAATAATTAAGTTTCAGTGTCTGAGAACGTTATGTAACACTGTTTAATTTATTGATAGAGATGAAGTCCACTATCCTATCCAGGAACAGAAATCTTGAACACCTTAGAGCACCCAGAGGAAAGGGAAATGCTGCACCATCCGACAGACACAAGAGAGGGCTGATGAAATGGAGGAGGGCTTGACGTTACCTACAGTTACACCAACAATCACTGATTATTTAGTGTAAAGAATGTCTGTTTTTTGAAATAAAAAGTCAATCTTGCTTCAGCTAACACATCAGCTTGAAGAGGTGCACCTGGAGCTGAAGAATAGGGAAGGGGCAGCTGGTTGGTTACCTCTCTCTATGCAGAGGCCAAGTGATATTTGCATTGCTGCTGCTGCTCAGGGAGCTGGCTGGGAAAGGTAGGTTCAATTCACAGAATGGTTGAGGTTGGCCATGATCTCTAGGTCTTTCTGGTCCTCCTGCCCTAGCAGGGCTACCCAGAGCAGAGTGCCCAGCCCCATGTCCCAGTGGTACTGGTGATCTCCAAAAGACAGAATCTTTACAGCCTCTCTCAGTTCCTTATCTAGAGCTTAAAATTAGGTTTCCTTTGCTGTAAATTACAATGGTAGGGACACATTCTGCTCCAAGTTATTCTTGCACTGTGTCTAGTTCTGCGCTCTTCAGTTAAAAAAAGTCAGGGATCTTCTAGAGAAGGTCCAAAGGGGGGCCGCAAAGATAATGAGGGGCTTGGAGCATCTCTCTTATGAGGAAAGGCTGAGCGACCTGGGGCTGTTCAACCTGGAGAAGAGAAGGCTAAGAAGAAATCTCGTAACAGTTTATAAATATCTAAAGAGCGGGAGTCAAGTGGATGGGACCAGGCTCTTCTCATTGATGTGCAGCAACAGAAAAAGGGGCAACGGGCAAAAAACTGGAATACAGGAAGTTCCATACAAACACAAGTAAGAACTTCTTCTGTGAGAGTGACAGAGCACTGAAACAGGCTGCCCAAAGAGGGCAAGGAGTCTCCTTCTCAGGAGATTTTCAAGATCCACCTGGACACTTTCCTGTGTAATCTACTGTAGAGAACCTGCTTTATCAGGGGGATGGACTAGATGATTTCCAGAGGTCCCTTCCAACCTCCATAGTTCTGTGATTCTGTGGTTCTGTGGAGGGTATGGCTAGGTTGCTGAGAAGACACCACTCATCCTCAACGTATAGGAAAGAATTGCCAAAGGCCTTCTGGTCTTTTAGCAAGAAGCAGGAGATTAATGTAATGTCAAAAAGCATTATGGATAAAACTGGGGATGAGGTTACTCAAAATAAGGGCCCTTTGGGACGAAAGGAGTTGGGATAGGAACAAAAATGCAGTTGGATGCGTATTGCTGAGGAGTTTGCATTATCACTCTCACATACAACAGCACCCAAGGATCTGTAAGACAATTGAATAAGTCTTGATAAATCATATCCAGTTAAAGCATTACTGGTAGGCTACTCTTTTTAGTTATGCAAAATGGTGCTTGACTTGTGATTGTCAGCTTAAACTTAATAAAATAATAAACTGTATAAATTGCCCTCTCGTCTAGTTGGCCTAGATGGCAATTGAGTGCAATTTAACACTCCTGCTTTTGCTTGTATCTGTGGCAGCCAGCTTCTGTGATCTGACTCTGCTGTCCCAGCATCTCTGCCTTAAGAATTGAGTCTTATGTGCTTAAATCAGCTCACAAGGCATCAGGAGCAGGTCGTGTACAAATTGCTTGATTGTCACTCCTCTTCATGTTTATCAAGCAATACATCAGCTTTAGATTTGCAGGTTTCCTCAAATCACCTTCATCATAATTACTGAAAGTATCTCAGCTTGCCGTTCTCCTCTTGCCCATCTGGCGAGTAGCTTTCAAGATGTACATGTCAACAACACTCTGAGAGAAAACAAACAAGCGTAAATGGATTGAACTAAAAATCCTGATCTGCAGCCTCCTCCCTTGTTGCATAACAGCCCAGGGGGCTGATTCACAGCAGGTTTGGGAGAGTCCAGGAAGCTGGTTGCCAGCGTTGGTCACACAGTCTCAACTGGTGATATCAGCTTTTAGGAAGTGTTGCCCTTCATGTAGACTTGGATGTCCTGCAGCTGCAGTGTGCACACATAGGTTCTTACTTCAATGCAATATCAAGAAAAATGCTTTTGTTTCAGTGTCACAAGGGGGAAATGAAAGGCAGGAGAAGGAAGGGTGGTGGGGATGAGCAAGATGCCAGCGTTTCCCTTCCCTCGTTTGGTGCCTTCAGTCCTATGCTTTTTACCCGGCAATTGCTGGGTGCACCAACAGGAACACACCTGCAGCTGCTGCTCTATCAAAAGCTGTATCATCTCCTGACATGGCATAAGATGAGTAATTCCTCTGGTTTATTCCTCTTACCTTTAAGTTTGTCCTGATTTGAGTCAATCTGGTTCTTTGAAAGATGAGAGACCACAAAATGAACAACACTTAAGGCTCAGATCAGCCACCTGAGCTTAGGCACTGGCTGCCATCGAGATGCCCTGGGGTACCTCACCCGGCCTCTGCTGCTGCTCCTGAGGAACGTGAGTGCTCAGCAGCCCTGGGTCGTGTTTAGGTGGCACAGAGTGGCTGCTCAGAGCATCCCAGTTAGCAGTGGGAGCAAAACAGCAGACCCAGATCCTCTAATTCCACAGAAGTGCAGTGAGAGATATCTGCCTACATTTCAGTATTTAGCCTGTACTTAGCTTCTGGTTTGCTTTTTCCTCTTCAGACCAAAAGATGTGTTTATGTGCCTGTGAAGTGCCCTTTTCCCCCAACAATATCTAATAAAGGATTACACCTCATTTCCCAACCTTGCCCCTCAACAGCAGCGTAGTATCAATTTGTGATGACTCTTTCCAGTTCAAATTGATGTCTATCTGCTTCTGCAGGAGGGAAATGGGGGCTGAGAAGAGTTATTAAAAAAAAAAAAAGAAAAAAGACAAGAGTAAGTTTTTCTGAGGAGACACATGAGGCAGCCAGAGGGGAGTCGGAGCAGGGTGTGTGTGATTGAAGACAAGGATCCATGATAACCCCATATTCATCTTGGTGCATGAGTTGGACCCCAATGGGGCAGTGCAGCTGCCCTGGGGCCAGACCCTTTGGGGAGAACAACGCCCCTCACAAAGATTTTTTTCTTTGTTTTTTACCTTTTTTTAAAGGTTTTGTTTTATTTTTTTCGCTCCTCCACTTCAAAGAAAAACGATTTGCTCATTTAGTAATCACCAATGGGAACGTGAATTACTGAGCTCGCCCCCAGACTGGTTTTATCTCCTGGCCAATAAATCTCTAAACTGAAGCAATGAAGCTAAGTACTGCCGCTATTTCTGCGTTTTATTTCCATATTAATCAAAATGAGCCTACTCTGCCTCCTCCCGGAGCCTGTTCTGCAGGGGAAAGACATTCCTTAGGGGGACAGTGTGGATGGAGTTTGTCAGATGTGGGAACCAGTGGGGAGTGAGAGAGAGGAGAAAAAGAAAGCCAACAACAGAAGGGGCTGAATGAGGTACGGGGGGGGACAGGTGTCATGTGTGCCATGAGCCCTGGGTGAGGCCAGCAGGGTATCCCCCTTGGGAGGACACGGCTGTGTCCTCAGCACTTCCCTATTCTTAGTTTCTGGCTCCTTTTCATTCGCCCAGATCTATTTTATTTGCCAAATAAATGTGCAATATGTGAGTGGAGGAAATCCACCCAATGAAAGCCCCACCATTTCCACTTTTCTCTCCACAGACATCTTCTCCCAAAGAGGGGGGCCGGCAGGAGAGCGGGGTGCTGGGAAGCTGTGCAAGCCCCCACTGGAGCAATGCACTGAGGGAAAGAGAAGGGGAGGGAAGGGGA